>CM046349.1:24077853-24677853 GCA_025403435.1 Artocarpus heterophyllus
TTGGTTAAAATGAAATATGCGTAATCACTGTGCTTGATTTTCTCACACAATAATCTTCTAATTAATCATTTGCACAACCTACATTTGAATTATGTTAGCTTTGATTTTATCACCGAAAGATGATTCGATGGATTTTACTTACTCTCAAAGTTCTTTAATTTCTTTTCCCAACAAATTAAAGAATATAAGTATATACTATGCAGATATGCATAAGGGAATATGGGTTTTGTACTAATAAATCGTAATACTATAATTTGGAAAGTGCATGTTAGACGTGTATGCCCTAAGGAGTAAAATTGTAATATGTTTTTGGAGACATTTTTATCAATAAAGCATTTATTTACTATTTATATACCAAATATTGTCCTCTTTATGTTCATATTTGTTGAATGTATGTTATGCAAACAAAAGATAGAGACTGTCGATCTAAACCTTTAAGAATTTGGCATATGATGGACAAATTAAGTGGAAGACATGATTCTTAAGGTGATGGTCTAAATCATAAGATCCGCAATCGAAGGAATAAAGTTGGGCGCTTTATTCATGTAAAGATTGTTATGTTGTCTATATCCCTATTGGGAGATGGTTTGTCTTGACCATCGAAGGTGGACTCCGTGAATAAAAACATTGGCGTATTGTCATAGGTGACGATGTGTTAGATCAGGACATAAAGTGAATTGATTTGGATTAATAACTCTGTCTCAGCAAATTGATTCACTTTCGAGAATCATTAGTACTGTCTCCTAATCCTGAGATGAATAATGGGCTCGTTGTTTTGACTTGTGTCTTTTGATGTACCAAAGGGTGACAACCACATTTTAATTAGTGGCACGTATGCCTGTATGTTGGAGGCATGACTCTTGATAGCATAGACCTATTATTTATAGATATGGAATCCATAGCTACTCTTTAAGAGTAGTGATATCTTCTTATATGTGTTATCCTGTAATTAGAAAATTGGAGCGCTCAACCATTTGGATAGATAGGTGTAACCGAATGGTACACCATCTTTGGATGGTGAGTTTTCCGATGGTGAGATAATGGAACGTAAGATAAAATAATCAGGAAGGTAAGACAAAACTTGTCCTTAAGCCGATTATGGATAATCCTATAGAGATACGATACATTTTTATATATCATGGAGACTTAGCTACATGGGCTTCGTAATTCTATATAGTTCAAGAGTGCAACTCCAAGCTTTTAGTGGAGTATTATAATTATCGGGCACTTGAACTATATAGGTCCATTAGGTCCCCTTTGCTAGCTCACAAAAATCCTGTAATGATACGGCATGTTTTTTCAATAATTGGTGACTTATGTCAGATTAATCAGATTGGCTAAAATTTGGTAAAATCAAATAATTCATGTTTATTTATCGGTTGAATTAAGTTTGTGATAAAATTAATTCAAGATAAACTTGTTGAATTATTAAGATCAGATAATTCATGTCTATTTATCGGTTGGATTAATTTTGAATTAATTCAAGATAAACTTGTTGAATTATCAGGAATATTTATTTTCCTACAGATTATCTAGATATGACTGTTTTAATCAGATAACTTCCCTATTGGGTTATTTGAATTAAATGGAGGCTCTATCCTAAGAATCTCGGGTGAAAAATAAAAATTTACAGGGATCTTTTATCAGAGGTTCGGCAGGCCGATCTTAAAGTTCGGCCGGCCGATCTTTAAGTTTGGCCTACAGATTAAGGAGGTTCGACAAGCTGATTTGCCAGTTCGGCCTGCCGACCGGCAATAAAAGGATTATGTATTTCGATGTAGATTTTATCAGATATCGATTCTGATTCGAATTTTGGAGGCCTTCTCGATAAGGACTAACTCCTAGACTCAACCTCTATAAATAGGGAGTGAATCTCGTAAGTTTTTTAGATCAATTGGCAGATTAAGAGTAAAACTCTACTGGTAAGATTCTAAAAGCTCCTTGAGAGCTCTTGTTCACAAATCATGAACACTAGCTTTGCGTTCTCTTAATTGGTTGGAAGGAGAGTCGCCTGGTGGAAGAGCTGTATGTGTGAGCCTACACTCACTCCAATCGTGGATAGAGAATACCAAAGACTGCCAGTTGATTGAGGTCCTTTTGAAACGTTACTTTTCTTCACTGATTGGGAAGCTTTTCGGAATTTATAAGGTTAGCAAGATCTGGTTAATTTATGCATAAAGCATGCCAAACTTGTGTTTTGAAAAATACTCTGATATAAAAATTTTTAAAATTCCGCTGCATACTATTTTTCTAACAATTGGTATCAAAGACATGGTTTTTATGTAAATTTACAAGTTTGTGATCATGTTATATGTGTAAATTATGTGATCTAGATCTCTCCTATGCTTGAACTTAATTTTATAGAGAGCTGGCACTCTTGGTTTCTATATATTTTTACGTTGTCATGGATTATGCTGTGAATGTTTATTAATTAATTATGGTTGATTAAATTATTATTTAATTATTTATTAATTAATTAATTTACACCGGTTACAGTTCCTTAGAGGTTAGAATGTGTATCTAGGTTTTTCATGTAATTAGATGGTGGACTATTATCTCCATCTAGGAATTATTATTTAATTTTAAATTTGTAAGAATTTTGTAATTAAATAATCATTTGGAGAAGATGGATCTAGATGGCGGATCTAGAAGATAGATGATGGCACGCCTAGGTATTTTCTAAGTCTCTAATTTTATGTTTTTGAATTGTTGAAAATAAAATTGATAAATTGCATTAGAAACTATATTTTGTAAAAAGGGTGGTTTTTGCTTAGTCGGCATGCCGAACCCTCCAGTTCGGCAGGCCAATGGTCACAAATCGGCAAGCCAGATGTGAGGTTCGGCCAGCCATCAACGGGGCAGAAATCAGGTTGCTCTGGCGAAAGGACGAACTTCTGGTTCGATAGGCCGATTTGTCATATATCGGTAGGCCGATTTGTCATATATCGGCAGGCCGATCTGTGAAGATTGGTAGGCCGGTGGGTCATGATTGGTAGGCCGATCACCCAGATCGGCTTGCCAGTAGAGAGCTGAAAATTTTTCCAAAAAAAGTACAGTTTTTGATATAGTTTTAATTTTCTTTTTGGGACAAGTCTGAGAAACATTAAATTTGGATATGACCGGAAATTTAGAGTATTTGATTCATATAGGATAGAAGATGGAAGACGGTATTATATGAAGAAGGATACAGCTTAAGGATTCAAGGATGAAGAATCGATAATATGTTTTGATTATTCTCTTGTAATCTTTATTTTCTATTCTCTAGAGCGGAACCTTAATATTATAGTTATTTATTATTATTTTGCTTGTAGCTTTGCTTGATTACTTTTAGCTTTGCTTGATTGATTTGCTTGTCTGCATTATAATATGATTTGCCATGCATATTGATAACATATCATATAGAATAGGGAGTGCCACTGAATTAAAATTGTTCATGCATGCTTTTAAAATAAAACCTTGATTTCAAAAGATTGAATGGGAGAAGGTTTTCGAAGAGAAGACCTGTGGCCTCCATCGTTGGTCCATAGGTAGCACATGGTGGTCCCGACCCCAAGGAAGGGATTTCATCATGTACCAGGTTGGATCTCTAAAAGGATAAGGTATTTTAGCATGTTTTATTGTTGATCACCCAAGGTGATGATAATAAGCCATGGATAAAACATTGAAATGATGGTTATACATTCATGTTAATTTTATAATTAACCTCCCCAAGGAGCTTTGTTAATAAAATTAATGGCAAAAAAAATGATTATTAATATATGTTGGATCATACGGGTCCTGGATGGCTTATATTAATTAAGAGGGGATCTGTGTTCCTGATTCAATTTGGCATGACTCTTCTAGGAGCTTGTTGAATTTTGAGTTGGGAATTATCATTGTAAGGTTGTGATTTTTTCAAGGTTTTGACACATAAGCACATTTATATGCTTTACATGATTGTGTTATCTTACTAAATTATTATGCTATGTTTGCTTATGATTGGTATATGATTCTTTATTGTATATTAAAAATGTCTGAAAACGCTTTATCTTTGATACTTGCTAAAAACTAATTAACCAGTGAGAATTTAAATTATTGGAAATGGAACCTAACTATAGTCCTATCCTTTGAGAAACTAACTTTTGTGCTAACCACATCGTGTCCTCCCAAACCTACTGGAGAATCCACTTGTGAGCAAATCCAAGCGTATCATCACTAGAAAGTTGCTAACGATCAGGCCCAGTATTATGTTATGGCTAGTATAAATAACATACTTTAGGCTCAACATGAAGATTATAAGACTGCGAAGCAGATCTTGGATAATCTTGAAAACATGTTTGGAGGCCAAGCCATAACAAATCAAAAAAGGGCACTTTGGAAACTTTTGAACTGCAAGCAAAAACTGGGGACATCTACAAAGGAGATATGATGTTGGTCATGGGTTACCTCATTGAGGCTCAAAGCCATAGAGCCGATATCGATGCCGAGTCACAGATGACTATAGTTTTTCAGACTCTGTCAAAGGAGTTCATTACGTTTAGAGCTTATTTGAGCAATAGACAAGATGTGACCTTAACGGAGTTGACAAAACAGTTATGATAGTTTGAAAAATTGATCAAGGAAACTCCTGCTAGTGGAGAAGTTGACTTGGTGGTTGCATTCGGTTCCAATCCTAATCCAGGGAATGGAAGGAAGCAAAAGGCTGAGGATGGAGAGGTTGGGCACATAAAGAAGAATTACAAGGACTTCCTTACACAAGGAGGTAAGTGTGATCTTCTAGTTATAGAAACTTGTTTGCTTGAGGAATTCAGTGACACTTGGGTCATAGATTCTAGAGCAACTAATCATGTTTGTATTTCTCTGGAGGGATTTTGGGAAACGAGAAGTTTACTTCATGAAAACTTCACATTACGGATGGACGATAGATCCTTCGTGTTGGCTGAAGTAGTGGGAGATGTCCATCTTTATTTTGATAAATATAGGAGTTTGGTTTTGCAAGATTGTTTTTATGTTCCTAAATTCAAAAGGAATTTGATATCTGTAGCTTGCCTATTTAAAGATTCCTATTTGGTTTCTTTTAATAATAAAGTAGTGATTTGTAAAAACAAATCTTTTATCTGTGATAGATGGATGCAAAATAATCTATATTTTATCAAACCTAAGATGGACTCATTGTTGAACACTGAGGTAAATGATGATAACTCTAAAAGACTTAAGACTTCTCACCTTAATGAGACTTATCTTTGGCATTTGTGCCTTGGTCATATTAGCTTAAATAGGACTCAAAAGTTGGTAAGGGATGGACCTTTAAGTCACTTAAAGGTATAATCTATACCTTAATGTGAATCCTATTTGGAGGGTAAAATGACCAAAAGACCATTCGGGTCTAAGGGCAATAGGGCCGAAGGGGTTCTAAAACTTATGCATAGTGATGTTTGCGAACCAATGAACATCTGGGCACGAGACGGGTATGAGTACTTAGTCACTTTTATTGATGCTTACTCAAGGTATGGGTATGTGTATCTGATGCACCACAAAAGTGAAACTTATGACAAGTTCAGGGAGTTTTAGGCTCAAGTGGAAAAGCAATTGGGTAGACCCATAAAGGCACTTCGATCTGACCGAGGTGGAGAATACCTTTCTGATGAGTTCTTAGGACACTTATTAGAGAATGGGATTCTATCCCAGTTGACTGCACTAGACACTCCGTAGCAGAATGGCATAGCAGAGAGAAGGAATAGGACTTTGTTGGACATGGTTAGATCTATGATGAGTTATTCATCATTGCCTTTATCCTTTTGGGGATATGCACTGCAAACTGCATGTTATCTTTTGAATGATGTGCCTTCAAAATTGGTCCCTAAAACTCCTCACTAGTTATGGATGGGCAAGAAGACATCCTTAAACCATATTCACATATGGGAATGTCTGACTTATGTCCTCTTTAGAGATGCGAATAAGTTGAAAGTACGTTCAAAAGTTTGCATGTTTGTAGGATATCCAAAAGGGACTAAAGGGGATTATTTTTATAACCCAAAGGAAAATAAAGTCGTGATTTCAACTAATGCAACTTTTCTTGAGAAGAGTTACATGGACGACTTTAAGCCTCAAAGCAAAGTGGTGCTTGAGGAGTTAAGAGGTGATTTGATCACTCTAGAGGTTCCAAATGAAACTGTTTTGATCAGTGTAGAAAAACCAAATGCACCCGAACAACAACCTAAGGAGCTTCGGCATAGTGGGAGGATCGGGCGTCAACCTGAGAGGTATATGTTCAATGGTGAAGCCTTCTTGGCTGAACCAGATGAACATGATAGGGATCATTATACTTATGCATAGGCTATGGAGGATGTTGATTCGAAACTCTAGATAGAGGCCATGAACACAGAGATGAAGTCTATGGAGACTAATCGGGTCTAGGAGCTTATGGATCTTCCTGAAGTGGTAAAACCCATAGGATCTAAGTGGATCTACAAGAGGAAAAAAGGAGTGGATGGAAAGATCAAAACCTTTAAGGCTAGACTGGTAGCTAAGGGTTACACATAAAAGGAAGGAATCGATCACGAGGAAACCTTTTCACCTATAGCCATGCTTAAGTCCATCTAGATTCTCCTGTCCATAGCTGCTGCTCTCGACTACAAGATTTGGCAGATGGATGTCACGATGACTTTTCTAAATGGATATCTTGATGAGTCCATTTATATTGAACAACCAGATTGGTTCAAGGTCAAGAGTCAAGAGGGTAAGGTTTGTAAGCTACTAAAGTCAATTTATGGACGTAAGCAGGCTTCCCATTCTTGGAACATAAGATTTGATCAAGTGATCAAGACTTATAGGTTCTCATAAAATGTGGATGAACCATGTGTGTATAAACACATTAAGGATGGGAAGGTGGTTTTCTACTACTCTATGTAGATAACATTCTGCTAATTAACAATGACGTTGAGGCATTGTTATCGGTCAAATTATGATTGACCAAGCAGTTTGACATGAAGAACTTTGGTAAAGCTAATTTTGTTCTCGGTATCTACATTTTTCAAGATAGAAAAAACAAAATGATAGCTTTGTCACAAGCCAGCTACATAGATAAAATTCTCATGAGGTTTGCAATGCAAGATTCTAAGAAAGGTGGGCAACCATCTAGGTCTAGAATCACTCTTTCTAAGAAAGACTCTCCAAAGTCTGAGGAAGAAAGAGAATACATGAAGAAGGTGCCTTATCCTTCAGCAGTTGGTAGTCTCATGTATGCCATCCTTTGCACACGACCGGATATTTGTTATACGCTTGGAATTGTAAGTGGATTTCAGGCAGATCCAAGACCGAACCGCTGGGTTGCGGTAAAGCATATTTTCAAGTACCTAAGAAGGACTTGAGGGTATATGCTTATATATTCGAGTGAGGACTTAACTCCTCTAGGATATATTGATTCAAATTTCCAATCCTGTCTGGATTCTAGGAGATTAACTTCATGTTTTGTGTTTACTCTAGGTGGCGGTGCTATCAGTTGGAGAAGTGTGAAGCAAGATTGTACTTCAGATTCAACGATGGAGGCCAAGTATGTGGTAGCTTGGGATACTTCGAAAGAAGCAGTAAGGCTTCGCAAGTTCCTTAGGGATCTTGAGGTAGTTCCTGGTATAGAAAAGGCAGTATTACTATACTATGATAATAGTGCAGCAGTAGCTAATGCTAAGGAACCAAGATTTCATAAGAAGAGTAGGCATATTGATCAGAAGTATCATGTGATAAAGGACTTCGTCAAGGGCGGGCATGTCACGATGGATAAAATTGTGTTAGAGGACAATTTAACTAATCCATTCACAAAAACACTTACTAAGAGAGTCTTCGAGAGGCATGTGGAAGCTATAGGGATGCGAGATTTGTCATATTTACTCACTTAGTGCAAGCAGGAGATTGTTAGACTTGTATGCCCTAAGGAGTAAAAATATAATATGTTTTTGGGGACATCTTTATCAATAAAGAATTCATTTACTATTTATATATCAAATCTTGTCCTCTTTACATTCATATTTGTTGAATGTATGTTAAGCAAACAAAAGACAGAGATTGTTAGTCTAAATCTTTAAGAATTCAGCATATGATGGACAAATTATACGAAAGACATGATTCTTAGGGTGATGGTCTAAATCATAATATTCGCAATCGAGAAAATAAAGTTGGGTGCTTTATTCATGTAAAGATTGTTATGTTGTCTATATCACTATTAGAATATGGTTTGTCTTGACCATCAGAGGTGGACTCCGTGAATAGAAACATTGGCACATTGTCATAGGTGACGATATGTTGGATCAGGACATAAAGTGAATTGATTTGGATTAATAATTCTATCTTCGCAAATCGATTCACTTTAAATAATCATTTGCATTATATCTTAATCTTGAGATGAATAGTGGGCCCGTTGTCTTGACTTGTGTCTTTTGATACACCAAAGGGTGACACCCGCACTTTAATGGTGGTACGCATGTTGGTACATTGGAGGCATGACTCTTGATATCGTAGACCTATTATTCATAGATATGAAATCCAAAGCTCCTCTTAGGAGTAGTGATATCCTCTTATGTGTGTTATCCTGTAATTGAAAAACTAAAGCGCTCAACTATTTAGATACATAGGTGTAACCGAATGGTACACCGTCTTTGGATGGTGAGCTTTTCGATGGTGAGAAAATGGAACATAAGATAAAAATAATCAAGAAGGTAAGATAGAACTTGTCCTTAAGCCAATTATGGATAATCCTATGGGGATATGATACATTATGATATGTCATGGAGACTTAGTTATACAGGCTTCGTAATTCTATATAGCTCGAGAGTGCAGCTCCAAGCTTTTAATAGAGTAGCATTGGAGTTGATAATTATGAAATGTATATCTAGGATATTAGGTTTCATAATTATTGAAAGCTTGAACTATATAGGTTCATTAGGTCCCCTTTGCTAGCTCACAAAAATCCTGTAACGATACAGCATGTTTTTTCAATAATTGGTGACTTATGTCAGATTTATCAAATTGGCTTAAATTCGATAAAATTAGATAATTCATGTTTATTTATCGGTTGAATTAATTTTGTGATAAAATTAATTCAAGATAAACTTTTTGAATTATCGGGATCAGATAATTCATGTTTGTTTATCGGTTGGATTAATTTTGAATTAATTCAAGATAAACTTGTTGAATTATCAGGAATATTTATTTTCCTAGAAATTATCTAGATATGACTGTTTTAATCAGATAACTTCTCTATTGGGTTATTTGAATTAAAATTGAGGCTCTGTCCTAAGAATCTTGGGTGGAAAATAAAGATTTGTAGGGATCTTTTATCAGAGGTTCAGCAGGCCAATCTCTAAGTTCGGCCTACCGATTAAGGAGATTCAGCAGGTCGATCTGCTAGTTTGGCCTACTGACCGACGATAAAAAGATCACGTATTTTGATGTAGATTTTATCAGACATCGATTTTGATTCGATTCTGATTTGAATTTTTGAGGCCTTATCTGATAAGGACTGACTCATAGGCTCAACCTCTAGAAATAAGGAGTGAGTCTCGTAAGTTTTTTAGATCAATTGAGAGACTAAGAGTAAAACTCTATTGGTGAGATTTTGAAAACTCCTTGAGAACTCTTGTTCATAGATCACGAACACTAGCTTTGGGTTTTCTTAATTGGTTGGAATGAGAGTCGTCTAGTGGAAGAGCTGTATGTGTGAGCCCACACTCACTCCAATCGTGGATAGAGAATAGCAAAGAAGGCCAGTTGGTTGAGGTCCTTATGGAACGTTACTTCTCTTCACTGATTGAGGAAGCTTTTTGGCATTTACAAGGTTAGTAAGGTCTGGTTAATTTATGCATATAGTGTGTCAAACTTATATTTTGAAAAATACTCTGATATAAAAATTTTTAAAATTCTATTGCATACTATTTTTTGAACAACGTAAACAAAGATATTCAAGTTACATATTAAAATATGGTTGTGTCAAGATTACAGACCAAAATAATTAAAAAATAAAAGAAATAAAGTAAATGAAAATATAAGACCATGGTAACTGCAAAGTTCTACTCTTCAAGTGGGGGCTATGGAGAATTTTGGTTGTTTGAAGAAAAATATAAACTCCCAATTGCAAGGGGCTATTGGTCGTCGACCTCTCTAAAGTCACCTTGTCATCTTCATCATCTTCCTTGCCTTCAGCATCATCAGATGCAAGGATCAATTTTAATTTTTGACGTCCACATTGACGTTCTAGTTCTTTCCCTATGCATCTTTAACTTTTTGCAGAGTTCTAGTCAATCTCTAAGGGTGGAGTTGTTATGGACGTTCATGAGCTAGTCAGTGATCTCCTCTACTGCTTATGCCTTTTCTTCAGCCTCATCCTTGGCTTTTTTTAGCTCATCCTCCTTCAGCTTTAGGGCACTACTAAACTGAAGGACCTTTTGGTTCACATAAGTCAGAGCTGTAATAGCATTTTGTGCTTCCTCCTCAACTTTACCCCGAGACTCCTCAGTCTGCTTACTTTACCTACAAGTCCAACTCCGCATTGAGCTTGGAAAGCCTATCCATTTTGAACCAGACTTGTTGGCAAGGATGTTGTATATCTGGAAGGCCTGAGCAAGAGGCATTTGAATAAGTAACAGTTAACGAAATAAGGTTGATTGTTAATCGAAAAAATGATTATACCTTACATAAGAGAATCGCAGACTCATCTCAAATCCAAGAAAGAGACTTTCAACCAAAATTGGACTTGTTTGAACAGAAGTTGAGGCTCTTTGCTGCGTTAATAGCCACCTTCTTGTCAGTGAGGATACTCACGCACTTCAACACATTAAGTGTCATGTCCTCAATGACTTCCTCCCCCTCCTCGTTAGCTGGAGACTTAAAAGATTCGAGATCAAGTGCTTTTCTTCTTATTGGAGTAAGCCATTAAATCTCAAAAGGAGGTGGTGGGGAAAAAGCAAATATGTTTGTTGGCTTAGAAGAAGGAGTGCTCAGACTCCCTGTCGTGGTCGCTTTGTTCCTCTTCTTCTTCCTCTTCTCCTTTGTAGCTAAATTTGCTACTAGCTTTCTCTTCTTAATCTCCTCAGCGGAAGGAGTATGATCTTCATAGAGTCTAAGCTGAGCTCTGCAAGCAAGACGTCGTCGTTAGATAATGGACTAATAAATGAAGACGGATCGTATAGTGGATGTAGAACACCATGGAGGACAAAGTCCCAATTTATTTTAATTGGAAAACATATCCCTATACCTGTACAGATACTATTAAACTGCCTCTAAATGGAAGAAGCATGGAGTTGATTTGACCGATATATTTTGGGCCGGGACTACTTCTTAAGTACCAAGATCTTCTCGATATGCTTACTAAAGTTAATTCCAACTACAGGATGAAGTTTAGAATAGGGTTCTACAAGAAAAACAAAACGTGTAAAGTATCAGTCATAACGACTGAACTAAAATATACCTAAGTGTTTGACTCATCAATGTAGCTGTAAAAAAAAAAAAAAAGTAAAGCTGCTAGAAAGTTTGGTTGATTCTTTGGAGATAGACAAAAAAAGTATATCTTTTGCCACCATTTATCTATTTGAAAAATTAGAAATCAACTGCTTGTTCTCACTAAATACAAAGTAGTAACGACCCACGTCGCGGTCGTTCTCCTGCATCCAACAGCAATTAAGAAATTCGCCAAGTAAAATTAGTCATGGCCTCCTCAACAACCACTACAAGCCCTAGTAACAATTGTATCCTGTTGGACATCAACTAGGACACAGGCATGCCATGGTGGGCCATCACTTTGAGTGCAGACTCTAGAATTGGAAGCCTCAATCCCAGCTTGAAATACTTATCATACATGTAGATCCACCAGTCATTTTAGGTGTTTGCTTGTTCACCAAGGTAAGGGAGTTTGATCTCGACTTTGTTAGGAATCTTGTACCTAGCATGGATACTCGCCAAGTCTGTGAGATTTAGGACCAACTCAGGGTTGTTTTTCTTGAGGAATACTTCCCCTTTATCCAATTTTAACGGGTGCTCTATGTGGGGGCGTTGTTGCCGTCATTGATTTCATGGCCAAATGCAATCACAAGTTGATTTCTTTCCTCTTCTTCCCAATTGCTACTCGCTCCCCCAATCCTTGAATTTTGTTCAATTCGAGACGGGGCGACCGCTTGCTCAATCTCTTCTTCATCATTTATGCTGTAATGGGCCTTGTTATTGGAGTCATCGACCAAATCAAGTATAACTGTTTTCTTCAACATTGTTTGGGTAAAAAAACAATAACAACAAAAACAACAAGGGAGAACTAGGGTTTAGAGTATTGAAAAACGAGAAAATTAAGAACTTAAAACAACTCTTTTGAATTCCGACTCTAAAAATGGCCAAACAACTTAGAAATCGACAATTTTCATGGTGAAACTTCAAGATAGTTATATTAAACTATTTGGAATTCAAAAACTACCACTTTTATGGAATCAAAAATGCAAAAGAGTTGAAAAAAAAAAGAGAGAAATTTTGCCAAAAAATGCTTGAAGAACTTGAGGTTTCTTTCTCTGGCTTGACAACAGGAATAGGAGAAATAGAAAAGAAAATGGGTTTTAAGCATCTCAAATCTTCCAATCAATGATTGAGATTGTATCCAGGAGAAATAATACGATGACTAGGAGTAAACGTCTTTTCAATTCCCTGCTTAAACTGAGAAACTGACCTTTTGAATTTAAAGGATATCCTTTTTTGGCACTATTTTGAATTTGGCCAATGTAATTATGCCATGTGTTATTGCCTCTTACATTTGTAGCTTCTCAAGGAAAGATCATAATGATTCTTGGAAGGGCTTTCATATATGGAAGGAAATAATGAGCAATATCATCTTTTAACTTGTTGAGTTTGATTTCACTCTTGTAGTCGATCTAATCAACTAAAGAATAACAGAGCTAACTATTAAGGAATGATGTGGATAAGCCTAAATCAAAGGCCTAGTTTCATGATAACATATGCAAACAGCCCAACTTGCATTACGAACGAAGCAAGCATAATTGAGTCAATAGTTTTCCAATGCTCGATGTGCTCGCCCAGGTGGCTGATTCAACTCGTCTTACTCGCATCATCGTGGCCAGTTCCTCACTTGTTGTAATCAAAGTGCTTGATTTGTACAAAAATGATCAACTTAGGGCCACTAAAAGGAGCTTATAATCCACTAAATGGGTGGTTATTTAAGCTATACCTAAATGAGATGTGAGACCAATAGTCGTAGGATGCATGTCCTCATTTCACTTTCAACCACTCAAGTGTACTATAAATAGGCCCAAAGACCACCATTTAGAGGACTATGTTATCTCATTTATACACATGCATTGAAACGTTTATTCTAAAATTCTCACATCCTTATATTTCCAAAATCCCTAGAAAAGCATTGTAATTTATACCAACATTCCATCATAGTAAAAAGGACTCAACAATGGATAGAACTCGATTGAGTGAATCATTATAAACTTTTTGTGGTATTTTTCTTTAGTAGCATCATTTATTTGATTATATTCATAATTCCATTATTATCTGGTAGTAATATTTTTATTAGTTAAATTCTGAATTTTGAAGCTTGTTATAACCTAATAACAGTGATCAAGGGCCCAATTAATCCAAATTTGCTTCATTAATCAAATCCTAATATGACTTGATCTAATTATAGATTCAACATCTATAGTAAATAGTAGTAAACTTTATATTTACACTACAACCAAATTTAGTAAATCTAGAATTTACCTGTTAAGTCATGACTTTAATTTATGACCAAATATGGTAGGAGTTATCCCATGATCAAATTTGGTAAATCCAAGAGTTACCGAATTTGCTCTTAGAAGACTCTAAATTATATAATTTTCTTATCAGTGTCCACTAAGTTTTATTTACATAATATTTACTAATTGTTTAGTTAATAAACTCAATTTTTACCCCTACAAATTCTCATTTGGAATTTAAAATTTTCTTTATTAAAAATTTCAAATATTTTTAAATAAATAAATGTATTGTTTACAACTATTGACATTCAAAATTAATATTAGCTCTTTCAAAAAAAATTACTAGCTATAATATCCCTCTTTAATCCTAACTTTATTTATAATGTTTGTTCTTTTTTCAATCAAGCACTTGTCAGCTACTAGAAGTATAACGACCCAACTGTTCAAGCCGTTACTTAAAGCTCTTCTCTTAAACTTAATCATGCTACGTTGTAAAAATGCGGAATTTTTTTTAAACAAATATAGTCAACAATGTATTTAAAACCTTTGCTTAATTATAATTACAAAACACTTACTTAAACTATCTTCCAAAAGCGATTCTAGCTTACTACTAGACGATGACATACTTATATAAACTAAACATTCTATCTAAAGCAGAATTTAGCTTGCAACGGTATCCAAGCCCAACTATTGTATATGTCCCATCACTACACCTAGCTCACCAATTTTTCATACCGGCCTCTTGGGAAGATTTCCTACAATATGAAGGATCTAGATGAGCTTTCGCTCAGCAAGTCTAATCATTTCTCATAGAACATTCATAAAGAAATACTAGCAACAGTATAATGCATGATTCCAATTGTGCCTAGTTGTGAACATCTCATTATTATGCCTCACTTATTCTGAATTGTGGGCCTAAGAATACATACCAAATGTGCATGACCATTGAACACTAAGGGCGTAGCTTAACTTAACATGATGCTTTCTTTAGGTTAGGAGACTTATAATTCTCACATGAATGGAGGTTGGTACCACACTTAATTATCTTATCTTTAGTTTGCTAATCTTGTAAACTTAGTAAGCATAACATATGTCGTCACTTGGATTTAAAATAATAAACATAACAAATATAAAACGTACTTTATTTCATAACTTGACATTTAAAATAACAAGCATAACAAATGCAAACATTTTTCAAACATGTATAGAGTATATGAAAAACTATTTTTTTCATGCTATAGATAGAGATTGAAACTTCTTTGACCCTTGTGCAGATGTTTCCACTTAAATCCTTTTCTTAAGTTAGTTGTCTTTGTATCCTGTTTAGGCGACACCCGACTATTAGTTTGAATTTATATCATCGGTCTATTTCTTTACCGCTTGACTTAGATATACTAAGTTCAAATTTATGTCTCATATTACGACTTTGAACATCATATGTCAAGATTCGTCATTCTCCAAAAAAAAAATCGAGAGTGATAGGTAACCTCGAGTTCATTTGAACCTTTTTTGTGAAAATGATGATTTTGCCCTCAACGGGTGTCAAAAAATTTCAAACTCTTAGGATTTAAAACTTGTGATTTCTTGCTGCACAAAACAGTGTAGACAATTAGTCAGTGCAGTGACAAACTAGTTTTTTACAGTTTTGGCACAAAACACAAAAATCTTGATAATTTTTACCCCTAACACCAAAGGAAGATTGTTTCATACAATAACGTGCATTTTCTAACAAGGATAAAAACTCTCAAAAGGCTTTGGATAGATTCAAACATTTTCAAGACGTTTTCTCATTTTTACCGTTTCAAAAATTTCATGATTAAATCTTACAAAATTCAATAACTCAAAATCCGTGTTGAATTGGCAGAAAAGTTATGTTTATAAAATTCAACAGTTTTGATTATATCTACAACGTTCATATTTTAAGTTTTTTAAAAATCAATCATCTCAGGGGAGTTTTGACCTAATTTGTAAACAAGTAAATTTGTAAATGTTCTTTTCGGCCTAATCCAGTCAGAATTGAGGAAAATTTCTTCACAAAAAATGTTACCTTGTCAATTTCAATAAATTATATGTTAGGCTCGAAAATCAATTTGGTCTCTATGTTCTTCAAAAACTTAGGGTCTGTTTGGTATTATTTTCAAAACAGATGAAAATGGTTTTGTTTTGGAAAATGAGAATTTTTTTAGAATTGTGCTAAGAGTGATTTTAAAATTTTTGTCTCAAAAAACATACAAAAACATTTCTAAAATTTTCAAAACAAAACCAAACGGGATAGTTTTTTAAAAGGTGTTGCACAAATTGTTGCAACACCTTAACTTGTCAAGTTTGTTCTAGAGCATAAAATCATAAACTAAGCCGATTACTTACATCTATAACGATGCAACAGATAGAAAAATCATGCCATAATAACTTTTTTGCATGCCAAAGTCCATAGACACTTATTACATCCCATAAAAATTTGAAAATAAACTTTGAATATAAAGCTTAAAGTTAGGGTTTTGCCTAATGGATTCCAAGACAATGGAATACTTTCTCTTCGTGAAAATGGCCTCTAAAACCCCTTAACCTCAAGATCAAAACATAGACAATGAGTTTTTAACATAAACCCCCAAACTTTGACAAAAACCCACTTAGAGAAATTTAAATTTTTACCTTAGAACCTCTTTAGATCAACACTAGAACCCTTGAGCTTGCTTTTAATGCTGATTTTGAGGCTTCAATCAACAAAATTTTTGAAAGAGCTTAGGCTAGGGAGGGTCGGTTTTGGAGAGGAAGAAAATAGAGATGATTTTTCTTCATGAACCAAACTTGGGGAAACAAAAGAAATGGATTTTTACGTTGGTCTCTTAGCATTTATAGACCATGAACTAGGGACTATTTTACAACAAAAATTTTGCTTGTAAACCCCTCCCCAAAACTAGATTTCATAGGAAAATTTGGGAAAACTTTTGCACACATTTTGAGGTACGATGAACAAGATCAAAAGTACAACTAATTTACTAGGTTTTATCTTAGCAGTCTAAATCTTCTCAAAACTATGTTTTTCGTATTCTGACAGTATGGTTTGGAGGAGATATTTTTCTTATCAGTCAAAATATCCCAATACACTATGTACTCATACTGTTTAATTTCTATCAACAATAGTTTATCTATCTATATGGAAACTAATTCTATATAAATCTATTGTGTTGCCAACTGCATTGCTTTGTATCTCTTTGTATACTGAATACTAACATTGGATGGATTACTAACACTAACATATGTATCAATTTAATTGATTGGTGTACTATTACTATTTATACTATTTAGGACTTTGGCATTATCCCATATATACTTTATGGGTATTTTTATCATAGAAATTGGATTTTAATATAATCTATGCGATATTAATTTTACCTTTTAATGTAATCTATATGATATTAATTTTTAACACATTTTGGAGTAACTTACAAATTTGTACGCACAAAATACATCTGAATTCACAAAAATTTGCACACAAAATACACATGAATTGTTATTATATCTTAATCACTTAATTTTATAATTACATAATATGAAATTATGCTTAGAAACTCATTGTTTAAATCTTGATTAAATTCTAGATTTAAACTAATGAATTTTTAAAATATTACGGGACGTCCTATAAATATGTTAGACATGTACGCCCTAAGGAGTAAAAATGTAATATCTTTTTAGAGACATCTTTTATCAATAAAGAATTTATTCATTTATATATACCAAATATTGTCCTCTTTACGTTCATATTTGTTGAATGTGTGATAAGCAAACAGTAGTTTGAGACTGTCAGTCTAAACCTTAAGAATTGGGCATATGATGGACTGATTATGCGGAAGACACGATTCTTAAGGTGACGGTCTAAAACATATGATCCGCAATCGAGAGAATAAAGTTGGCACTTTATTCATGTAAAGATTGTTATGTTGTCTATATCCCTTTTGGGACATGGTTTGTCTTGACCATCGGAGTTGGACTCCGTGAATAGAAACGTTGGCGCGTTGTCATAGGTGACGATGTTGGATCGGGACATAAAGTGAATTGATTTGGATTAATAATTCTGTCTTGGCAAATCGATTAACTTTAGACAATCACTTATATTGTATCTTAATCCTAAGATGAATAGTGGGCCCGTTGTCTCGACTTGTGTCTTTTGATGTGCCAATGGCTGACTCCCACATCTCAATAGTGGTACGCATACCGGTACGTTAGAGGCATGACTCTTGATGGCGTAGACTTGTTATTCATAGATATGGAATCCATAGCTCCTCTTTAGAAGCAATGATATCCTCTTATATGCGTTGTCCTGTAATTGGAAAACTGAAGCGCTCAACCGTTTGGATACATAGGTGTAACTGAATGGTATACTATCTTTGGATGGTAAGTTTTCTAATTGTGAGACAATGGAACGTAAGATAAAAATAATCGAGAAGGTAAGATAGAACTTGTCCTTAAGCTGATTATGGATTATCATATGGGGATACGATACACTTTGATATGTCATGGAGACTTAGCTACACGAGCTTCGTAATTCTGTAAAGTTCGAGACTGCAGCTCCAAGCTTTTAGTGGAGTAGCGTTGGAGTTGATAATTGTGAAATGTATATCTGGGATATTGGGTTTCATAATTGTCATGAGCTTGAACTTTATAGGTCCATTTTGGTCCCCTTTGCTAGCTCACAAAATCCTATAACGACACGCCGTGCTTTTCCAATAATTGGTGACTTATGTCGGATTTATCGGATTGGTTTAAAATTTGTAAGAATCAAATAATTCATGTCTGTTTATTGGTTGAATTAATTTTGTAATAAAATTAATTTAAGATAAACTTGTTGAATTATTGGATCAAATAATTCTTGTCTGTTTATCGGTTGATTTAATTTTGGATAAATTAGATCAAGATAAACTTGTAGAATTATTGTGAATTGATTTATTTTCTTAGAGATTATCTTGATAAAATTTGTTTTGATCAGATATCTTCTCTATTGGGTTATTTGAATCAAAATTGAGACTTTATCCTTTAGAATCTTGGGTGGAAAATAAAAGATTCACGGAGATTTTATCTCGGGAGTTCGGCCTGTCGAATGACGTGGTCGGCCTGTCGAATGGGCCTGTTCAGCTTGCCGATCAGCGGGAGATAAGATTACGCGCTTTCACGCGTATCTTATCAGATATTAATCCGAACTTGATTCTGTTTCGAGTTTTTGAGACCTAATCTGATAAGGACTGACCCCAGGACCAATGGCTATAAAAAGGGAGTGAGTCTCATGATTTACTCATATCAATTGAGAGATTAAGAGTAATACTCTTCTAGTGAGCATCTAAAAACTCCTTGAGAGCTTTTGTTCACAAATCACAAACACTAGCTTTGGGTTCTCTCTCTTGGTTGGAAGGAGAGTCACCAATGGAAGAGCTGAACGTGTGAGCCCACACTCACTCCGGTTGTGGATAGAGAATGGCAAAGAAGACCAGTTGGTTGAGGCTCTTCTTGAACGTTACTTCTCTTCACAGGCTACGGAGGTTCTTCACACAAAGGTTAGTAAGATCTGTCTAATTTATACATATAACATGTCAAACTTGTGTTTTGGAAATTACTCTGATGAAAATTTTTAAAATTCCACTACGCACCGTGTTTCCAACAATTGGTATCAGAGCCATGGTTTTTACATAAATTTACGAGTTTGTGATCATATTATATGTATAAATTTTGTGATCTCTATCTCTCCTATGCTTGAATGGAATTTTATAGAGAGATGGCACTCTAGGTTTCTATATAATATATATGTTGTCATGGATTATGTGGTGAATGTTTATTAATTAATTATGGTTAATTAAATCATTGTTTAATTATTTATTAATTAATTAATACCGGTTAGGGTTTCTTAGAGGTTAGAATGTGTATCTAGGTTTTTCATGTAATTAGATGGCAGACTTGTTAGACATGTATGCCCTAAGGAGTAAAAATGTAATACGTTTTTGGAGACATTTTTATCAATAAAGAATTTATTCATTTATATATACCAAATCTTGTCCTCTTTACGTTCATATTTGTTGAATGTATGATAAACAAACAGTAGTCTAAGACTGTCAGTCTAAACCTTAAGAATTGGGCATATGATGGGATGATTATGCGGTAGACACGATTCTTAAGGTAACGGTCTAAAACGTATGATCCGCAATCGAGGGAATAAAGTTGGGCGCTTTATTCATGTAAAGATTGTTATATTGTCTATATCCCTTTTAGGAGATGGTTTGTCTTGGCCATCGGAGTTGGACTCCGTGAATAGAAACATTGGCACGTTGTCATAGGTGACGATGTGTTGGATCGGGACATAAAGTGAATTGATTTGGATTAATAATTCTGTCTTGGCAAATTGATTCACTTTAGACAGAAATTTGTATTGTATCTTAATCCTGAGATGAATAGTGGGCCCGTTATCTTGACTTGTGTCTTTTGATGTACCAATGGGTGACTCCCACATTTCTATAGTGGTATGCATGCCGGTACGTTGGAGGCATGACTCTTGATAGCGTAGACTTATTATTCATAGATATGGAATCCATAGCTCCTCTTTAGGAGTAATGATATCCTCTTATATGCGTTGTCCTGTAATTGAAAAACTGGAGCGCTCAACCATTTGGATACATAGGTGTAACCGATGGTATACTATCTTTGGATGGTAAGTTTTCTAATGGTGAGACAATGGAACGTAAGATAAAAATAATCGGGAAGGTAAGACAGAACTTGTCCTTAAGCCGATTATGGATTATCATATGGGGATACGATGTACTATGATATGTCATGGAGACTTAGCTACACGAGCTTCGTAATTCTATAAATTTCGAGAGTGTAGCTCCAAGCTTTTAGTGGAGTGGCGTTGGAGTTGATAATTATGAAATGTATATCTGGGATATTGGGTTTCATAATTATCATGAGCTTGAACTTTGTAGGTCCATTTTGGTCCCCTTTGCTAGCTCACAAAATCCTGTAATGACACGGCGTGCTTTTCCAATAATTGGTGACTTATGTCGGATTTATCAGATTGGTTTAAAATTTGTAAGAATCAAATAATTCATGTCTGTTTATTTGTTGAATTAATTTTGTAAGAAATTTGTTCAAGATAAACTTGTCTAATTATTACGATCAGATAATTCTTATCTGTTTATCGATTGATTTAATTTTTGATAAATTAGATCAAGATAAACTTGTAGAATTATTGTGAATTGATTTATTTTCTTAGAGATTATCTTGATAAAGTTTGTTTTGATCAGATAACTTCTCTATTGGCTTATTTGAATCAAAACTGAGACTTTATCCCTTAGAATGTCGGGTGGAAAATAAAAGATTCGCGGAGATTTTTTCTTGGGAGTTCGGCCTGCCGGATGACGTGTTCAGCCTGCCGAACTGGCCTGTTCGGCCTACCGAACAGACAGTTTGGCCTGTCGATCAGCGAGAGATAAGATTACACGTTTTCACGTGGATCTTATCAGATATCGATCCGAACTTGATTCTGTTTCGAGTTTTTGAGACCTAATCTAATATGGACTGACCCCAGGACCAATAGGTCTAAAAAGGGAGTGAGTCTTATGATTTACTCAGATCAATTTGAGAGATTAAGAGTGATACTCTTCTAGTGAGCATCTGAAAACTTCCTGAGAGCTTTTGTTCACAAATCACGAGCACTAGCTTTGGGTTCTCTCTGTTGGTTGGAAGGAGAGTCACCGGTGGAAGAGCTGTACGTGTGAGCCCACACTCACTCCGGTTGTGGATAGAAAATAGCAAAGAAGACTAGTTGGTTGAGGCTCTTCTAGAACGTTACTTCTCTACACAGGTTGCGGAGGTTCTTCGGCACACTGAGGTTAGTAAGATCTGTTTAATTTATACATATAACATGTCAAACTTGTGTTTTGGAAATTACTCTGATGAAAAATTTTTAAAAATTCCGCTGCGCACTTTGTTTCCAACAAGACTATCATCTCCATCTAGGAATTGTTATTTAATTTTTAAATTTGCAAGAATTTTTGTAATTAAATAATTATTCGGAGAAGAAGGATCTAGAAGACAGATCTAGAAAAATGATGATGGCGCCTCCAGGTATTTTCTGAGTCTCTAATTTTATGTTTTTGAATTGTTGAAAATAAAATTGATAAATTACATTAAAGTTGTATTTTTTGGAATAATTTTTCCTGCTCGGTAGGCATGCCAGACGTCACAGTTCGGCAGGCCGATGGTCACAGATCGGCAGGCCGGACGTGTGGTCCGGCCGGCCGACAGTGGGGCAAAAATTTGAGAGCTCTACCGGCAGGCCGAACCTTCATGATCGGTAGGCCGATCACCCAGATCATCCTGCCGACCGAGAGCTGCCAAGTGTCTAGAAAAGGTGCAATTTTTCCAGTGTAGTTTTAATTTTATTTTTGAGACGATTCTGAGAAACATTAAATTTGGATATGACTGGAAATATGAAGTTTTTTTATTCAAAACGGGATTGAAGACTTGAAAATGGTATTGCATGAAGAAGGATACGGCTTGAGGATTCAAGGATGAAGAATCGATAAATGTCTCGATTATTCTCTTGTAATCTATGTTTTTTCTATTCTCTAGGGTGGAACCATAATATTACGGTTATTATTATTTTGCTTGTAGCTTTGCTTGATTGCTTTGCTTGTCTGCATTATAATATGATTTACCATGTATATTGATAACATGTCATATAGGATAGGGAGTGCCGCTCATATTAAAATTGTTCATGCATAATTTTAAAATAAAACCTTGACTTCAAAAGATTGAGTGGGAGAAGGTTTAAGAAGAGAGGACCTAAGGCCTCCATCGTTGGTCCATGGGAAGAACATGGTGGTCCTGACCCCTAGGAAGGGATTTCTATCATGTACCAGATTGGATCTCTGAAAGGATTAGGTATTTTAGTATGATTTATGGTTGCCCACCCCAAGGTGGTGATTATAAATCATGGATAAAATATTGAAACGATGGTTACACACTCACGTTAATTTTATTATTAACCTCCCCTAGGAGCCCTGTTAATAAAATTAATGGCCAAAGAAATGATTATTAGTATATGCTGGATCATACGGGTCCTGGATGGCATATATTAATCAGGAGGGGATCCGTGTTCCTGATTGAATTTGGCATGACTCCTCTAGGAGCTTGTTGAATTCTGAGTTGGGAATTATCGTTGTAAGGTTGTGATATTTTCAAGGTTTGACACATAAACACATTTGTATGATTTTACATGATTGTGTTATCTTACTAAATTATTATATATGTTTGCTTATGTTTGGTATATGATTCTTTATTGTAGATTGAAAATGTCTAAAAACGCTTTATCATCGATACTTGACAAAAACCAATTAACCGGTGAGAATTATAACGATTGGAAACGAAACCTAGACGTCGTCCTATCATTTGAGAAACTGAAATATGTATTGACAACTCCTTTTCCTCCCAAGCCTACTAGAGACTCAAGTAATGAGCAATTCCAAGCGTACGATCGCTGGAAAGATGCTAATGATCAGGCCCACTACTATGTTATGGCTAGCATGAACAACATGCTGCAGGCTCAACATCAGGATTATGAGACTACGAAGCAGATCTTGGATAATCTTGAAGATATGTTCGGAGGCCATGCCATAACAAAGTGGCAAGGGATGCTTCAGAAACTCTTAAACTGTAGACAAAGACTGGGGACATCCGTAAAAGAGCACATGATGTTGGTCATGGGTTACCTCGTTGAGGCTCAAACCAATGGAGCTGACATCGATGCTAAAACTCAGATGACTATGGTCTTTGAGACTCTATCTAAGAAATTTATTCCGTTTAGAGCTACTTTTAATTTAAGTAATAGACGGGATATGACCTTGACAGAACTGATGAAACAGTTACAGGAGTTCTAACTGCTGATCAGGGAGTCTCCTGCTGGTGGTGAGGCAAACATGGTAGCTGCTTCTGGTTCCAATCCTAACTCTGGGAATGGAAAGAAGCAACAGGCCAAGAACGGGAAGTCTTCTATTCCTGCTGCTACCAAGAGCAAGAAGAAGAAGAAGAAGAAGAAGAAGAAAAACCCAAAGAAGCTTAAGTGCTTCTTCTGTGGTAAGGTCGGGCATATAAAGAAGCATTGCAAGGACTTCCTTTCCAAGGGAGGTAGGTGTGATCTTCTATATTTAGAAACTTGTTTGGTTGAGGAATCCAGTGACATCTAGGTCATAGATTCCGGTGCAACTAATCATGTTTGTGTTTCTCTGTAGGGATTCAAAGAAACGAGAAGTCTACTATGTGAAGACTTAACGCTTCAGATGGGCGATGGATCCTTGGTCTCAGCAGAAGCAGTTGAAGATGTCCATCTTTACTTTGATAATTATAGGAATTTAATCTTGCGAGATTGTTTTTATGTTCCTAAATTTAAAAGGAATTTAATTTCTGTATCTTCTTTATTTAAAGACTCCTACGTGGTATCTTTTAATGAAAAAGTGGTGATTCGTAAAAACAAATCTTTTTTCTGTTCTGGATGGATGCAAAATAATCTATATTTTATCAAACCTAAGATGGACTTATTGCTTAATGCTGAGATAAATGATAATGACTCAAAAAGACTTAAAACTTCTCACTCTAATAAGACTTATCTTTGGCATTTGCGCCTTGGCCATATTAACCTGAATAGGATTCAAAGGTTGGTAAGGGATGGACCTTTAAGTCACTTAAAGGTGGAATCTATACCTCAATGTGAATCTTGTTTGGAGGGTAAAATGACCAAAAGACCATACGGGTCTAAGGGCAATACGGCCGAAGGGGTTCTAGAACTTTTGCACAGTAATGTTTGCGGACCGATGAACATCCAGGCACGAGAAGGGTATGAGTACTTCGTCACTTTTATTGACGATTACTTAAGATATGGGTATGTGTACCTGATGCACCACAAAAGCAAAACTTATGATAAGTTCAGGGAGTTTCGGGCTGAAGTGGAAAAGCAATTGGGTAGACCCATAAAGGCACTTCGATCTGATTGAGGTGGGGAATACCTTTTTGATGAGTTCTTAGGACACTTGTTAGAGAATGGGATTTTATCCCATTTGACAGCGTCGGGCACTCCGCAGTAGAATGGCATAGCGGAGAGAAGGAACAGGACTTTGTTGGACATGATTAGGTCCATGATGAGTTATTCATCATTACCTTTATCTATTTGGGGATATGCACAACAAACTGCATGTTATCTTTTGAACAATGTGCCTTCAAAATCGGTCCCTAAAACTCCTCACGAGTTGTGGACAAGAAGGAAGACATCTTTAAACCATATTCGCATATGGGGATGTCTGGCTCATGTCCTGTTTAAGGATCCGAATAAGTTGGAAGCACGTTCGGAAGTTTACATGTTTGTAGGATATCCAAAAGCGACTAAAGGGGGTTATTTTGATAACCCAAAGGAAAATAAAGTCGTGGTTTCAACTAATGCAACTTTCCTTGAGGAGAGTTACATGGACGACTTTAAACCTCGAAGCAAAATGGTGCTTGAGGAGTTAAGGGGTGATCCATTCACTCCAGAGGTTCCAAAAGAAACCATTTCGATCGGTGTAAAAAAACCAAAGAAACATGAATAACAATCTCAGGGGCTTCAGCGTAGTGGGAGGATCGAGCATCAACTTGAGAGGTATATGTTTAATGGGGAAGTCTTTTTGGCTGAACCGGATGAACATGACAGAGATCCTTATACTTACGCAGAAGCTATAGAGGATGTTGATTCAAAACTCTGGACAGAGGCCATGAACATAGAGATGAAGTCTATGGAGACTAATCAGGTCTGGGAGCTTGTGGATCTTCCCGAAAGGGTAAAACCCATAGGGTATAAGTGGATTTACAAGAGGAAAAGAGGAGTGGATGGAAAGGTCGAAACCTTTAAGGCTAGACTGGTAGCTAAGGGTTATACGCAAAAGGAAGGAATCGATTATGAGGAAACCTTTTCGCCTGTAGCCATGCTTAAGTCCATCTGGATTCTCTTGTCCATAGCTGCCGCTCTCGACTACGAGATTTGGTAGATGGATGTCAAGACGGCTTTTTTGAATGGCTATCTTGATGAGTCCATTTATATGGAAGAACCAGATGGGTTCAAGGTCGCGGGTCAAGAGGGTAAGGTTTGTAAGCTGCTGAAGTCAATTTATGGACTTAAGCAGGCTTCCCATTCTTGGAACATAAGATTTGATCAAGTGATCAAGACTTATGGGTTCTCACAAAATGTGGATGAACCATGTGTTTACAAACACATTAAGAATGGGAAGGTGGTTTTTCTACTACTCTATGTGGATGACATTCTGCTAATTAGCAATGACGTTGGGGCATTGTCATCTGTCAAATTATGGTTGACGAAGCAGTTTGACATGAAGGACTTGGGTGAGGCTAATTTTGTTCTCGGTATCCAGATCTTTCGGGATAGAAAGAACAAAATAATAGATTTGTCACAGGCCGGCTACATAGATAAAATTCTCAAGAGGTTTGCAATGCAGGATTCCAAGAAAGGTGGGCAACCATCTAGGTCTGGAATTACTTTCTCTAAGAAAGACTCTCCAAAGTCTTATGAAGAAAGAGAATACATGAAGAAGGTGCCTTATGCTTCGGCAGTGGGTAGTCTCATGTATGCCACGCTTTGCACACGACCGGATATTAGCTATGCGGTCAGGATTGTGAGTCGATTTCTGGCGGATCCAGGACCAAACCATTGGGTTACGGTAAAGCATATTTTCAAGTACCTGAGAAGGACTCGAGGGTATATGCTTGTGTATTCGGGTGAGGACTTAACTCCTCTAGGATACACTGATTCAGATTTTCAATCCTGTCTGGATTCTAGGAAATCGACTTTGGGGTTTGTGTTTACTCTGGGCGGCGGTGCCATCAGTTGGAGAAGTGCGAAGCAAGATTGCACTTCGGATTCAACGATGGAGGCCGAGTATGTGGCGGCTAGTGATGCTTCGAAAGAAGCTGTGTGGCTCCACAAGTTCCTTGGGGATCTTGAAGTAGTTCCTAGTATGGATAAAGCGGTATCACTGTACTGTGATAACAGTGCAGCAGTAGCTAATGCTAAGGAACCAAGATTTTACTAGAAGAGTAAGCATATTGATCGAAAGTATCATGTGATAAAGGACTTCGTTGAGGGCGGGCATGTCACGGTGTGCAAGATCACGTCAGAGGACAATTTAGCTGATCCATTTACGAAGACACTTACTGGGAGAGTCTTCGAGAGGCATGTGGAAGCTATGGGGATGCGAAATTTGTTGCATTTACTCACTTAGTGCAAGTGGGAGATTGTTAGACATGTACGCCCTAAGGAGTAAAAATGTAATATCTTTTTAGAGACATCTTTTATCAATAAAGAATTTATTCATTTATATATACCAAATATTGTCCTCTTTACGTTCATATTTGTTGAATGTGTGATAAGCAAACAGTAGTTTGAGACTGTCAGTCTAAACCTTAAGAATTGGGCATATGATGGACTGATTATGCGGAAGACATGATTCTTAAGGTGACGTTCTAAAACATATGATCCGCAATCGAGGGAATAAAGTTGGGCACTTTATTCATGTAAAGATTGTTATGTTGTCTATATCCCTTTTGGGAGATGGTTTGTCTTGACCATCGGAGTTGGACTCCGTGAATAGAAACTTTGGCGCGTTGTCATAGGTGACGATGTTGGATCGGGACATAAAATGAATTGATTTGGATTAATAATTCTGTCTTGGCAAATCAATTCACTTTAGACAATCACTTGGATTGTATCATAATCCTGAGATGAATAGTGGGCTCGTTGTCTCGACTTGTGTCTTTTGATGTGTCAATGGCTGACTCCCACATCTCAATAGTGGTACGCATGCGGGTACGTTAAAGGCATGACTCTTGATGGCGTAGACTTGTTATTCATAGATATGGAATCCATAGCTCCTCTTTAGGAGTAATGATGTCCTCTTATATGCGTTGTCTTATAATTGGAAAACTGGAGCGCTCAACCATTTAGATACATAGGTGTAACCGAATGGTATACTATCTTTGGATGGTAAGTTTTCTAATGGTGAGACAATGGAACGTAAGATAAAAATAATCGGGAAGGTAAGACAGAACTTGTCCTTAAGCTGATTATGGATTATCATATGGGGATACGATACACTTTGATATGTCATGGAGACTTAGCTACATGAGCTTTGTAATTCTGTAAAGTTCGAGAGTGCAGCTCTAAGCTTTTAGTGGAGTAGCGTTGGAGTTGATAATTGTGAAATGTATATCTGGGATATTGGGTTTCATAATTGTCATGAGCTTGAACTTTATAGGTCCATTTTGGTCCCCTTTGCTAGCTCACAAAATCCTGTAACGACACGGCGTGCTTTTCCAATAATTGGTGACTTATGTCGGATTTATCGGATTGGTTTAAAATTTATAAGAATCAAATAATTCATGTCTGTTTATTGGTTGAATTAGTTTTGTAATAAAATTAATTTAAGATAAACTTGTTGAATTATTGGATCAGATAATTCTTGTCTGTTTATCGGTTGATTTAATTTTGGATAAATTAGATCAAGATAAACTTGTAGAATTATTGTGAATTGATTTATTTTCTTAGAGATTATCTTGATAAAGTTTGTTTTGATCAGATATCTTCTCTATTGGGTTATTTGAATCAAAATTGAGACTTTATCCTTTAGAATCTTGGGTGGAAAATAAAAGATTCGCGGAGATTTTTTCTCGGGAGTTCGGCCTGCCAAATGACGTGGTCGGCCTGCCGAATGGGCCTGTTCGGCCTGCCGATCAAGATGTTCAGCCTGCCGATCAGCGGGAGATAAGATTACGCGTTTTCACACGGATCTTATCAGATATTGATCCGAACTTGATTCTGTTTCGAGTTTTTGAGACCTAATCTGATAAGGACTGACCCCAGGACCAATGACTATAAAAAGGGAGTGAGTCTCATGATTTACTCAGATCAATTGAGAGATTAAGAGTGATACTCTTCTAGTAAGCATATAAAAACTCCCTGAGAACTTTTGTTCACAAATCATGAACACTAGCTTTGGGTTCTCTCTCTTGGTTGGAAGGAGAGTCACCGGTGGAAGAGCTGAACGTGTGAGCCCACACTCACTCCGGTTGTGGATAGAGAATAGCAAAGAAGACTAGTTGGTTGAGGCTCTTCTGGAACGTTACTTCTCTTCACAGGCTGCGGAGGTTCTTCACACAAAGGTTAGTAAGATCTGTCTAATTTATACATATAACATGTCAAACTTGTGTTTTGGAAATTACTCTGATGAAAATTTTTAAAATTCCACTGCGCACCGTGTTTCCAACAAAATAAGCCTCTAGGTCATCGCTTTATGACCCCGCTGGATTATTGTTGGTAACATGCCAGCCTTGGTAGATAGTAACTGGCTAATTTACTCACCAACCAGATAATGCGTCACTCAACACCAATTTAGTAAATAACAGCAATATCGTGATTAGAACTTAGAATGTTGGTTTTTTTTTTTTTTTTGAATTTAGGTGAGAGATATTTGATCTCTTTATCTTGTGGTGGAGTAAGATGAAGAGTCACGGCTAGGCTATGCCTAATATCACATAATGTAATATTTACATGATTCCCTAACAAAAAAAATAATTAGACTTGAAAATGATACCCATCGTAATTTATTCTATAATTCATTCAACAATATATCTAATGATGTGGTTCAAACTTACAAGAAAAAGTTGAAAATATTTTCATTGTAGTACCCGATTCTACATTGAACAGAATTGATGAACGGCCGTGGTCCATAAGAAGGCTTAATGAACGGATGTTGCTTGATCGTTGTGGTCTATCACGTCTGGATTAGTGATTGTAGACAATGTCAACATTCATGTGTTTAGGATCTTGCATGGAAACTGCATTCATTGTTTTTGTACGAAAATAATGCGATAGAAACAACGAACAAAAACACGAAGAGAATTTACGTGAAAACCCAAAACGAAAAAAAACCTCAAGCAGAGAAGAAGAAAATTACTAAACTCGTGAAGATTACAATGGAAGCGTTAGCAAGGCTAAAAATTCGCTAATAATAAAACCCTAATGCAAAACAATATATATATATATATATAGTTATAGACAAAACCTTATGGGCTCAAAAACATAAACTAAACGGCCCAAAAACAACGGCCTGTACCACAAGGGCAGAGCCCCGCACCCCCAGCGAAACCAATAGTGGGCTACGAGTCGAGCCCAATCCCTATGCTACTACCACAGATCTCATGAAAAATTTCACACTTGTTTTCTATCACAATTGTCGCACCACGAAATTTTCGGATCAGGCCAAACTGAATTCAAGTCACCATACTCTAACAGTTTTAAAAGTGAGGTTATAGTTCCCTCGAATTTTGCTAAGTTACAAAATCATAATATTTCATGGTAAAAAATGCAAGGTGATAAATTTTAAAAATTTTGTGAATAAATGGAGACTCCATTCACAATACTACTCCATGAATATTTGTATTTTTTAACTGATTAATAAAAGTTGGTCCTTTTAAGTTTGAAATTCCCCAATTTTTGTGTGAATAATGATTAATAAAAACGTACTTCCTTTTTTTTGATGGAAAATGATAAAGAGTTGAGTAGCATCCAACAAAACTATTATTGGTGCCCACTGCTACAATTTATGAGTCGTTTGTGTTCTCCTACAAAAATTTGAAAACTTTTTAATCTCAATTCAAATTTTTCGAATCACCGGTCAACCTCAGGCGCATGTAAGCACAATTATGCCAGTATGGATTGCTCTGTATGAATGCCTATTTTTGGACCTTTTTTAAACATACTCCCTTTGGTATACCAAATGGCTAATACCATGGTGGTAGCACAGCCTTTTCACACCCTGGAGATTCCACCTTTTCTTTTCTGTAAGGAAGAAAACATTCATAATGATACATGAAGAATTCTTGCTCAACTAGAATATTGTCCACTGCAAAAATTCACTATATGTAAACAACTTTTACACACAAAATGTTGTAAAGCAACTTCCTGGGTCATGATGGCGCTATATGTGAACCAAGACAGAGAGAGCAGTAAGAAGTATGTCTTCTATGGCGTTTGTTTCCTGGGTTTTCTCACAACCAGCCACAACACGTGTGTCGAGATGATGGCATTCTTCCCGTTTGACGAATGTATTCGGCTTCGGCAGCAACTCTTTCTGCATCCCGGTTTTTCCTGGCCTCGGCAGCTGCTCGTTTTTCTTCTGATCTTTGCCTTGTCAATGCAATCTTCTTCACCATCTTTGCGTGAGCCTGCGCCCTCATTTGTTCAACTTGAGCCTAGAAAACAAGTCATGTTTAGATTAAGTCTCAGACTTTGCTCATGACCAATAAAAGTTTGAAATGTCAGAGCCGTTTCAGGAAACTAGATTGCCTTTCAAGGCAGATTGTCTTGAATTTCAGAACGGAATTACTCCGATACACGTCGTTTGTTGGATGAAATATTTGGCTTTTACTGAATTCGCAATCAAGTGACATTTTCAAATTTAGATAATCAGAAATAAAATATAAAAAGTTAAAAAAAAAAAAAGAAATACAATATAAAAAACTTGAGCAGAGTCAGCGTGTCAGTGTGCGCATTTGACAAGTTTTGGATCAGTAGACAACACATGAACAATATATGTGAACAGAAATCAAATGCTAAACGGTAATGTAGAAAATAACCAATATGAAGGCATTTAGATGCTCTTTAGTCTCTCTTTTCTATAAATGAGTCAACACATTTTAGTCAAGTTAATGATCAGAAACAAGAATTTCAAGCCAAAGATTCAAACTTTAGAAAACATCCAGTAGATCCAAAAAGAAGCCAGAAAAATAGTTGCTAAGTACCTCTATTCTCCGCATCTCAGCTTCCAATTTTGCTTTCTGCTGACTTTCCCACGCTTGGATATTGATCTCTTCACGCTTATATCTGCACAATGTCAACATTCAGCCCATCAAGTTAACACGAAAGCACAAATAAAAACCGATTCCCGGTTTCGTTCAAAGTAAATATGTTTTACAAGCTCCGAGAAAGAAAAATGGTCGCAGAAAGAACCTTGCCATCTGTTTAGATTTTTCAGTTTCTTCCCAGGCAACGGCACGCTTTTCGCATTCGATACGCTCAAGCTCTGCCGCCTCACCTGCTTTGGGACAAAATCTCCTCTTTTCCTGCTTATCTTTACTCGCCCAAGCAGCAATATTCATCCTGCCCAGCTGGACTCCGAGTTGCACAATTTCTCTCCTTGTCTTAAGCTTCAATTCTTCTTCTGATAATTCTCTCTTATTGTTGTCCTCACCATTTCCAGGTTCAATGGGAATGGAAGCTGATGTACCTCTTCGAGGAGTCGATGGCATTGACGACGTTGGGCTGCGGAGTGGTGTAGTTGCTCCAAGAGGAGTAGCAGTCCTTGAAGGCTCGAGACTTGTACCGGGTGTCATTTCAGTACCCATGTCTCTCATCGAGACTGATCTTATGGCAGGATTTCCTGCATGATGAACCAAAAGGAAAGATGTCAATACTTTATCTCCTCTTACTCTGTTTTCTTTTTATCAAAACTATTGACGATTAGAAAAGCCCTACTTATAACACGTCATGTGCAAGTACTTTTTACATGGTTTACATTGAAATCAAGAGAGATTCAAAGAATATTATAAACTTAATCAGAGAATGGAAAAAGGCAATGTTCAAACCTGTAGTTTCATCTGCTTGACTTTTCGAGCAAGTAAAATCCCCTAGTTCGTTTAAGGCCTTAGTTTGACTCCCAGCAGAAACAAACGAGAACTTATCGTAACCAATCTGCAATGCAGGTTGACAGAAATCAATCCACTTTGTGTCCGCCACTCGGCTAAACAACTTGTTATCATAATTAATATACTCTGGAGCAATCCTCATCATATTTGTCACCGGCATCCGATTCATTTGGTTCTGCAAAGCATTCCTTTTGGGATAATTAGCTTGTCCACTTCGCCGGTTGATAATCCATTTCTCGGCATCGTTCCACTTGGATGGCATAGGCCTCAAGATCGACCTTGAAATGGGATTGTGTCCTGATCTCTCCCCTTTATCAAACTCAAAGCTAGAAGAACTGGCGTTACTATCATAATCAAGATTGTCATCTTCCATAATCCTCACCGGATGAACTGTGCTTGAACTACTGCTGTTACCCTTTGAACTTTGCTGGAGCCTAACATAAGCAGTGTCGCCGTTTTCTTTTGACAATAACTCCTTTTGCTGGTTACATGTCTGCTCAGTTTGTCTGGAATCCGATGCAGGTGTACCGGATAATTTCATGGACGGAACTTCTAAGCAAGGAGAAGTAACTGGAGAACATATAAATTAAAAATTACACAAATACATGCTTGGTAAGCAAGTTAAGAATCGTAAGACAACATCTGTGCATAGTTGAGTTCTTTTTGACGGATATAATACATGCTTAGCTCATTTTAAGTCAAACTTTTCCGGAGCACAAGCAAGGGGTAATTCGCACTGGTAGTCAAGAGACTATTTTGGTCCTAGACTTTTAAGGGTCTGTTTGTTTGGTTTATTAGTTCGAAACTTGGTGGTTTGGACTTTTTTAATTTAAAATGTGCGGCTTGAAAGGTGGGTTTAAAACGTTGAAAACAAAGGAGAGTTTTTCTTGGATTTAGGTTTTCAAAAATTCTAAATGGTGGTTCAAAATGGGATTCACTTTTTTCACCAAACGCTAGTTCAGTGAAATTTTTGGTTCAAACCAATTGAACCATTGAACCAAGTGCCCCCTTAATTTTAGCATATTACTCCTTGAACTTTCACTCTTTTGGAAATTTTAGTTCGTGACCATAACAGTGACAATGGATTTATACAATTTAACAAATATAATCACGTGGCTATTGCGTGATAACTTAAAATTGTACAGAAAAAAAAAAAATAGTTACTTTACATGCAAATTGTTCTCTTCACAAATATTAAATTGAAGACCCATTGAACAACATAACATGACTATAACTACTCGTCTAAAATTTATAGTTCTTATGCGATAAACATGTGAATATCAACGTTAATATAAAAAATTATTCGCGAATTTTAATGTCAGAGACCGAAACTGCAAAATATATATATATATATATATATATATATGGAGTAATCTGCCAAAATTAGAAACTCAAGAACTAAATTTTCATGATGCTCATAATTCACGGGCTAACGGTACCAATTTAAAAAGAAAAAAAGAAAAAACACTTGATAGGACATGACTAATATGAGGAACCTTGGTACGCATGTTATGATGTTAAAACCAAGCGAATATATCGTCCGTAAATGTAAGAAAGAGAAGCAGACCTTCCTCGTCTCTATTTGCAGTGGCTAATAAGCTGTTCTTCACAAAATCAGAATCCTCAGGCTTGGAAGGAGAAGTTCTTGAGGAGTTGCTGTTGGATCCATCTATCTTCCTCGGATGGTGGGAACCCATGAGCTTAATCCTCAATTTACTCGGAGAAATCATGCCAGTCTGCAATTCAACCAAGAAAGAAAAAAGGAATAAATTCGAAAAGACAAGTTAACTTACACCCACATGACTCCTTCCAGTCTACTACTCAGAAAAGCTGCACAAAAGTTTGCGCGCGTGTGCAAAAAAGTTCTTTAAACAAAACAAACCCAAACAACTAGTCACTTCAATCATTCTGGATCATCTTAAACCACGATGAATCACCAGTTTAAGATTTCAAATTTCACGGTAAATGATAAACCCAAAGAAGAAAACAAAAAAAAAAAGCAAAACTTGTTTTTTCTTCTTCATTTTTCTTTTTTCCAAATGGAAGTGTATTCTTGGTTAAAACAATGAAATGGACAGCACAGAAGAAATACTCCTGTTCCAAAAGTACAATAAAGACAAAATCAAAGTCCAAGTAGAAGACACGTTGAAAATCAGACTTGACAGTTGCCCTCATAATACACGCATACACGCAATGACAACACGGCTGAAAGAAAAGAAAAGAAACCAAACCCCCATTAAGAATTCAACAAAACAAAATATGGGTAAATAAAAATTAGTTGAAAATTACGGTATTTTTAAGAAAACCCAGTTCCCAAAGATTAAAAAAAAGATGGGTAAAATGGTGAGCAACAAAATTAAAGTTGCTATTTGTTAAGAAGACTTTTAATACCAAAAAGATGGTTCAGACAATAAAGAACAGCAAAGAAGCTTTGATTAAGTTGTTAAAGTTTTATTAAAAACAAAAAAGAAAAGAAAAAGTTGGAAAGCTTATGGAAATTGGAATGGTGCCTCCTTTTTGTGAATACCTGTACTTTGTGTATCCTCTCGTACTCCATTAGATCTTTCTCTCTCTCTATTTTTCTCCGTTGTCTGTCTGAAACACTCTTCTTATCTCCTTACGAAACAGCAGAGAAGAAGGAAGAAGAAGAAGAAGAAGCAGCTTTGATGTGAGAAAGCATAACAGTCTATCTCTCTGTCACTCTGTAACGGGCGTTCTGTAGGCGGGCGTTCTGTAGGCGAGCCAGATCATGTTTTACTCCTCTGCGGCGCAGAACAACAAGTACCGTTCTAGTTCCACGTAGGACTAGACGTACTTTTGGGGTAAATGGTGATTACGTGGCAATATCTGGTTCGGCATTTGTTTAAATTACGATCGGCGGGCTTTTTTTAATTTCACGGTTCCATTTCCAGCTGAGGATTTGCCCATTCTATGTTATTTTATTTCGTTTTTTAATGCTTTCTGAGCAAAAAGACAAAAGGTGAAATATAAAAGAGTGCGAAATAAGGCAATAATGGGTATGAAAAACATAGATTATCAATTTAACAAAAAAATATACATTATAAAAAAACAGTGGGATTTAATTTTCGGTGGGTATAAAAGAAGCAGAATATTTGAGGTATTTGTTTAAACATCACAGCTAACAAGAAATATGTCCTAACCTCATTTAAATCTATTTTTTTATTATTGTATAATACTCAATATTGTCAATATCTAGTTTTTGTTCACAAAACTAACATCATGCTAGTAAGGCTTTATCTTTTCTTGGTCAAAGTAAAATTTTATCATGAACCATTATATTTGAATTAAAAATACTTTTTATCTCCGTGAAATTATAATCTATCTATTATAAAATAATAAGATTTAGTTTAAAAAATATATTATATATTAAATTAAGGCTTATAATTTTGTAAATAATAAAATTGTAATAAGATTGCTAATTTAAATTTGGTTTTATCAATATTATATTTTTTTAACCAAATCCAATGTTAAAAAAGTGGTGTCCTTTTAAATAGGGCAATCATAGGAACCTTTCTTTCAACATCCTCCTGTTTAAAGCAAAATGGGTCATAATTAAATCAATCAATCACATAAATTTAGTATTTATTGAAGAATATGAACTGTTCAATATAAACTCAACTGATCAATAATGGTGGGCCTGATTTTACTTTAATTACTATGAAGACATGCTTTTCGTTTCTTGGACAGTATCGCCATAACAAGCTTTGGTTGACTAATTATTCACCGATTGTTTGGCTGAGTGGTAAAAACTATAGTTGTATCATTTTTTCAGTTATAAACAGTGTAAAGTTCTCACATGCTACAGTAACAATAAAAAATCACTATAGTGTAAAGCTCTTGTATGCTACAGTAAAAGTGGTTCTAACCAACGGTTCCCACCATCCTTTAGTATCATTAAATTGTGTATAAGAGGTTGGAGTTTTTTACGTTTATAATACTGTTTAAAATTAATACAAAAATTTCTCTTAAAATATAACCCTCGTATCATTTTATTTTTTGAATTTCAAAGCATAATTTTCCTGAATTATAAATTGTTGATAAAAATGGTTCTTTTATTAGAATTGTAATGGCTAATTGACAAATGATTATAAAGTTAGGAATATTTTAGTAATTCCAGTTATAAAAATAACCATAAAATTAAAACCATAATAAAAAATGGTCTTTATTAATGATTAAAAACACCCAAAAGAAATCAAAGCCATTATATCATTTAAATCCTTTTTTTATATACTAAAATTTTCTTCAAATTTTTAATTTTTTTACGCTTGAATAGTATTTTGAAATTTTAGAAGTTTTGTATACACTAGTGAAATGAAAAGAGTATAACACAAATATATTCAGTTTAACAAAAAAGATATAACACAAATTTTTCAAAGAGAAAAAACTTTGATATATTAATAAAATTTCTTCCATATTTTTGAAGTTTTTCATTGATATTTTTACCTTTTAAAATTTTAAAATATTTTTTGGGTGTGAAAAATGTCAACAAAATTTTCGATATATCGAAAAAGAAAGAAAGATCTAGATATTGGTATATTTTTAATTATTATTTTTTGTTTCCAATCATCAATGAAGACTATTTTTATTATAATTTTAATTTTTTGGTTATTTGTATAACTAGGATTACCAAAATATCCATAGTTTAAAATTGTTTGTCAATTTACTATTAAAATTCTAGCAAAATGACCATTTTTATTAACAGTTCATACTCTAGAGAAAAAGACTGTTACATTTTGACGTTTAAGACAAAATGTTACAAAGGCTACAGTTCAGGAAGAATTTTCGTAATTAATCCTACCCTTTTAATGTTGAAAAATAGTACGCAATGGAATTTTAAAAATTTTAAATGAGAGTATTATCTAAAACACAAGTTTGACATGCTAAATACATAAATTAATGGCAAATCTTACATCCATCTTTTGTGTACCAAAAGCAGTAGGAATCGTTGAAGAGAATAACGTTCTAGAAGAGCCTCAACCAATTGGTCTTCTTTGTTATTCTCTATCTATTATTGAAGTGCAGGTGATCATACGTTGTACAGCTTTTCCTCCAATAACTCTTTTTCCAACCACTTGAGAAAACCTAAAGCTAAGGTTCTTGATATTGAACAATAGTTCTTGGGATTCTCTCACTATAATACTTACTTTATGCTTCTCAAACGATTTAAATAACAAAGAAAACTCCTCCCTATTTATAGTGATCAAATTTGGGGTTAAACCTTATCAGATTAGGCCTCAAAATTCGAGTCTAGATTAACTTCTGATGAAAAATGTGTCAAAAACACTTATATTAATCATTGCATGTTCGGCATGCTGATTTGGGAGATCGGCCTGCCGAACTTACTCCATCGGCCGCCGAACTTTCCCATTGGCTTGCAGATCGTGCAATAACCTAAAATCTTTAGAATATCTTATTTTCACCTGGGAATCTTAGATAGAGCCTCAATTTTAATTCAAATAACCCAATAGATAAGTTATCTAATAAAACAATCATAGAAAGATAATCCCATAGTAAATAAAATATTATCCAAATAATTCAACATGTTTATCTTGAATTAATTTACAAAATTAATTCAACCGATACATTAACATGAATAATTAAATCCACTCTTATCGAATTTCAACCAATCTAATAATTTAACATAAGTCACTAATATGTAGGAAAAACATGCCGTATCGTTACAAGATTTATTATAAGCTAGCAAAGAAGACCCGATGGATATGTATAGATCAAGCTCCTATAATTATAAAATACAATATCCCGGATATATATTTTATAATTATCAACTTTAACGCTACCCCACTAAAGTTTGGAGTTGCACTCTAGAACTATATAAAACTATAAAGCTCCAACAAACTAACCATCCATGACGTATCATAATGTGTCAGATCCTTATAGGATATTTATAATCGGCTTAAGGATAAGTTCCGTTTTACCTTCCTAATTATTTTTATCTTATGTTCCATTATTACACCATTGGAATACTTACTAGTAATAAATAGTGTACCACACCTATGTATCCAAATGGTTGAACGATTCAGTTTCTAATTACATGATAATGCATATAAGTGAATATCATTAACTCTACAAAAAGAGCTATGGATTCCATATCTATGAATAACGAGTCTACGTCAATCAAGAGTTATGTCTCCAACGTACCAGTATGTGTACCATCATCAAATTAGGATATTACCCTTTGGTACATCATGAGACATAAGTCAAAAATACAAGTCCATTAGTCATTTCAAGATTAAAATATACAACATATATGATTGTCTAAAGTAAATTGATTTAAACTAATAGAATTATTAACCAAATCAATTCAACTTTTTGTCCTGATCAAATATATTATCACCTGTGACAATATGCCAACATTTCTACTGGCAGAGTCCCACTCCGATGATCAAGACAAGCCATCTCCCATTAAGGATGTAGACAACCTAACAATCTTGGCATGAATAAAGTGCCCAACTTTATTTCATTGATTGCGGATCTTATCATTTAGACTATCACCTTTAAGATTCATGTCTTTCACATAATCTGCTCATCTTATGCACGATCTTAAAGTTTAAAACCGACAGTCTCAGACTTTTGTTTGCATATCATAAATTCAATAGCAATTAACATAAAGAGGACAGCATTTTGTATGTTAATAACAGATTCTTTATTGATAAAATATCTCCAAAAATTTTTACAGTATTTTACTCCTTAGGACACCATGTCTAATATTTAATATTATTCATTTTTACTATGTCGGAATCCAATATATTAACAACAAAAAAATAGCTGATTTGATGAAATGGTTTTTATATTAAAATGATGAAATGTTAATTAAATTATGTAGTCTAATATATTGGAGAATTTTTTTCTTTTTTTTTTAGGTTCCACATGCAAAGTACGGATAAAGAGGTACTAAAAAAGAAAGAAAAAATGTCCTCATTCAATATAATGGAGCATCTCTCTCTTAAGAAGTCAATCAATTATTCTTTTGTGGGAACACAGAAAATGGGACTCCTTAGGTTAGAAAGGAAATTTTGATTCCCCAAAGTCTGAGTATTATTGGATTAATTTTTTAACATTATATCAGTTATTGAAAACAGTTTTATATTGCATATTCCAAATTTTTAAAAAAATTGTCTTCTCTACAATATAAATTCCCATAAAAAATGCCAATAAAGGAGAAGGTTTTTCAGAATTTTAATGTTCTCTATCAACTTACGATTCCCTGATGAATATATGTCGATGTGGTTGCTTAAAAAAAGAAAAGAAAAGGTATCGGAATAAAACAATTAACTTAAAAACTGAAATTTTACAAATAATCATGAATGAGTAAAATCACAAAAAAAAAAGGATAACTTCGATATTGGGAGTGGTTTGCCTTAATTTTTGATTCAATCCTACCATTAGTATGAGTTACGATGAATAAGTTCCATGTACAGTAGACAAATAACAGTAATTGATGCAGGACGAATATAAATTTAATATAGATGGAGACAGAAAGGAAGCAAGTGAAGGAGTCGAGAAATTTAAAAAATTGAGAGAGAGATCAAAACAACAGAAAAACATTTTGAATATTCAAAACTAACATGAATTGAAATAACTATAACTAAGCTTATTCAATATATTTGGCGAAGCAAAAATACAAAAAAAGACCTTTTAAAAAAATTAGAAAAATATAAACAAACTAAATTAATAGTAAAGAAGACCTATCAAAATACATTTTGGGAAATTTAACCAAACTTTAAATAAAATAGTAAAAATAAATAGGAAATTCCACTAAATTATAAACTTTATTTGGTTAATGAAAAAAGGGAGGGGAAAGAAATTAAAGACGAAATTTTGGACGAGGAAAAAGAATCTAAGTTTGTTTGTAACTTGTAAAAAAAAAAAAAAAGATCTACTAGTTTAATCCTTACAATGTTTAAGTAAAAAACGAGAGGTAATCTTTGACAAAATAAATAATATGCTAATTAACCATTTACATACTAACTGTTCCTCATTATGTAAGATAAATTATACGATCTAAACATGCTTTCAACATCCAAATAGCATTTAGATCAATTGCAGAAACGTGAAAAATCCTTACCTCCCACCATTGATGTTTGTCAAAGAATGATGGTGTTGTCTGTGTTTTCTAATGTGAGTGCTTTTTTAAACCCTTGTAATCTCTGATCGATAGTGTAGTTTTCTGAAGTGAGATTATAGGCTTAGGGGACCCAAATTTTTGTTTCTGAAATTTGTTGTTACTCTGTTTATCACAAAGTCTGTCCTTTTAATCGTACAAACCATGGGCAGTTACAAAGCCGTTTAAAAAATGTCATAACTGCTCTTAAATTAATTGGAATTATGGGCCCCATCCAGAAAGGGTTTTTTTTTTGTCCAAAAAATTGAAAAAATCCCAACATTCTCCCACTTGGCCTATATATTCCATTATTCATACTAATAAGAAACAAAATACATGAATCATAGCGATAGGTCCTCTAAATTATAAGTATTATCTTTTATGTATCACAATGTATTATGTCTCTCAAAACTAGCCCATGTTACTTAATGAATAAACCTTATGTTTATTCTAGGTCCAATGATTAATGTTGTTTCTCAAAATAGATAAATGTGTACACAAGGAAAACCAAATATGAGAAAACATCACAATTAGAGTTTCATTAAAATTAATATCCGTTCTTACAATGAAAGAAAATCACATAAGGGAACCAAGTGCCATTTTCTCTACATGATCCTTGAGTTTCAATGGTGGCATGCCTTTTGTCAAAGGATCTGTAATCATCAATTCAGTGTTAATGTATTCAATGGCTAGTGTTTTCTCCTTAACACGTTTTCTTATGGCTAAATACTTAATGTCGATATATTTGCTTCGACTAGCACTTTTGTAGTTCTTAGCCAAGAAAACTGCAGCTGAATTGTCACAATATATCCTCAATGGCCTATAAATTGTGCCTAGAAATTGAATCCACAATTCTAAGTCCAGAAATGAAACTCTTCATCCATACGCCATGCAAGTTAGCCTCAAAACAGGATACGAACTCAGACTCCATGGTAGAAGTCGTGATCAAAGTTTGCTTTGTACTTCTCCATGAAATAGCCCCTCCAACTAAAAGGAAGACATATCCTAACATCGACCTTCTAGTGTCAAAGCATCCAGCATAATCAGAGTCAGAATATCCAATCACTTCCAGATTCTCAGTTCGTCTGTACATAAGCATGTAGTCTTTGGTCCCTTGAAGGTACCTCATCACATTTTTTGTAGCTTTCCAGGGTCTAAACCTGGATTACTCTAATATCTTCCCAACATCCCAACAGCAAATGCAATGTCAGGTCTTGTGCAAACCTGAGCATACATCTAGCTTTCAACAGCAAAGTCATATGGAATGTTTTGCATTTGTTCCCTCTTAAGGTCATTCTTTGGGCATTGGTCCAAATTGAACTTATCACCCTTGACAACAGGAGCTATACTTGGTGAACAAGCTTTCATCCAAAATCTCTCTAAAACCTTGTTGATATAGGCCTCTTGAGACAGACCCAAAATACCTCTAATTCTGTCCCTATATATCTTAATGCCAATGACATAAGATGCATCACCTATATCTTTCATGCCAAAATTTTCAAAGAGAAATTGTTTCACCTCATACAGCAAACCTTTATCATTGGTTGCAAGTAAAATGTCATCCATATATAAGATAAGGAAACATATCTTACTCCCACTGACCTTCTGGTATATACATTGATTCATAATGTTCTCTACAAATCTAAATGAAGAGATAATATCATGAAATTTCAAATACCACTGACGGGGAGGCTTGTTTTAATCTATATATGGATTTCTTAAGCTTGCACACTAAATGATCACCATCATTAGAGGTAAATCCTTCTGGTTGTTTCATGTAAACCTCTTCCTCTAGTTCTCCATTGAGAAAGGCCGTTTTTACATCCATTTGTTGCAACTCTAAGTCAAAATGTGAAACTAATGCCATAATAATGCGGAAGGAATCTTTCTTAGACACAAGATAAAAGGTCTCCTTGTAATCAATCCCTTTTTTTTGAGTGAATCCTTTAGCAATGAGTCTTGCTTTATATCTTTCAATGTTGCCTAATGAGTCTTTCTTGGTCTTAAAAACCCATTTTATATCCAATGGCTTTTATACCATCAGGCAACTTGACAAGATCATAGACTCCATTAGAGGCCAAAGAATCCATCTCATCTTTCATGGCATCATACCAAAGTTTTGATTCTACACAACTCATGGCTTTTACACCAATGGCTAATGAGTCTTTCTTGGTCTTAAACACCCATTTACATCTAATGGCTTTTACACCATCAGGCAACTTGACAAGATCGCAGACTCCATTAGAGGCCATAGAATCCATCTCATCTTTCATGGCATCATACTAGAGTTTTGATTCTGCACAACTCATGGCTTGTGAAAACGATTCAAGATCATTTTTGGCTCCAATGTTGTAGTTCGATTCTTGCAGATACACAATATAATTACTAGGTATTGCTGATGTCCTCATTCTAGTAGATCTCTTTAATGTTGTACCAATATTTTCTTGAGGAACTTGTTGATCAACTGGCTGTTCAACCATTTCTAGCAATTCTTGAATAGCTTGATCTATCGGATTGGTATCAGCAGCTTATGGAACTTCAATGATTGGTCGTACAACACTTGTTTGAACTTAAGGGGTGTTGTGAATGATGATTAATCTATTACTTGAGCAGGATGGTTGATTTTTAGAATGATCCCTTTCGAGGATGATGTCTCGGGATCGATCCCTCCCACTGATCAAGTCATTCTCAAGAAATGTTATATTTCTTAATTCCACAACCCTAGTGTTGTGAGAAGGAAAATAGAATCTGTACCCTTTGGATCTTTCGGCATATCCAATGAAATACCCGCTAATAGTCCTTGGGTTCAGTTTCTTTTCTTGTGGGTTGTAAACTCTCACCTTAGACTGGCATCCCCAAATGCATATATGTCACAAACTCAGTTTCCAACCTTTCCATAATTCAAATGACATATTTGGGACAGCCTTGGTTGGAACTCGGTTCAATATATACACAGCCATTTTAAGAGCTTCAGTCCACAAGGACTTCAGAAGATTGGAGTTACTCTGCATACTTCGCACCATGTCCATTAGTGTTCAGTTTCTTCTTTCTGCCACACCATTCTAATCCGGGGAACCAGGCATGGTGTATTGGGAAACTATCCTATGCTCTTGAAGAAACTTCACAAATGGACCGGCTGCCTATCCATTCTCAGTGTATCTACCATAATATTCTCCACCTCTATCCGTCCTCACGATCTTAATTTATTTTTCGCATTGTTTCTCTACTTCAGCCTTGAAAACCTTAAAGGCATCCAATGCTTCGTCCTTTGTATGAAGCAAGTAGATATATATGTATCGTGAGTAATCATCTATGAAGGAGATGAAGTATTTCAGACCATATGAGTCCATGTCTGAATGTATGATTTCTAGCATGGTCGTACTCCTCTTTGCACCTTTCTTGGATTTGTTGGTCTGCTTTCCCTTAATGCAGTCCACGCAGGCATTAAAATCAGTAAAATCTAGAGTGTTGAGTACTCCATCATATACCAATCTCTTAATCCTCTCTATAAAGATATGTCCCAATCTCCGATGCCACAATATAGAGGAATCCTCATTTATAACACATCGCTTTATGCCAGTGTGAATATGCATAGTATTGTAAGCAGTGTCGTTTTGCAAATCAGTCGAGAAAAGACCATTGGACAAAGGACCATTTCTAACAAGATTTGATTTATAAAACAAACTGAAAGATGTTTCATAAAAATTAAAAGAAAAACCAAATGGTACAAGTCTCGAAGCTGAAATCAAACTTCTAGAGAAATTTGTTACATAAAATGTCCTTTCCAAATGCAAATTAAAACCACTACTTCAAACTAAGGTGCATGTCCCAACGGCTTCCACATGTGATAGCATAATGTTTCCAGAATAGATGCCTTCCTCACTTTGCATCGGTTTCCTTAGGTTTCGCATACCCTATAAAATATTTAAAACATGGATTGTAGATCCAGAATCAACCCACCATGTGTTATAAACCATATCAAAGATATTAGATTCATAACAGACAAATGAGATTGGTTTACCTTTCTTTTCAAGCCATTTCTAGAACTTTGAGCAATCCTTCTTCATATGCCCCTTCTTCTTACAGAAAAAGCACCTAGATTCCTTAGGTTCCTTCTTGATTCCTCCTTGGGGTGGTATTTTACCTTTTCCCTTTGATTTGGCTTGCTTTCCGCCCTTTCCCTCTGTTACATTCCAAGCACTCTCACCCAATTCCATTATCAGCCTACCCTCTTCCTGAAGACACATGGTCATCAATTCATTAATTGACCATTTTTCCTTATGAGTGTTGTAGGAAATTTTGAAAGGTCCATATACTAATGGAAGAGTGGTCAAAATATAGTGCACAAGGAAGGCCTCAGACATTTCAACCTCAAGTGTCTTCAGTTGAGCCGTATTATCTCTCAACTTCATGATTTGCTCACGCACACTTCTCACTCCAATGAGCCTTGTAGATGTAAACTTTAAGATCAGGATGCTAGCAAGTGCCTTATCTGAAGACTCAAATTGTTCATCTATAGCCTTTAACAATGTCCTAACATTACTATGCTCCTCAATTGAGCCACGAATACTAGCTGAAATCTTGGCCTTTATGAAAATCACACTTAGGCGGTTAGACCGCTCCCAACGTTCATAAAGATCAAGCTCATCCCGAGTGCTAGTTGAAGTGATTATAAGCTCGTCTTTTCTAATGGCATAGTCAACATCCATGCACCCCAAATGAAGGAGGACTTTCTCCTTCCAGACTTTATAATTATCACCCACTAGTTCGAGAACATTACATTTCATATAAGCAAAATTCGCAGGTTGCATAATTGCATAAAATTAAACATACATGCTTTCAATCAAATTTGAGGCTAACAAACATACATGTCATGCTTTACCAATGTCAATCATGTTCTAAACCACGAATCTAGTGACATAAAACCTACATGTGGGCTAAAGTTTTAATTCAATTAGATCCATATATAACCTTATGATAAAACTATCAAATTTTGCTCCTTTTCTTAATTCCTATGGGTAAATTAAGAAATATAATTTAATATTTTATCTTAATTAATCATAAAAAAAATAATAAAATTTCATATGGGATAAAATTTATTATATTAATTACGATTAATTACAATTAATGTTATAATGTGATCCTAAGCAATTAATATATAATTTTGTCTAATTTAAGATACTGTGGCTACTCCTTAATTATTTAAAATTATATGGATCACTCAACATTCAATTTAATTCACGACTAAGCTCATATAATTGCACAAAATATAAGCAATGTGAACACTTAATTAATTTCATGCACTAAATTATTTAACTCAATTTTGCATGCATAATTAAACAATATATTATACGCACAAATAATAAGACAAATAAATAATTCAAGCACATGAAGCTCATAAATAATTACATGACAAACACATTTAATAAAATGCTACATATGAATTTTCAATAAATAACCAAAAGGAAAATTCATAAAAATAATAAAACAAAAATGAAGGTTGAAACAATATACATGGCAACCAAATGAATCCAAGCCATGAAATCAAACTTTAGTTTTTTTTTTTTTTTTTTAATTCAAGTCCCAGGGAAACGACATGTCGTTTTGAGCATTCAAGCTTAAAATGACGTGTTGTTCATACGGTTAGAAACGATTCTCATCACTGAAAACGACATGTTGTTTCACAGCTGGGCCTGCCAAAAATGACATGTCGTTTTACTTGCAGGCTGTGAACAAAATGCCCAAAGCGATGTCGTTTTTCGCTCGGCTATGACTGGGTCAAAATGACCTGTCGTTTTCCACTCGGGAAACTACATCTTCAATCTCAGTCGGGTCAATTTGACCTAGTTTTTACCCAATTGCAGACCTAGTTTGTTTTTCATTATATGGACACCGTTTTTGACGTTTCAAATTGCAAAAAACTTAGAAATCCAATATCTTAATGATTTCTAATGTCAATTTTCATTAAAACATCCTCAAATAAAAAATCTGAAATCATCAAAAATTATATGTACACTGTGTATTTTTCAGACAACCAAAAAAGCAAGGCAGAGGTTTTAAATTGGCTCTGATGCCAAATGTAAGATAAATTATACAATCTAAATATGCTTTCAACATCCAAATAGCATTAAGATCAATTGTGGAAACATGAAAAATCCTTACCTCCCGCCATTGATGTCTATCAAAGAATGATGGTGCTGTCTGTGTTTTCTAATTTGAGTGCTTTTCTAAACCTTTGTTAGCTCTAATCGATGGTGTATTTTTCTAAAGTGAGATTTTAGGCTTAGGGGACCCAAATTTTTGTTCTGAAATTTGTTGTTACTCTGTCCATCACAGAGTCTGTCCTTTTAATTGTATAAACCATGAGCAGTTACAAAGCAGTTTAAAAAATGTCATAACTGCTCTTAAATTAATTGGAATTATGGGCCACATCCAAAGAGGGTTATTTTTGTCCAAAAAATTACAAAAGATCCCAACACATCATTCTACTCATATACGGGTATAATTGTACAATAAATTAGATTAGATCTTTTCTTTTTTCTTTCTCTTCCACTAAATAATTCAAAAAAAAAAAAATTCATCCCTTCCTTTTATTTCCTGTCATTGGTATTTAAGTTCTTCTAAGAGAGAAAAGATGAAGTTGGAATAAAAAAGATGCCTTAAAAAAGAAAATAAGATTTTTATGATAGGATATGAAGATTTTAATATATTATCTATAGATCTGTATCAGATTATGTCAGTTTATATATTTTTTATTATGATCTAATTTCTCTAGATTTAACATTTAAGAAACATACACAACAATAAAGTATATTATACTAAAAAAGCTCTGAAAGAAATTTCCTCACCATAATTTCCCATTTATTAGTATATTATACCTGAATTCCATGCATAGATATAGACTATTAACATACAAAAGTCACGGGCCAAATGTTTAAAGTGGTAGTATAGTCCTATTGTGCTTATTTATAAATATTTTTTTAGATAGGATGGTTAGCTTTGATTCAGATGGTGATAGTTCTTGAGCCTTTTTGGAGTACTAAGGGCTCAGTTTATGATTGCTTGTGTTTTTATTTTTAAGCTGTTGAAAAAGAAATATAAGTTAGAGCTTTTTAATTAGTATTTAGATAGTGTCGAGAAAAATACATTTTGATTTTAAAAGAGTCTTTGAACCTGTTTGGTTAAATAAGTCAAAAGTGATATTGTGATAAAAAGTAATGTAATATAAAGATATAAATGAAATTTACAATTTATGATTCATAAATATAAGGTTAGAAAGGTAAATAATTTTTTTTTTTTGTAAACACCAAATGGATAGTTTGTTTCAAAAGTGCTTATAAAAGTTAAAAATCACAAAAATAGCATGTTTAAATCATTCTAAACGGGGCCCAATTCAATGTTCAGTAGTGCCTGACAAAGCTAGGGGCATGTGTTTCATCTCCAAAGCAAGTTATGACTCAATCTCAACATTCCTCAACCGGTAAGGACCTTTTTGGTTGTGCTCAAAGCCTCAAATAAATAGCTGCCTCCGGTCGTCGGTCTCTAAAATTTTTCTACCTCAAAAAAAAGGTCACAATCTAAATTGGAGGCTGTGGAGAGGTTTAACCGGTGTGGGCGCCAATGAATAACAGTAAATAGAATTGATTTTGGTTAATGCCTGTGGGACTAACGGTCAGAAATGGCATTGAACAAAAGGGGCCAAATTACCATGACTAATAACAACAGCTAATAAATTTTCTTTGCCTAAGCTCCATGAATGAACAAAACGTTTTGGAACTTGTAACAAAACACAGAAATCTGTGGCTTGACCTGTTGATAACTCTAGTTTAGAGAGTTATTTGGCCACTTTTAATTAGCGAATATTACTATGTTCTTGAGAAAAATTACATGAAACATCTAACTTTTTCATGAAAGTATGCTTTTATTGATGTAGGTTGAAGAAAGAAAGAGAAGAAAACAAAAGGAGCACGAGCACAAGAGATTGGAGAAAAAAATGCATGTCAAGCATGAAATTGGACCGTGTTGGAGAGAAGCAGCGCCGCGGCGCCCAAGGAGAATCTGAGCAGAAAGAAGGCAGGAACTCAGCGCCGCAGCGCTGGGAAAGGAGCGCCGCGGCGCTATGGCAGAAAAGAGGAAAAAACAGAAAAGAAGCGCCGTAGCGCTTGGAGATCAGGGCCTCGGCTCCAAGGGGGATTCTGAACCACGATTTTTGGACGTGAAACAAGGGTTTTGTTAACTTAAGAGTAGTATAAATAGAATAGTCTTAGGAGCTAGGGCATCAATTAATTTTCAGAGCGTTGTTTATTTTTCTTAGGAGCCGTCAAGCATTGCGGAGTAAGAAGTGAGTGATTGGTGACAGAATTTCTTGCTCTCTTAACTCTTAATGTTTGATTCAATTAAATTTTTAGTTTTTATTTCTTTTTCAATTATGTTCTAATTTTCTTAGTTAGGGCTATGATGTAGCCTAATCATGACGATGTGAATTTCATATTTATGCACCATAATTGATTTTATTCATGTGAGTTATTTGTTATTATGTTTAATGCTTTTAAATGATTAGCTACCATTTAAATGATCTGATGTGCATGTTCAAAACTAAGAAGGGAGAATCATGCAAATGCTTCATCTAACATATAACCATGAATTAAATATGGATAGAGATATACCATATTATTTGTGTGGCTTTATTTGGAAAGTTCATGAATCCTAATGCATTCTGATTTATTTAAATTCACATAGAGATATAGTGAGTTAATAAACTGAGTAGGTTTGCTATACCTAGAGATAAGATAGTAAATAATTTAGGAATTTCCGCCATCACATGTGTATTATTAATTGGGTTGCATAATTTTATGAAATTCATATCTAGTGATTATGGTGAAATCAAATGCCTTAACGCCTTGTCTTATTGAAGTATCTCTTGAAATTAATTGCAATTTTTATTCTTAATTTAGTACTTTAGTTTAGTAGTTTATTCAATCACAACTTCATATGATCAACTAGATAAACCTTAGAGTCAATCCAACTTTAGTACTTAGTTAGATTATTATACAACAGTCCCTGTGAGACGATACTCTTACTCACTATTGTATTTCTTGATCGATAATGTGCACTTGCGTTAGTGGATTTTACCGAACAAGTTTTTGGCGCCGTTGCCGGGGACTACTTGTTTAATACTAATTAATATTAATACCGGATAACTCTTGATTTAATCTAGTTTTTTTATTTTGTTCATTTTTAGGAGTGTGTTGGTGTATGAGAAGAACTAAACAAGGGGAACTTGTTAAGTTTGATCCAGAAATCGAGCGTACTTTCGAAAGACTATTAAGAGAACAGAGAAATCGCACTAAGAAAATGGCGGATGCAGGTGATGCTGAAAACCCTCACCGACTTTTGAGAGATTATGCAGCACCAACTATACAAGGTGCCACTTCAAGCATTAGGAGGCCGGCGATTCAAGCAAACAACTTTGAGATCAAGCCATCTCTCATCCAAATGATTCAACAATCAGTGCAATTTAGTGGGCTACCTTGTGATGATCCAAACGCCCACATTGATGCATTTCTCGAAATCTGTGACACTATTAAATTTAATGGAGTGTCAGATGATGCAGTTAGACTAAAACTGTTCCCATTCTCGCTGAGGGATAAAGCCAAGAATTGGCTCACATCTCTTCCTACAGGATCAATCACCACTTGGGATACTATGGCCCAAAAATTCCTTGGTAAGTTTTTCCCTCCAGCAAAATCTGTAAAAATGCGTAACGATATCACTAATTTCATGCAGATGGACAATGAGTCGCTATACGAGGCATGGGAAAGATTCAAGGAGCTGCTAAGGAGGTGCCCACATCATGGATTACTAGTCTGGATGCAGGTACAAATGTTTTACAATGGGTCTAGTGCAAGTATCCGGGCTACCATTGATGCAGCTGCAGGTGGGACATTAAATAATAAAACACTTGAGGAGGCTTTTGATCTAATAGAAGAGATGGCATCAAACAACTATCAGTGGCCTACTGAAAGGCTACAAACTAGGAGAACTGCAGGAGTTGATGAAGTGGATGCATTATCTGCACTCACAGCTCAGTTTGAAGCGCTTAACAGAAAGATAGACCATATGAGTGCTTCAGCTATGAAAATTTAGAATGCCGTATGTGAATTTTGTGGTGGAGGACATGCCAGCAATGAATGCCAGGTAGGTAACAATTTTGCTCAACCTTCTGAAAATGCTAATTTTGTTGGAAATTTTAACAGGTCACAAAATAATCCTTATTCCAACACTTACAACCCGGGGTGGTGAAATCATCCTAATTTTTCATGGGGCAATCAAAATGCGATGAGACCACCACCAGGATTCAAGCAACAGGAGGAGAAAAAGCCAAATCTGGAAGACATTGTTGCTAAACTGGCGACCTCCACTCAAGATTTCATGAAGAGTACAGATGCAAGACTCCAGAATCAAGAGTCATCTATCAGAAATCTGGAAATGCAAATAGGACAGATGGCTAATATGATCTCAGGTAGACCACAGGGTTCTTTGCCAAGCAACATAGAAAAGAATCCTATTGAGAACATAAAGGCAATTACTTTGAGAAGTGGCAAACAATTGGGACAAGAGGATGCTAAACAGGAGGTCAATATTGAACAAGAAGAAGAGAGTAATGAGCAAGCCAAGGAGACACGCAAGAGCAAGCTTTTTCCAGATGATCCAAAGCCCTATGTGCCTCCCATTCCATTCCCTCAAAGACTCCAGCAGCACAAATTAGATAAGCAATTTTCTAAATTTCTTGAGGTGTTTAAAAAATTGCATATTAACATTCCTTTTGCAGATGCCTTAGCCCAGATGCCTAGCTATGCAAAATTCTTGAAGGAGATTTTGGCCAACAAAAGGAAGCTGGAGGATTATGAAACAGTGAAATTGAATGAGGAATGTTCAGCCATTCTGCAGAATAAGTTGCCACCTAAACTAAAAGATCCAGGGAGTTTTACCATTCCTTGTACTATTGGTGACTCTTATTTCGAAAAAGCATTATGTGATTTAGGGGCTAGTATCAATTTAATGCCTTTTTTTGTCTTTAAGAAATTAGGTTTGGGAGAGGTTAAAGCAACCACAGTGTTACTTCAACTTGCAGACCGAACAATTAAGCACCCAAGAGGTATTGTGGAAGATGTACTAGTAAAGGTTGACAAGTTTATTTTTCCTGCAGATTTCATTGTTCTAGAAATGGAGGAAGATCATGAGGTTCCGCTCATTTTAGGCCATCCTTTTTTAGCAACTGGAAGAACCTTGATAGATGTGCAACAAGGAAATTAATTCTCAGGGTTCAAGATGATCATGTCACCTTTAATGTGTTTGAAGCAATGAAATATCCCTCAACTGATGATTCTTGCTTTAGAATTGACACTATTAATAAACTGGTATCTAAGATTTTTCAGGAAGATGTTTTCAAGGATCCGCTTGAAGCTTGTCTAACCCAATCTACTGGTGCGGATGTTGAGAATGAGGACATAAGGGAATATGTAAACTTTATGGAGGCAAATCCACCAATTCCGAGGCATAAGGCATTGCAACTTGTAGAAGTGGGACAATCCATCACAAGGCCTAAGCCGTCAATTGAAGAGCCTCCAATTCTTGAGCTTAAACCCTTACCTTCTCATTTAAAATATGCATATTTAGATGGCAATTACTCACTACCTGTAATTATTTCTTCTTCTTTGACAGATCTTATGGAGGAAAAACTTTTTAGGGTGTTAAGAGAGCACAAAGGCGCAATTGGATGGAAGATTGTAGACATCAAGGGAATAAGCCCCTCCATTTGCATGCACAAAATTCTTATGGAGGAAAAATACAAGCCCACCATTCAACCCCAAAGGCGTCTGAATCCAAAAATGCAAGAAGTGGTGAAAGCTGAGGTTATCAAACTATTGGACGCTGGGATCATCTATCCAATATCTGATAGTTCATGGGTAAGTCCTGTGCAAGTTGTGCCAAAGAAAGGAGGTATGACTGTTTAAAAGAATGATAATAATGAGTTAATTCCAACTAGAACAGTTACTGGGTGGCATGTTTGTATGGATTATAGGAAATTAAATGACGCCACTGGAAAAGATCATTTTCCTTTACCATTTATTGACCAAATGTTGGAAAGACTTGCAGGACATCAATTTTATTGTTTTCTAGATGGATATTCAGGGTATAATCAAATCCCTATTGCACCCGAGGATCAAGAAAAGACCACGTTCACTTGTCCCTATGGCACTTTTGCATGTAGAAGGATGCCCTTTGGTCTTTGTAATGCACCGGCAACTTTTCAGCGTTGTATGATGGCCATTTTTTCTGATATGGTTGAGAAATTCATTGAAATTTTCATGGATGACTTTTCTGTTTTTGGCACATCATTCGATTTATGCTTACATAATTTGGCATTGGTGTTACAAAGATGTGAGGAAACTAACCTTGTTTTGAATTGGGAAAAGTGTCATTTTATAGTGCAGGAAGGGATTGTGCTTGGACACAAAATCTCAAAAGACGGTATAGAAGTTGATAGAGCCAAAGTGGAAGTTATTGCAAAATTGCCTCCACCCACATCTGTTAAACTTGTTCGCGGATTCTTGGGGCATGCTGGATTTTATGGGCGATTTATAAAAGATTTTTCTAAAATTGCTAGACCTTTGTCTAACTTGTTGGTTAAAGATGGCCCATTTGTGTTTTCTGATGAATGCTTGTAGGCCTTTAACACTTTGAAGGAAAAGCTTGTGTCGGCACCTATCATGGCTGCGCCTGATTGGGATTTACCTTTTGAGCTCATGTGTGATGCAAGTGATTCAGCAGTTGGAGCAGTGCTAGGCCAACGAAAGAATAAAATTTTTCAAACTATATATTACGCTAGTCGAACCTTGTCGGGAGCACAACTGAATTACACAACAACAGAAAAGGAACTTCTGGCGGTAGTTTTTGCTTTTGATAAATTTCGTTCTTATTTGATTGGTTCAAAAGTAGTTGTTTACTCTGATCATTCTGCTCTGAAATACTTACTTGAAAAGAAGGAATCCAAGCCTAGGTTAATCAGGTGGATATTGTTGCTTCAAGAGTTTGACTTGGAGATCAAGGATAAAAAGGGAATTGAGAACCTAGTTGCAGATCACTTATCCAGAATTCCCAATCATGATGAAGTGGGCAGCCCAATTCTAGAGGAATTCCCTGATGAGCAGGTATTCTCTATCAAATCCACGCGAGTCCCCTGGTATGCTGATTTGGTAAATTTTTTAGCAAGTAATGTTCTACCCCCTGATTTGTCATATCAACAAAAGAAAAAATTCTTTTCTGATGTTAAACACTATTTTTGGGAAGACCCTTTCTTATTTAAAATTTGTGCAGATCAGGTAATACGAAGATGTGTTTCTAAGGACGAAATGGTAAGCATTTTACAACTTTGTCATGATGGAGAGGCTGGTGGTCATTTTAGTGGTTCTAAAACTGTTGCTAAAGTGTTACAATCAGGTTTCTATTGGCCCACACTTTTTAAAGATGCACACTTCTATGTAGCCTCATGCGATAGATGCCAAAGAATGGGAAATATCTTTAGGAAAAATGAGATGCCTTTAAACAACATTATTGTGTGTGAACTATTTGATGTTTGGGGTATTGATTTCATGGGACCATTTCCACCTTCATTTGGGAATGAATACATCTTAGTAGCCGTTGAGTACGTATCTAAGTGGGTAGAAGCAGCTGCTGTACCAACAAACGACACTAAGGTCGTGGTCAAATTTCTAAAAAAGAACATTTTTTCCTGATTTGGCACCCCTAGGGCAATCATAAGTGATCAAGGGTCGCATTTTAGTAGTAAGCACTTTGAGGCACTTTTGGGAAAATATGAGGTTACACATAAGGTGGCACTAGCATATCATCCTCAGACTAGTGGTCAAGTGGAAATTTCAAATAGGGAAATCAAGAGGATTTTGGAGAAGACAGTAAATGCCTCTAGGAAGGATTGGTCTATTAAGTTAGATGATGCACTTTGGGCATATAGGACTGCATTTAAAACTCCCATCGGGATGTCCCCTTTCAGGCTAGTTTTTGGAAAAGCATGTCACCTGCCAGTGGAGCTCGAACATAGGGCTTATTGGGCAACTAAATGTTTGAATTTTGATGCACAGTTGACAGGTGAGGCTAGGTTGCTACAACTAAATGAGTTGGATGAATTTCGGCTCGATGCTTATGAGAATGCAAAGCTTTACAAGGAGAAAACGAAAAGATGGCATGATAAGCACATTCTTAGAAAAGAATTTGCAGTTGGTCAACAGGTTTGGCTCTATAACTCTCGCCTTAAATTGTTTCTAGGTACGCTGAAATCTAGGTGGTCGGGACCATTTACAGTAACACAAGTCTTTCCATCTAGAGCAATAGAGGTGGCACATGATACCAAAGGCACATTTAAGGTCAATGGTCAGCGCTTGAAGCCCTACTTTGGAGGTGGAGTTAACAGGAATAAAACCACCATCGATTTACAAGCTTCTACCAAGTGACATTGAGACAGTTTGGCTGAAGACAATAAAGCAAGCGCTTCTCGGGAGGCAACCCAAGCATTTCCTTATTTATCATGTCAAAAATAAAATAAAATAAAATAAAATAAAATAAAAAAATAACATAAAAAATAAAAAAATAAAAAAATAAATAATTTAGGTTATTTTTGTTTGACAATATCATCTTATTTTGCAGGATTCGAAGTCAGTAAGGGAGTATGCAGAAAAAAACCGCTGGGTGAACTGAGTTTTTTTGGGCAGAATCCAAGCACCGTAGCCCTCAATTTAGAGCGCCGCGGCGCTGATTTGGATGAGTGCCAAACATTCGCTGGCAGAAGGAAAGCGCCACGGCGCTATAACATCAGCGCCACGGTGCCACGCAAAAAAAAAAAAAAGGCAGAATACTAGCGCCGCCATTTCGAAAAAAAAAAGGCACCTTTAAACATAACCACCCACCTTTCCTTTCCCTCATTCTCACCATTCACTTTCTCTCTCTAAACTAAACTCCTCTCTCTCTCACTTCTTCCTCTCCTCTCTCTCTAGAAAACTTTGCTATCCTCATCCTCCAACGTTGTGGCTGCATCTCCCTTCTGTTCGTCCTTCTCTTCAAGTAAGTTATCTCCTTTCCATATCTTTGATTTTTTTTAATTTTTGTTATTTTTATTTTATTTTGTTTTATTATTTTATTTTTGTGTGATTTTTTTTCAGAAATTTGAACTTCTTAGGTTTTCTTTCATGATTCATAGTTAGATTTTACTATAGGTGGTCTTTGGTAAGTGAAATTTTGACAGTGTTAGATTTTAATCTTTAAGCGTGTGTGCCATTCACAAAGAAAAAAAAATATGGCTTCTAAGCGCACACAAACTGCAGCCTCATCATCCACCCCATATACCCGGTTTGTGAGTGAGGCCGCGAGAAAAAGACATAACAATGCCATTGTTAAGAAAACTGTAGTACCGGAACGGGGTTTAGACTTTAGTGATGGTTTTTCTACAGTCTTTTTTAATATGGTTATGCAAAGAGGATGGAGCAAATTTCTTGAGCAACCCGAGGCGGCTGTAGTCCCACTTGTCTGGGAATTTTATGTCAACGTTCCAGAGCATACTAACCTCCAGGTAAGTGTACGAGGTAAGATGGTTCGTTTTGATAAAACAACCATTAATAGGTATTATGGGCTTCAAAATATCGATAATGATGATTATTATGAATACCTAAGTGAACATTTGGATTATGAGGAAGTTCTTGGCACAATAGCTACTGCCGGCACCACGTGGAAATTAACACGGGGAGGCGAAGCGGTGTCTTTTCCCTCCTCCGCATTAAATAGGGAGTACAAAGCTTGGTTGTATTTTATTGCGTCGAAATTAATGCCTGTAATGCATTTTTCTGATGTTACCAAGGACAGAGCTGCCTTGTTATTTGCTATTGTTACAGGTAAAACTGTTGATGTGGGAAAAGTAATCCAAGACAGTATTCTGAGAACTGCTATGGGTTCCACGACTGGTGGTTTAGGTCACTCTTCCCTCATCACACGCCTATGCATCGACGCAGGAGTCCCATTCGACCAAGAGGAAGAATTATTACAACCCATGAAAATCATTAATAGAAAGGTCATGGGAAGATTTCGAGACCAAGAAGTATGCCCTCCGTTTCGGCAAGACACTGGTGCCTCAGCCTCGAGCCAACCCTCTCACCTCGAACAAGTCACTCCTATAGCTCAACCGACTGCTGTACCTGCCCCTGAGTTACCAATCAGTGATCGCTTGCGTCGTTTGGAATTGGGCCTAGAATATAATATTGCCATGACGGGGCAATTGCTCGACACTTGGGCATGGATGAATCTCAACTTCCACCTCCACCGCATTTTCCTGATCACCCTGAGCCTTGATTTCACTTTCCATTTTTATTTCATTATTTAGGTTTTCTTTTCATTCTCAACTTCTTAAGGTTTTTGTTTTGTTTGTTTTCCTTGTTGTCCAGATCACTTCTCGGAGTTCCCATGGCTGCACAAGTCCAATTGGCCTCATTTGTTACTCAGGGGGTTTCCTTACCTTTTCTTCTTTATTTATACATTGAGGGCAATGCTATATTTAGTTTGTGGGGGGGGGGGGAGGGAAACAAAAATTTTTGTCTGTTAAAACTTGTGTTAACCCTTTTGAAACTTGAAGTGATACATTCCTGCATTGATGAATCTGGATATGATTGAATCCTTTATTTGGATGTCTTAAAATTCATAGGAGGTGTGAATTTTTGTCTAAACGTGTGATGGATTTGTTGTTTAATTCTAATTCTGAATTTATGATCTATTTCTTGAGCACAAAAATCCTGAATTTTTGAATTGTGTGTATGTCCATTGATGTTCACCCATGTTTTAGAATTCATCTGATTTTCTCTCGAGGCGAAATCCTAGGCTACATCTGACTGAAAACATGATTTAGGTCATTTTTGGATCATTTGAGCCGTTCAAGCCAACCTTGGTTAAATATCCCTAGTCACCTTGTTGAGCCTTGATGCATTAACCATTCTTTCTTTGTCACCCACATTTGTTAAACCAACTAATGATTTATACCTTGTCCCACATCCCGTAAACATGTTGATTTCTGAAGAAGGTAAGCGTATTTTGGGAGGAAGAATGGAGCAAGGGAGTTGTTGAGTTGTTACTTGAAACATAGAAGTTTTTGAGCCTCACGTTGTATTAATTTTGCTATTTAAGGATCTTATTAGTATTCATATCATTTTTATTCAAAAAAAAAAGGAAAAAGAAAAAGAAAACAACAACATAAAACCATAAAAAAAAAGGATGAAACAACAACAGTGAGTGACTAAGAAAACAAAAGTGCATAATTGAGTGCAGTTGAGGGCGATGGAGTGAGCTTGGGGATAGGGTCTAAACTGGTCAGAAGTTGGATGGTTTGAAGAGAAGGGTAAATGTTGATTGTACAGTTGAAGTGGTTTAAGGGTGTACAACCAAGAGTGATTCTAATTGGAGTCTGGAAATCAACATGGGAGGGGTGAATTGAGCCTAAAATTAACTTTTATCTTACCTCTAGCCCAACCTGACGTTACAAGCTTAATAAAGCCCTAATGATTTTTAGTTGGATGACTAGCCTACATTAGTGGAGAAAGGAATGAAAGGTGAACCTATGAAACATGTTTCTTTGCACAACTCATCAAAGCTTCTCAGAGTAATGTGGATGTTACTGAACTGCATACAATTTGAAAAGAATGGATAACACACACACACGGGTCATGAAATTAGAATTAGTCTTAAATAGCAAATCGATCTCACTGTTTGGATGGAATTTGTTCTTTTCTGTGAATTGTAAGATGGAAAAATTTTGAAGGACATCTTGAAGGTTTTGTTATTCCATGTTTGTGTTACTTCTTGATTTTGCTTGAGGACTAGCAAAAGTTAGTTTGGGCAGTTTTGAAAACTCTAGTTTAGAGAGTTATTTGGCCACTTTTAATTAGCGAATATTACTATGTTCTTGAGAAAAATTACATGAAACATCCAACTTTTTCATGAAAGTATGCTTTTATTGATGTAGGTTGAAGAAAGAAAGAGAAGAAAACAAAAGGAGCACGAGCACAAGAGTTTGGAGAAAAAAATGCATGTCAAGCATGAAATTAGACCGTGTTGCAGAGAAGCAGCGCCGCGGCGCCCAAGGAGAATCTGAGCAGAAAAGAAGGCGGGAACTCAGCGCCGCGACGCTGGGAAAGGAGCGCCGCGGTGCTATGGCAGAAAAGAGGAAAAAAACAGAAAAGAAGCGCCGCAGCGCTTGGAGAGCAAGGCCGCGGCGCCAAGGGGGATTCTGAACCACGATTTTTGGACGTGAAACAAGGGTTTTGTTAACTTAAGAGTAGTATAAATAGAATAGTCTTAGGAGCTAGGGCATCAATTAATTTTCAGAGCGTTGTTTATTTTTCTTAGGAGCCGTCAAGCATTCCGGAGTAAGAAGTGAGAGATTGGTGACAGAATTTCTTGCTCTCTTAACTCTTAATGTTTGATTCAATTAAATTTTCAGTTTTTATTTCTTTTTCAATTATGTTCTAATTTTCTTAGTTAGGGCAATGATGTAGCCTAATCATGACGATGTGAATTTCATATTTATGCACCATAATTGATTTTATTTATGTGAGTTATTTGTTATTATGTTTAATGCTTTTAAATGATTAGTACCATTTAAATGATCTGATGTGCATGTTCAAAACTGAGAAGGGAGAATCATGCAAATGCTTCATCTAACATATAACCATGAATTAAATATGGATAGAGATATACCATATTATTTGTGTGGCTTTATTTGGAAAGTTCATGAATCCTAATGCATTCTGATTTATTTAAATTCACATAGAGATATAGTAAGTTAATAAACTGAGTAGGTTTGCTATACCTAGAGATAGGATAGTAAATAATTTAGGAATTTCCGTCATCACATGTGTATTATTAATTGGGTTGCATAATTTTATAAAATTCATATCTAGTGATTATGGTGAAATCAAATGCCTTAACGCCTTGTCTTATTGAAGTATCTCTTGAAATTAATTGCAATTTTTATTCTTAATTTAGTACTTTAGTTTAGTAGTTTATTCAATCACAACTTCATATGATCAACTAGATAAACCTTAGAGTCAATCCAACTTTAGTACTTAGTTAGATTATTATACAACAGTCCCTGTGAGACAATACTTACTCACTATTGTATTACTTGATCGATAACGTGCACTTGCATTAGTGGATTTTACCGAACACCTGTTTGCTCTGAAAAGAGCCTCAAACGACACTCACGGGCACAAGATTTTTTGGGTATGGAGAATCTCAGTAAATTCACCAACTGATTAAAATAACAGAAGAGGAAGAAGAAGAAGAAGAAGAAAGAAAGAAAAATGAATATCGTCAAATAACGAAAAAAACTGACATTGACGTGGCCCAACAAGAACATAGAAATTAAACATGGATAATGGCAACAGTGCCCTCTGCATTGTACAATGTTTAATCAGACGGCAAGGCAGTTGGGGATTTGCACCCAAAAATTTTTCCTTTTTTGAAGATTCAGCAGAAGGGCTTCTGCAGCTTCACTGAATGGTACTGTTTACTCTTTTTTCGGTTAAAAAAATAAAAAACTTTTCCTTAAATTTCAAATACTTGATTTTTTTTTTAAAAGAAGGAATAGTACATAAAAAAAGAATTGAATTGAATTAAATCTTAATACTTTGTTTAGTGAAAAGCTTCAAAGAATTAGATTAGACAAGAGATTGTTCAATCCATGCTTGAATCTCCCTTGGAAGGAGATTAGGCCATGCCTTGGTAAAGTATGTGATTAAACATAACTTTTGTAAATCGTGAAAAGTTTTAAGGATCCATTTGCAAAAATTCATAAAAATTTAAGGTCAAACTATAATTTTTTTAAAAAATAAAGGATCAAAGTATAATTTTTATGTGATAGAAATATTTTTAATAATTATATCTTTGTCTCTCTAATTTTAAAAATTACAATTCGACCCAAATTTAAAAAATTCTTACAAAAAGGCTTTAATAACACAACACCAAACATAAAATTAGATTAATTAAAATTTTATTCTCTCAATTTCAATAAAATCCAATCTAATCTTTTAAAACTATTATATCCAATTTTGCCTAATTACACCAAAGGAGCCCTTAATGTATAACGTTTAATTTATCTTTGTAATAAATATAAGAAATTGAAGTTTTTTTATGGTGTATACCTAATTTATACAACCGTGAATTTATTTATCGTTTACAAGAATAGTTGATTCAAGTTTCCTTTTTATGATATATGCGCAATTCATTACAACTTTTAATGATCGGGGTAAGTTTTAAGTACCTTCAACTCTTAACTGAAAATATCTCCTTCACCGGAAGGGGAAAAAACTAAAAATACGTCATATCGCAAGAGCTGATAATTACAAATTTTAAATAGGTTACTGCAATGGCTAATAATTACAAGTTCTAAACGGTTTTTTTTTTTATGTACCTTATATTTCAGGTTTATTTAAAGTGAATTTAATCAAATTTATACCTTTATATTAGATTTAATATACAAATTTATATCTTACTGCAGTTAATAGTTGGTTTTGACCTTTAAATGATTAAATAATCTTTAAATAAAATAGAAAAAAATTAAAACTTTCAAAAAATAAAAAAAAAACAAAAACATACAAAACACCAGTTTCTAAGAGTATTTTATATATTTTTAAAGTCGAAAATCTTATCATAAAGTTTGTTTAATTTATAAAGTTTTCTTATTTTCAATATGAGGGTATTTTAGGTAATTTTTTGTTCAAAAATTAAATATGGATAAAAAGATATAAATTTTTATTTTAAATCAAAATAAAGATATAAATTCGATAAGATTTAAAATAAAAGACATAAGTTTTAAATTAATTTAAAATAGAAGGTATAATAAGATAAACATTCCAATTCTAAAAGCTCTCAGCCCACAAAATGCTAATAATTACAAATTCTGCAATTCATAATGCGAGCATAAATTTTCACACGAGGGTAGAACACATTGTTTGAAAAAACCAGTTAGCTGAGGAAAAAAAATTATAATTTTGCAAAAATATAATCCCCTCTAATCTCGCCTTGAGTGCAATACATTTTTAAATATATATTAATCCCTTAAAAAACAAAGGAAAGAGAGAGGGAAAAAAAAAAGAGAAGTTTTGAATTCCACGGAGAGGAATTGACGATAACTGGAAAGGGCATGTGAAGTACGGAGAAAGGAATTATAATAAAAAAATAAAAGAAAAAGAAAGAAGAAAAAGAAAAGAAAGGGAAATAGTTGAATATGTGGGAGGGGGTTGAGGTCATCAGTCAAAGATACTTTTAGTAAGCACATCAACCGATGCAGGGTAATTGTTTAAGTGAATGAATGAATGATGTCAGATAAGGGTTGTGTGGAGGAGAGGAAAGAAGAGTGAAGGAAGGGTTCATACTTCCATAATTTTGGTTTGATAATTAGCCAAAGGACTCACACCCTTACTTCCTGCTACTCCCTATCATCACTCCTAACTCTTTTGGCCATCACCTAATCCACTGTTGCCATGGGATTCCCCAACTTTACTATACTCTATAAAAAAAAAAAAAAAAAAAAGACACTTGTAAGTTTTTATTGAGCATTCGTATCCAACTCAATGAAGTTAAAAAGTACATTGCTTGTAAAATAGTGAGTTTCAGGTTAAAACGTATAGTATAAATTAAATTAGGTTTTATTAATTTATGTATATTGAGATTTTAATTCTATAAAAATAAAATGTATTTTTTTTCATATTCACCTAGAGTAATGATTTTTGAATTGTCAAATTTACTCGGTCAATTTTGTGTATTTTTATAATGATTTTTATCAATTTAACATGTGTCTCCTCCCCTTTTTCCTTTTTTTTTTTTTCTCTGATATATAGGAAAAGTCCCATTTTTTAATGAGCTGCAGGGTTAGAAAATGGTTTCAATGAAAGTAGGGTAAAAAAAAACCAAAATAATTTATTACATACGAACATAATTATGTATTTAAACTCTTGAGCAAGAAAACAATTATAATTTTTCTTCATAAAGTTAAAAAAACAGTTAAAAAATTATAAAAATTTTAGTAATGAAAATCAAATTTTCCAAATGTGACTCACGTTAATGTGCTTCTCCAACTATTCTAAAGAATCCCTTTTTTGATTATCAAATTTGATTAAATTGTTATGCTTTATTTAATCTAATACGATTTTGATGTAATCTAATAGTTAAAACTTTGCTCACTTTATTTATTTATTTATTTATTCTCCTACCATGTAATTTAGCATGGGTAAATGTAGTTGGAATAAAGACTTGTGAGTTTATATTCATGATAAAGAAATCCTATTTAACCTCATGGATTTATATCTCTGTTATTAACAAAACAGTAGAATCTATGCTAAAAAGTACACTACACACTAGATTAGGACTCACAGTTTTACGAGTATGAGGATTATAACCCTATGAAAACGAAAAGGATTTTTCTTCGTGACAACGGTTGCTTGATCCACCTTCAACAGCTTGTAGTTATTTGGCTCTTTTACAGGATTTTTTTTTAAGGTGATGGCTATCTATTATTGAGCACCTTTATGAGGAAGAGATATAAGTGTGGTCCATTCATTAGATTAAAATTGCTTTAAGATTTTATCAACTGGCATTAAAAAGGTTAATACCATCATAAGGACTAACGGGGGGAAAGCAAAGAAAAGAATCAATAGAGAAATTATGTGTGGCCTGGAATTAATTGATTCATACATGCATGTATTAAATACGTACATATAAATAAATTATAATTATTATTATCATCATTTTTCAATGTAAAAACAAGCGATGTCATCTATGAGAAATGCTAAAGAATCATAGGTGTCGTAGCACTTGAATGTGTAAGGTCTATATAACATCAAAAGTCGAAATATTGGCTTTTTTTTTTCTTTTTTAATTTTTAGTCTTTCGGAAAAACCGGTTCTAGCATCCATTGTAAAGATCGAAGCATAACAAGACATTAACATATGTGTGACAATGTAAATGTTGAGGTATAATAAGGTATTTCTATTTAACGTAATAATGACTTTAAGAAGATGTAACAACAAAGAGTTAAGTTATGCTGGACAGTTTAAAAATAGAACTTTTAGGGAAAAAAAAAAAAAGATAACAAAGACTAGTTATGTCACAAACCCAAATCCAAGTAGTAACGTGGCGGTTTAATTAAAACAAATTAATCAAATTTAACTAAATTTGTTGGTTATTTTATTAATAAATTAAGAAACATGTTTTGAGTAACTTATGAAAATGTGATAAATTTAAAACTTTTCGGAATATTATCAATCTTTAATATTTAGCTAGTAAATTTTCTTAAATAACCTTTGAAAATAAACTAGATTTTAAAGTTTGTCGAAAAGCAGCTTGGGCTGCACCGAACCCCATACAGCAGCACATAACACAGACATATAGCAAATAATGCAAACCATAGTCTAACAGAAAATGGACAATGTCCTTATCATTACATGCCTCAAATAAAAGAAATTAGGTAATCTAGAAATATTCCATGATTTGCGCGTGTAGACTAGTAGCGTCCTACTCGACGGTATTCTGTGAACCACCTGGGAGGGTGGCAAGAATTTTAAAAACAAACTAGAATCATGAGCAAAAGGCTTAATAGGACTTAAGTTCTAAAATCATTGATTATAAAATTAAATATGTAAATTTAAAAGCAATAAAGAGAGACAATGAACAATTAGCCAAGTGATTTCTTACTTACCGTTCAAGTCGTGAGATTATCTGAAATCATCAATTAATTGTTCATTATGTGCAAGCTGATTAATTCACCACCATAGTAGCCTAACTGAGTTTTGAGACCTGCCCTCGAGGTCGCTCTCTATACGACCCGATCTCTGTGTGTGGCATCATGTACTAATATATCATTCTAAACGAGGGTTCTTAATCAATTCGGTACTCAGTGTCATAGTCATTATATCATTATTCGGGCCTCATATTATCGGGTTATTATTCTTACATTCATTATTTCATTCATTATGCTATATCCAACATCCATTGGAAATAAATAAATATAAACAATTCATTCCTTAAAAACATTTTTAGAAAAATACAGTAGGACCAAAACTCTTTTACAATCATAGCTTTTAAATGAGGAGGGTCAAGAGTCCTACCTCGTTACCTAACACGATTGCACAATACCGCAGTATCATTTCGCTATTTGTTACCTCTTTAGAACAGCAAACAACCTTGGATGTGGACTAAATACATGAATATCTAAACTTGAAGACTCTACAATAGTATGCTATTTCATGGTACCTTAGTGTACCTTTAGATTCAAATAATCATGTATGCCATCTATTATATTCTCAATGTTTTGAACACAAAATCATAGTCCCTATTTGGTATTGTTTTAGAAAATTTTGGAAATGTTTTTGCATCCTTTTTGAGGCAAAAATTTCAAAAACACTTTCAGCACAATTCCTCAAAAATTCTCATTTTCCAAAACAAAATCATTTTCGCCCATTTTGAAAACACTACCAATCGAGCCCATAATCTTTTTAAAACATTTTTGAATCATTAAACGATGAAAAATGACAAGCAAAACTGCCATTTTGGGATGCTCGGTCGGCTTGTTGACCATTTAGGTCCAGCCTACTGAACTTGTTAATGTTCAACCTATCGATTGATTGAGTTTGGCTTGTTGAACTGGTCAAGTTCAGCCTGCTAATTTGTCATAATCTAGAAAATTTTTAGATTTTAGTCTAAGCAATCCTGAGCTTCAAAGCTTAATCCAACCTATTTTAGCAAGTCTCAGAGTATAGGTAATGTTTAAAAATCATAGAATAGTACCATAAAACACTTTTAAACGCTTCTCCCTCAAATTTTCATGCATTTTTGCACATTATTCAGAGTATAGGTAATGTTTAAAAATCATAGAATAGTTCAAATAAAGCTTGGATTCATGTTTGAAAATATCATACAATATCAGGTTAAACATTGTTTAAAGTTATCCAGGCTCGGATCATCACATGCGCACTTTGATTTTGACAAAGTATGCTCAAAACGAAAATGCTCTAATGAAGATATTTTTCAATTTTTTGAACACGAATTTAAGCATAATTTCAAAGGTGAAATCTTTAAAATAATAGTTTGAATCATGAGGAACATTTCTAACCTAGGATTGGACAACTTGGCTTGACTTTGCTTAGGTTGGAAGGCTCCAAAACCAGGTTTTCCTTGGCTTGGAGTTGGCTGGAAATGGAGGCTTCTCTGGTTTGGGTGAAATTTGAGTATGTTGCTTAGAGTTTGAGCTCTTGAAACAATGAGAGTGTGTGGGTGTGTCTGACTGTTTCTTTTCTAGTTTATACACAGAGAGAGAGACAAACGTGAAGAGGAAGAAAGGGAGAGAGTGAAACTGTGTAAAACCTCTAGACTATTATTTCAAAAAATAGAGGGTGGTTTCACAAGAAAATTGTGTTCAGCACAGTTTTTTTTTTTTTTTTGGGTAAGAGTTGTTTCAATCTTCGCTTGAGTTTCAAGGTTGTTTTCAGGATTTTGGTCGGAGTGAGGACTCACATAGGAGGGTGATTAAGGCTAGTTTTCTGAGTTTCCAAGGCTGCATTTTCATATGCTATTGTCTGAGAAAAAGGGGGTTTTGGGGACTTATAAGGCATTTGGCAATTTCTTATTAACAAAAATCTGATTTTTGTTATTAACATAAAATATCAAAATTGTTTAAAAATAAGTTAACAAATGCTAAAAGTCATTAAAGGTAATTTAAGAAATACTAAACTTTAATATAAACCAAAAAAATAATTAAAGATGAAATTAATTAAAAAATATCATAAAATGATTAAATTAAACTTAATTTGTAATTAGGCTCACTAATTCACCAATTTTGCATACTAAACATGTTTAATTAATTTTGGACATTACAAGCTATTACATCTAGTTGCAGAGCTTTTTTTTTGTAGGGTACTACAGGAAAACAAAGAGTTTGTTTTTTATTTGGGGCACAAATTAAAATTTTCTTTTAATATGGGTGTATAACTGAATTTTGTTTTTTTTTTTTCCCAAATTAGGGGTATAAACTAAAATTGAAAGTTAAATGGGCCATCTACAACACCAATTATATAAGATAAACGACGTGTTATCATGTAGGACGGATTATAATAGAGTTACCTTCGTATGCATATAGAGGAGGAAAAGACATTTCAGACTACTGTCTGCTAGTATGGACTATGGAGTTCACATAAATCTCACGGATAGAGGCTCTTTTTTTTGTTAATAGAAATTTCACGGGTAGAGGTTTGTTTCATATAGGGAATTGTCCATTGTAGGAGAAAAACCTTTCCTAGGATTCTCAAGCTATAATAAATATAGAAAAAAGAAAATCATTATTCTTTCTCTCCCCTTTTCCTTTCTTCTCTTTTCCTCTCTACTTTTGGACTTAATAATCAAATGAACTTGATTCCACATTAAAAGAAGGTGTAAGCGTACACGTGATACTCACTCATATGCCATATATAAAAACTTCTAACAGGGTTTAACTCGCAGGACAATATTATCAATGTCATGTGTAACTATAAAATTAAAAGTGTAACATGACGTTAGACAGTAACTTTATAATGTATAACAATAAAGAATTTATTTATTTTGTAAAAAGTTTTTTATATTTTAAGTTAGTATTACATAAAATAAATATTTTGTTTCATCTTAAATTTCACAAGCACCTAAATAAGATCGATTTCGTTGATGTACTACATACGAACTCTATAAACAACTCAAAGAGAAGTTCAGGATCCACTCATTAAATGGAAAGGACTTGAGCATGGGAATTCAATTCTTTCAAAAAACTTAATAGTTGTAAGGAGATTCACCAATAATAATTTTGTAGTCTAACTTGGAATCCTCTCCCTCTAGCATCACTAGTTTACGAAGCATAACGTATATTATCCACCAAACATAACTTATAATTAAGGCGCAAAGCCCTAGACAAAATATGGGCACCCCTATAATTCTTTTGCATCAATCAATTTAATCTTTTCCTTCATCACGGGCACCAATGGTCCTAGAAGTCCTTGATATAATCATTTCTCAAAAGAATTTAAAGGGTAGGCGTCCCAAAACATTCTTTATACAGAAATAGCTAAAATATATAAGTGAACGGTACTTGGACTTTGGACTTGTTTCTCTTGGTGCCCTAATCTCACATGTTTGTCCTTTCGCCTCGTTACATTGGCATTGCATTCGTTGGTCTCTTTGTGAAGAGGGCATGACATGTATGGCCTTAGATTTTGACCAATGTTTAGCCAATTTTGTTTACTTTGGAAATAAATACGTGTGAACCAAATATATTTGAGCCACACTGTATAGCCTACATCTTTGACCACATTGTCCACGTGGCATGTATTAGACATGTATATCCTAAGGAGCAAAAATATAATATGTTTTTGAAGACATTTTTATCAATAAAAAGTTTATTTATCATTTATACATCAAAAATTGTTTTCCTCTTTACGTTCATATTTGTTGAATGTATAATAAGCAAACAAAAGTCAGAGACTGTTCATCTAAACCTTTAGAATCAGCATATGATGGATAGATTATGCGAAAGATATGATTCTAAAGGTGATGGTCTAAATCATATGATCCGCAATCGAGCAAATAAAGTTGGCGCTTTATTCATGTAAAGATTGTTATATCGTCTATATCCCTAATGGAAGATAGTTTGTCTTGGCCATCGGAGGTGGACTCTATGAATAGAACCATTGGTGCATTGTCATAGGTGGCGATGCATTAGATCGGAACATAAAGTATAATTAATTGGCATTAATAATTCTGTCTTGGCATATTAATTCACTTTAGACAATTATATATGTTGTGTCTTAATCCTGAGATGAATAATGAGCCCATTGTCTTGACTTATGTCTTTTGATGTACCAAAGGGTGACATCCACAATTTATGTTGGTACGGATATGGTACATTGGAGACTGACTCTTGATAGCGTAGACTTGTTATTCATAGTTATGGAATCCATAGCTGCTTTTTAGGAGTCATTGATATCCTCTTATACGTGTTATCCTGTAATTGAAAAATTGGAGCACTCAACTATTTGGATACATAGGTGTAACCAAATGGTATACTGTCTTTGGATGGTAAGTTTTCCAATTGTGAGGTAATGGAACGTAAGATAAAATAAATTGAAAAGGTAAGACATAATTTATACTTAAGTCGATTACGGATAATCCTATGGGAATACAATACATTATGATATATCATAGAGACTTAGCTATTCGGGCTTCGTAATTCTGTATAGTGGAGTAGCGTTAGAGTTGATAATTATGAAATGTATATCTGGGATATTGGGTTTCATAATTATCGAGAGCTTGAACTGTATAAGTTTATCAGGTCCCCTTTGTTGGCTCATAATAAATCCTATAACGATACGGTGTGTTTTTCTAATAAATTGGTGACTTATGTCAAATTATCAGATTGACTGAAATTCGATAGGATCAGATAATTCTTGTCTGTTTATTGGTAGAATTAATTGTGCAAAAAAATAATTCAAGATAAATTGGTTGAATTATTGGGATTAGATAATTCACGTCTATTTATCTGTTGAATTAATTTTGAATAAATTAATTCAAGATAAACTTGAATTATCAAGAATATTTATTTTCCTAAAGATTATCTAGATATGACTGTTTCAATTAGATAACTTCTCTATTGGGTTATTTGAATTAAATCTGAGGCTCTATCCCAAGGATCTTGGGTGGGAAATAAAGATTCACAGGATCATTTATCGTTAGTTCGGCAGGCCGATCTTCCAGTTTGGCCTATCGGTGGACTAAGTTCGGTAGGCCGATCTGCCAATTTGGCCTACCGACTGAACGATTTTTGATCACACGTTTTTAGACGCGATTTTTATCAGATATTTATTTTGATTCTAATTTTTGAAGCCTTATCTAATAAGGACCAACCAGGGCCCAACCTCTATAAATAGGTTGTGAGACTCATAAGTTATTGAGATCAGTTAAGGAATTAAGAGTAAGCACTCTAGTTTATGAGTCTCTGCTACTCCGTAAGAGCTATTGTTCACAAATCACGAATCTTAGTTCTCAGTTTCCTCGATTGGTTGGAAGAAGAGTCATTAGGGAAAAGCTGCACGACGTGCGCCCAGACATACTCTGATCGTAGATAGAGAATAGCAAAGAAGATCAGTTGGTTGAGGCTCTTTTTGAATGCCTTTCTCATCACAGATTGCAGGAGCTTTTTGACAAATAAGGTTAATAAGATCTAGTTAATTTATACATATAGGGTGTCAAACTTGTGTTTTAGAAAATACTTTGGTATAAAATTTTTAAAATTACACTATATACTACTTTTCTAACAATTGGTATTAGAGACATGGTTTTTACATAAATTTGCAAGTTTATGATCATGCTATATGAATAAATTATGTGATGTTGATCTCCCTGTGCTTGAATTTAATTTTTTTGAGAGTTGGCGCTCTAGTGTTTCTATATATATATATGTTGTTATGGATTATATGGTAAATGTTTATTAATTAATTATGGTTGATTAAATTATTATTTAATATTTATTTATTAATTAATTTATACTGGTTATATTTCGTTAGAGGTTAGAATGTGTATCTAGGTTTTTCATGTAATTAGATGGTGGACTATCATCTCCGTCTAGGGATTATTATTTAATTTTAAATTTGAAAGAATTTTGTCAATAAATAATCATTAGAAGAAGATGGATCTAGAAGATGGATGATTGCGTTTCACAGGTATTTCATGAGTCTCTAATTTTATGTTTTTGAATTGTTAAAAAGAAAATTAATAAATTACAGTAAAAAACTGTGTTTTCTAAAAAAATGTGATTTCTGCTTAGTTTACATGCCGAACCCTTAGGTCCTACAGGCCGATGGTCGCAGATCGACAGGCCATCCGTGGGGCAGAATTTTGAAGGTTCTGGTGGCAGGCCAAACTTTTAAATTTGGTAGGCCAATCTGTCATGACTGCCAAGCCAAAATATGTGGTTCGGCAGGCCAGAGGGTCATGACTGGTAGGCCGATCACAAAGATCGATATGCCAGCAGAAAGCTATAAATTTTTTTAGAAAAAATGTGTTTTTTGGTATAGTTATGATTTTATTTTTGGGACAATTCTGAGAAACGTTAAATCTGGATATGACTGGAAATATAAAGTATTTGATTTATATGAGATTAAAGAATTGAAGAAGGGCATTACATGAAAAAGGATGCAATTTGAAGATTCAAGAATGAAGAATCATAATATGTTTTGATTATTCTCATGTAATCTTTATTTTCTTTTCTCTAGGGTGGAACCATATATTACGGTTATTTATTTTTATTTTGCTTGTGGCTTTGCATGATTGCTTTGCTTGTTTGCATTATAATATTATTTGCCATGTATATTAATAACATGTCATATAGAATAGGGAGAGCCACTCATTTAGAAATTGTTCATGCATGTTTTAAAATAAAACCTTGATTTTAAAAAATTGAGTAGGAGAAGGTTTTCGAAGAGAGGACCTACGGCCTCCATCGTTGGTCCATTGGTAGCACATGGTGGTTCCAACCTCTAGGAAGGGACTTCATCATATAGTAGGTTGGATCTTCAAGAGGATAAGGTATTTTAGTATGATTTATGGTTGCACAACCTTTGGTGATGATTATAAATTATGGATAAAATATTGAAACGATGGTTATGCACCTATGTTGATTTTATTATTAACCTCCCCTTAGAGCTCTATTAATAAAATTAATGGCCAAAAAATGATTATTAATATATGCTGGATCATATAGGTCCTAGATGACATATATTAATTAGGAGGGGATCCGTGTTCCTAATTGAATTTGGCAAGTCTCCTCTAGGCGGCTTGTTAAATTCTGAGTTGGAAATTATCGTTGTAAGGTTATGATATTTTCAAGGTTTTGACACATAAACACATTTGTATATTTTACATGATTGTGTAATCTTACTAAATTATTATTGTATATTTACTTATGTTTGGTATATGATTCTTTATTATAGATTAAAAATGTCTAAAAATGCTTTATCATCGATACTTGACAGAAACCAATTAACCAGTGTAAATAATAATGATTGAACACGGAATCTAAACATCGTCCTATCCTTTAAGAAACTAAAGTCTATGCTGACGACTTCTTGCCCTCCCGAGCCGATTGGAGATTCCACTAATGAACAAATCCAAGTGTATGATTGTTGGAAAGATGCTGATGATCAGGCCCGTTGTTATGTTATGGCTAGCATAAATAATGTGTTGTAGGCTCAACATGAAGATTATTAGATTGCGAAGCAGATCTTGGATAATCTTGAAGACATGTTTGGAGGCCAAGCCTTAACAAAGTAGCAAGGGGCACTTTGAAAACTTTTGAACTACAAATAGAGACTAGGGACTCTATAAAGAAGCATATGATGTTAGTCATGGGTTACCTCGCTGAGGCTCAAACAATAGAGCTGACATTGATGCTGAAACTCAGATGACTATGGTCTTTGAAACTCTATCTAAGGACTTTATTCTATTTAGAGCTACATTTAATTTAAGCAATAGATGGGATATGACTTTAACAAAGTTGATGAAGCAGTTATAGGAGTTTAAACTGTTGATCAAGGAAACTCCTGCGGGTGGTGAGGCCAACTTGGTGGCTGCCTCTGGTTTCAATCCCAACCCAAAGAATGGAAAGAAGCAACGGGCTAAGAACAAAAAGTCTTCTATTCCTACAAATGGCAAGAACAAGAAGAAGAAAAAGAAGAACCCGAAGAAGCTTAAGTGCTTCTTCTGCGGGAAGGTTGGACACATAAAGAAGAATTTTAAGGACTTCCTTTCTTGATGAGGTAGGTGTGATCTTCTAGTTGTTAAAACTTGTTTGGTTGATGAATCCAATAACTTGGGTCATAGATTCCGGAGCAACTAATCATGTTTGTGTTTCTTTGTAGGGGTTTAAAGAAACGAGAAGGCTACTACATGAAGACTTCACGCTTCTGATGGGCGATGGATCCTTAGTGTTGGCTGAAGTAGTGGGAGACGTCCATCTTTATTTTGATAATTATAGGAATTTATTTTTACAAGATTGTTTTTATATTCCTAAACTTAAAAGGAATTTAATTTCTATAGCTTGTTTATTTAAAGACTCTTATGTAGTGTCTTTTAATAATAAAGTAGTGATTTGTAAAAATAAATCTTTTATATGTGATGGATGGATGCAAAATAATCTAAATTTTATCAAACCTAAGATGGACTTACTGCTGAATACTGAGATTAATGATAATAACTCTAAAAGACTTAAAACTTCTCTCTCTAATAAGACTTATCTGTGGCATTTACGAATAGGTCGTATTAACCTGAATAGGATTCAAAGGTTGGTAAGGGATGGACCTTTAAGTCACTTAAATGTGGAATCTATAGCACAATGTGAATCTTTTTTGGAGGGTAAAATGACCAAAAGACCATTTATGACTTATCTGTGGCATTTGCGAATAGGTCATATTAACCTGAATAGGATTCAAAGGTTGGTAAGGGATGGACCTTTAAGTCACTTAAATGTGGAATCTATAGCACAATGTGAATCTTATTTGGAGGGTAAAATGACCAAAATACCATTTATGACGAACCGCTTTTCGGGCAGTTACTTAACTTTTTTAAACATTGTTCTTAAACATTAATCTTACTTACTTAGTAAGAAAAATAGTGAATTAATTTTTTTTCTTTTCTTTTTAACACCTTGAAAACATACTTAAAAAATATTACGACAGAATAAATTTTTCTTTCGACAGAATAAATTTTTCTTTCTTTAAACCATCTTTAAAACGTTTTTTAAAACTGATGCGACCTCTGTCGCCTTTTAATTTGAGACGTTGTTCAACACTTGCTTTTAAAACCATTTCAAATTGTTTCTTAAAACTTAATAAGAATCGTTTCTTAAAATCATTTCTTAAAACTTATTAAGAAACACTTATTGAATCATTAATTAAAACTTAACTTTATAAGTAAATAAAACATTTTGTAAATACACCGTAAAACTTTGAAAACACTATATTAATAGTGGAAAACCTTTTCTTTGTGTAGCGGAAGCAAACTGTGGTGATATCCATACTCAAATTCTCGCATCTGTCCTCTGTAGCACCCATCTCTTCTAACAGGTCTCACTGGCCACCCATAAAACTACCTACAGTATGAATGAACTTTTTATAAGCTTACGCTGAATAACTTCAAATGTAATATCACAAATCATTTAAACATGCTTTAAAAATTTTTATCATAAAAACCTTTCTTATATAACATTTTTCATAAACCTTCTTTATAAACATTTTCTAAAAATGTTTTTCATAAACATTTTTCATAAAACATTTCTAAAACGTTTTTCATAAAACATTTAACATGTAGCAATCCTCAGAATGCTTTTCATAAAACGACATTTATAAACCTTTTCTTGTAACCAGAAAATGTTTTCATAAACACTTAACATAAAACATTCCTCTGAATGTTTTTTATAAGTATTTAACATAAATATTTTATAATAAGGAATACAAGCAAATTCCTAATGCATGATTCCAATTATGCTCAATTATGAACTTCAATTATGAGCATTTTATGAACATTCTATAAACTTAAACATGCCTTTCTTTCTTAACCTTTATCCTTATTCCTTAACTTTTTTTATCTTATAACCTTTAGTGTTCGTACCAACATCTTTAATCATAAGATCATAAACATGATGCTTCACTTGTGGAAGACTTGAGACCATCGAACATCAAGGTCATGTACCTCACTTCTAGGAGGTCAAACTTTAACTTTACTTGTGTACCTCACATCTAGGAGGTCACAACTTTAACTTTAGTTTTAGTACCTCAAAATAAGGAGGCTAGTATGACACTTCCTTTTTATTATCTTTACTTTATCTTCTTTTTAATGTTAGTGAGCATATCAAATGCTAACACATTATATGCAAATACATTTGCAAATTATAACTTGTACTATAAAACTTATTGCATAATAAATGCAGCATAAGATTTATAACTTAAACTGTAGAACATTATGCATTTAAAAGAAATGCAAACATACTTTAAACATAATTATTGCAAATACATTGCAAACTTTTATTTGATCTTTTAAAACTTTATGCATGTCAAATTCAATCATGCTTTAACATAATAGTTGCAAATACACTGCAAATCTTGATTTAAACTTTAAAACCTCTTACATAACAAAGGCAAACATTCTTTAAAAACAATTTGCATAAAAATGACAAACACATTTGCAAACATAAATATAAGTATTTGAAAACCATTTACTTCATGTTGTAGGTGAGGTTTGAACTTACCTGGACTATGCTCTAGCGTTCTCTATTTCATTCCTGTCTCATTCCTTTTCCTTCCTTTATTCAGCTTTTGTGTCCTGATCATACGACACCCAACTTATTCGTTAAGTTTTATATTATCAATCTATTCGATTGATAATAGAACTTAATCACTAAACTTCATTCCCTTTACATAACTTGTATACTATCGGTTTACTTTCTTAACTTTATAAACCATCGGTTTACCTTTCCTTCACTTAGCTTTGTAACCCACGGGGGTTACTTTTCCTTTTAAATATATAACCCACTGGGTTACCATTTCTTTCTTTATTTTGACTTTCTAACCTACCGGGTTACCTTTGTCTTGAGCATCCCTTAGTTAAATTCCTTGTCTCATGTGACAGTTTCATTACTTAACGTATTATGGAACATTTTCTATCTAAGAGCGTTTTACTAATTCGGAGTGTTCGACTCCATTTTAGTCGTTTCCTCAAAAATGACGTTTTTACCTTTAACGGGTCTTTCATCCATTTTGTAACCTTATAAAACTCATTGTCTAACTTTACTATTCCATTTCTTATGTGTTATGAAAAAATTCCCGTGAAAGAGCATTTTCCAATATTGGGCATTTTGGGTATATTTTAGTCATTTTCATAAAATTATTATTTTGCCCTTAATCTCTTTTTCTTCCATTATTTCCTTAACTAAACTTTAATTTTTTAAAAACTTAGCATCTATGATACTTACTGCCTACAACAATGTAGGAGGAAACCAAAGTTCCCTAGTGAAAACCTAATTTTCACACAATTTTATGGTTTTGGCCTGAAACACAAAAATATTTACATTTTTGTCTGCGGAACCAAAAATAATCTTTTTAAACCATTAGACCCCATTTTTCAAAAGGATCAAATTTTCTCAAAGTACCTTACCCAAATTTCTCTTGTAAAAGGACATTTTTGTCCCTTAAAGATTTTTTTTCAACTTTAACAAATTTTATAAAATTCATAACTCCTAAACCGAGCAGAATTTTAAGAAATTGTTTTCGTTGTCCTAACAGTTTCGACGATTTTTACAACTTTCGTGTTGTAACTTTTTTGAAATTCTGACATTTAGGGGAACTTTTTGGCTGATTTTTAAATCTGTTGAGACTTTATAAAACTTTGCAATTTAGTTCCTTTTGAAATTTTACCAAAACCATTACTTTCTTCTTTCCATCATCATCACCATCAACATATAACATGAAACAACCATGCCTTAACATTCTTCTTGTGTGCCATAGTCCAAAACATTTATCAAACACTTGGTATGCATATAAATTTCAAACAAAAAGTTTAGAAATTTACCTAAACTTTGCCAATCTTTTTGTCCCTCCTTTGCCAAGCTTAAAACTTTGTGTTGCCCTCTTCATAAAAACCATGGCAAAACCTCATCAAAACCCTTCCAAAAGCTTAAAGAAAATCACCAAAACCCATAAGAAAAAGTTTGGGATTTTACCTCCATAAGTATCAAATCTTAGACCAAACCCTTTGAACTTGCTTTAAACATGATTTGAGCTTGGAATTCATCAAAATTTTTTGAGAAAGAATTGCTTTGGGGGTGACGGTTTTGAAAGAAGAAAATGGAGCCTTTTTTTTTTTTTTTCTTTCTTTCCTTTTCTTTCCTTTCCTTGCTTTCTTTCTTCCTTTTCATGTTCTTCTCTTCTTTTCTTTTCTCTTGCATGCTGGAGACCAATTTTTGGTCTTTTATATTATGAAATCATTTAACTTTCCCTTTTTCTTTTCTTTTCTTTTCTTTTCCTTTTTTTTAAAGGTGGTGACTCACCATTTGACTCATGGTAATCAAGTGGGTTCCTTTGGGTGGCTTTAGGTGATTGGGTCACATTTCATGGTGTGGTGGCCCAATCAAAATCCATTGAGTGTCCACTAAACTTTTTATGCAGTCCAAGTTTATACTGACAGTATTTTTTCTATATTATCGGTATTCTTTTTCATACAGTACATGAGGTTCCATAACCTCTCATACTTATTTTCATCCATCACATAATATAATTTCAATATTATCTAACTTTGTACAATCTAAATTTATATTGGCAGTATTTTTCTTATACCGTTGTATATTTTTTATACTGCTACAGCATTCCTTATTCATCCGTATTCTCCAAATAGTATCATTTCTATACTACTTCAACTTAAACAGTCCAGTTTTTATACTACTTAACCTTAAACAGTCCAATTCCTACGTTGTATTACTTTTGTAGTGTAATTTTCATGCTGCATAACTTTATCAATGTACTTTCTTACACTGTATTTTTCTAACACTGTATAATTTTTTATATTATTATACATTATTTTTTCTTAAACTGTATTTTTGTCTTACATAATCCTTAATTTATTGTATTTTTAATGTATTGAAAATGCTCAGGTGTTACACCATTTGGGTCTAAGGGCAATAGGGCTGAAGATGTTCTAGAACTTATGCATAGTGATATTTGCAGACCTATGGACATCTAGGCATGAGGAATGTATAAGTATTTCGTCACTTTTGTTGATGATTACTCAATATGTGGGTACGTATACCTAGTACACTACAAAAGCAAAACTTATGATAAGTTCATGGAGTTTTGGGCTGAAGTGAAAAAGCAATTGGGTAGACCCATGAAGGGACTTCGACCCGATTGAGGTGGTGAATACCTTTTTTATGAGTTCTTGGGACACTTATGTCAAGACCCCAAATTCAGGTAGTGACATGGTGGATTAATTAAGTTAAAAGCCAAATTTTAATTAAAATCACCAATTAAATATTTTGAGTATTTTTGAAAAACATGATAGTTTAAAATTTTTTAAAGTAATTATCGTTAAGTTGGAGTAGACAAAATAAAATAAAGTAATAGGGACAGTTAAACATGAGTTGAGCCCCCACCGAACCCACATTAGTGCACACACAGGGTATTGACAATGATAAATTACAACCATAGTCCAAATGAGAAATAAAAACTTAAATGCTACATGCCGTGATTTAAATAAAGAAATGAGCTAAACGATATTCCTATGATTCACGTGTTTGCCCTGCTACTTCCCAGTTGGTCCTAAGCTACAATTTACCTAGAGCAAAAGGTTTTAAAACAAATAAAAATGTGAGCAGAAAGTTCAGTTGGACTAGGTTTAGAAAATATTAATTTTAGACATAAACTTTCGTATTTGAATGTAATTTCTAAAAATCCAAAAAAATAAATAAAACATATTAAATTCATTCTTACCATTTAAAGTCACTATTCATCTAGAGATGTTCTTTTCAATAAGTCCTTTGGCAAAGCCATAATATTACCACCATAGTAGCCCAACTGGGTTTTAGAACTCCCCCCCAAGGTCGCACTCTATATGACCCGATCTTTAAGTATGGCATCATGCTCTAGTATATCATTTCGGACGATGTTATCGACATGTTCGGTTCTCTGTTATTATTTAAGTCTTATATTACCAAGTGATTTCATTTACATTCATTATGCTCATTCCATTGTCCAATAAGTCATGAGAACATAAATAAATTCTTATCAGTCATTTTCCAAAAAAATTTTTGAAGAAATCATTTTTGTGGCCAAAATCTTTTTTTTTAAAAAAAACATGGCTACCAAAGAAAGGGGTAGAAGTCTTGCCTCAATATTTTGCACTATGACTCAACACCGTAGTCCTGATCCGCTATACGTTAGCTCCACGAAACCACAATCAATCTCAAAAGTAAACTAAACTTTATCAATTTCTAACTTAGAGTATTTTATGCTACTATGCTATTTCATGGTGTCTTAGTATGCCTTTTGCAGTCACAAAATCATATTGCTAGGTCAAAGTTTCTAAATATGTTCTAAACAGAAAAAACGGGTGAAAAATAGCCATTTTTTAGAAGCTCGATAGGCCCGCCGAACTTCTCGGTCCAGCTTATCAAACTGGCCCAAGTTCGGCCTGTCGATGGTATGAATCTAGATTGCTGAACTCATGAGTCCGGCCTGTGGAACTAGAAAAATCCAGAGACCCTAGATTTCGAGTCTCGGCTTCCCAAAATTCAAATCCTCACTTTAAACCTATTTTTCAAGTCCCAGAGCATGTATGATGTCCATAAATGATAGAAAAACACTTTGGAACACATTTAGACTCTTTTAAACAAGTTTTACATGGAAAATTTCAAATTATTCCAAAAATGAGAAAAAAAAGGAAAAACTTGATTTAGCTTGATTTCGCCAAATCAAGCTTAGATTCATGACGATTTTGGTTCTACTAACTTAGATTGAAGGTTTCCTAAGCTCAAGAAACTTGGATTTCAAATTTCAAAGAGAATTGAAAGATTTAGGAAAAGTTTGAAATCTTGAAAAGTAAAGTAACTAATATCAAATTTAAGCTTTGAACGGAGTTTGTAGAAGCCCAATTGTGCTCCTTGACCTCTAATCTAGCTAAGAATCAAGGCTTGAGCTTGAAATTTTTGAAAACAAAATGAAAAAGAAAGAGAAAAAAAATGAGGAAGAGAGGGACAGAGAGAGTGAGCTGAAAGACTGAGTGAAGAAGAGGAAAGGGAGAGAGGAATAAATAGAGATAGGTGAGCAGTTTTCAGGGTGAAACAGTGTCCCGCACATGGTTTTCACAAAAAGGACATATTCAGTATTTAACAAATTATTTTGTTTCAGAATTTAAAATAACAAATGAAAAAAATTAAAAGTGAGATAAATTTTAAAATACCACAAAATATTTAAATTAAGTTCAAATTATATTAAGGCATACTAGTATACCATTTACACACTAATTATGCTTAATTAAATTTTTGGGGTGTTACAGCTCTCCACTCCTAAAAGAAATTTCGTCCTCAAAATTTAAAATCAAGTTAGGAACAAAATAAATGTGGGTACAACTTTCGAATAGTTGACTCTAGTTTCTAGGTTGCCTCATCAACTTTGTGATGCTGCCACACCACTTTCACTAACAGAATTTCACGGCGTCGCAGACTTATCACTTTTGATCGATAATCTGGACCGACACCTCCTCGTAGGTCGTGTTTTACTAAATCTGCACATCATGAATCGAGACAATCTTGCTTAGCTCAAGTGGATATTTTTGAAGCATTGACACATAGAATATGTCATGCACATGAGAAAGCTAGGGAGGAAGGTTGAGACGATACGCAACCACACCAACATGTTGAGAAATCTCAAACGGACCAACATACCTTGGTGCAGGTTTCCCACTTACACTAAAGCATGAAATACCCTTATGCGGAGAAACCTTTGAGAGAACGAAATCCCCTACTTCAAATTCCAAAGGTCGGTGTCTCTTATCAGGTAACTCTTCTGCCCACTCTGAGCTGCTTCTAACCGATCATCAATCAAGGTGATCTTTTCATTACTCTTACGAATCTCTTCGGGTATGACTATCTCATCCTCTAGTTCTATCCAACATACTAGTGATCGACACGGTCGTCCATAAGGTGCCTCGAACGGTGCCATACCAATACTCGCTTGGTACCTATTGTTGTATGCAAATTCTGCCAAATGCAAGTACTTCTTCCAATTCCCGCCAAAATCCAATACACATGCACATAACATATCTTCCAAAATCTTAATGACTCACTCAGACTACCCTTCGATCTGGGGATGAAAAGTGGTGCTGAAATTCAAATTCATTCCCAAATCTTCCTAGAAACTCCTCCAATACTTGGCAGCATATTCTTGGACATCCTTCTTCATACCTCTCCACCAATATTGCCTCTTGAAATCATGATACATTTTCATGCTTCCTGGATGAATAACGAACTGAGATCTATGAACTTCGTCTATTACGGCCTTCGTCACTTCCTCTATCCTAGGCACTGCCAAATGTCCTCTAAAGTACAATGACTCATCTGTGCGTATTCTCCACTCTTCAAACTATTTCCTGTTCTAAATCTGCATCCATATTCCCCGTAGATGTTGATCTCGCCATTGATTCTACTTCACCATCTGAGCGAGCGCTGGGGCAGGCTCCATGTGATACATAGAAACTTGATCAAAGTTTTCATGGTACTGTAGTCTGTAATCACTGACTGTGGCATCTATTTTTAAGTCTTCAAGTGCTAGGCACGTGAGAATTCCTGTTGACTTTCTGCTGAGTGCGTCTGTAATCACATTGGCTTTCCTAGGATGATACTACAGTGCAAAATCGTAGTCTTTCCTATACTCCATCCATCTCTATTGTCTCGAGTCCAAATCCCTCTGAGTAAACAAATACTTAAAGCGCTTGTGACTTGAGAAAATCTAAAATGATGTCCCGTGCAAGTAGCATCTCTCGAATCTTTAGAGCATGAATCACTGCTGCAAGCTCTAAGTCATGAGTAGGGTAGTTCTGCTCGTGAGGCCTTAGCTATCGTAATCCATAAGCCACGACTCGTCCATGTTGCATCAACACATATCCAAGTCCTTATCTCGATGCATCAGTGTAGACTTCATACGACTCATCACTACTCAGTTTTCTCAACACTGGGGCAGTGGTCAACAGGTTCCTCAATCCCTGGAAAGCGTATTCACATTCTTCATCCCATTTGAACCAAACATTCTTCTTGATCAATCGTGTCAACAGAGCCGCTATCTTTAAAAAATCTTGCACGAACTTCTTGCAGTATCCTGCAAGTCTTAAGAAGCTGCGAATCTTGATGCCATCCCTCTGTCGTTCTCATTACACGACCGCTTTTATCTTAGATGGATCCATTGAGATACCTTGCTCTGAGATGATGTGTCCAAAAACTTAACCTCGGTTAACCAAAATTTACACTTTTCCTTTTTGGCATACAGCTGGTGCTCTCCCAAAGTCTGAAGCAAGATCCTTAGATGTTGCTCATGCTTTTCCCAGATCTTGGAATAGATCAATATGTCATCAATGAACACGATCATGAATTGATCTAAATAAGGTGCCAAAAACATAAAGTGTCCATATTGGGTCTTGAAAACTGTCTTGGGGATGTCTTCTTCCTTGATCCAAAGCTGATATTATCCTGAACACAAATCTATCTTTGAGAAGTGCAAGAACCTCCAAACTGGTCGAACAGCTCATCGATCCTAGGCAGTGGATACTGTTAGACATGTATGCTCTAAGGAGTAAAAATGTAATACGTTTTTGTAGACATTTTTATCAATAAAGAATTTATTCATTTATATATACCAAATATTGTCCTCTTTATGTTCATATTTGTTGAATGTATGATAAGCAAACAGTAGTCTGAGACTGTCAGTCTAAACCCTAAGAATTGGGCATATGATGGGATGATTATGCGGAAGACACAATTCTTAGGGTGACGGTCTAAAACATATGATCTGCAATCGAGGGAATAAAGTTGGGCGCTTTATTCATGTAAAGATTGTTATGTTGTCTATATCCCTTTTGGGAGATGGTTTGTCTTGGCCATCGGAGTTGGACTCTGTGAATAGAAACATTGGCGCGTTGTCATAGTTGACGATGTGTTGGATCGGGACATAAAGTGAATTGATTTGGATTAATAATTCTGTCTTGGCAAATCGATTCACTTTAGACAATCATTTGTATTGTATCTTAATCCTGAGATGAATAATGGGCCCGTTGTCTCGACTTGTGTCTTTTGATGTACCAATGGGTGACTCCCACATTTCTATACTGGCATGCATGCCGGTACGTTGGAGGCATGACTCTTGATAGCGTAGACTTGTTATTCATAGATATGGATCCATAGCTCCTCTTTAGGAGTAATGATATCCTCTTATATGCGTTGTCCTGTAATTGAAAAACTGGAGCAGTCAACCATTTGGATACATAGGTGTAATCGAATGGTATACTATCTTTGGATGGTAAGTTTTCTAATGGTGAGACAATGGAACGTAAGATAAAAATAATCAGGAAGGTAAGATAGAACTTGTCCTTAAGCCGATTATGGATGATCATATGGGGATGTGATACACTATGATATGTCATGGAGACTTAGCTACACGAGCTTCGTAATTCTATAAAGTTCGAGAGTGCTGCTCCAAGCTTTTAGTGGAGTAGCGTTGGAGTTGATAATTGTGAAATGTATATCTGGGATATTGGGTTTCATAATTATCATGAGCTTGAACTTTATAGGTCCATTTTGGTCCCCTTTGCTAGCTCACAAAATCCTGTAACGACACGGCGTGCTTTTCCAATAATTGGTGACTTATGTCGGATTTATCAGATTGGTTTAAAATTTATAAGAATCAAATAATTCATGTCTGTTTATCGGTTGAATTAATTATGTAAGAAAATTAGTTCAAGATGAACTTGTTGAATTATTGCGTTCGGATAATTCTTGTCTGTTTATCGGTTGTTTTAATTTTGGACAATTAGAACAAGATAAACTTGTAGAATTATTGTGAATTAATTTATTTTCTTAGAGATTATCTTGATAAAGTTTGTTTTGATCAGATATCTTTTCTATTGGGCTATTTGAATCAAAACTGAGACTTTATCCTTTAGAATCTTGGGTGGAAAATAAAAGATTCATGGAGATTTTTTCTTGACAGTTCGGCCTGCTGGATGACGTGTTCGGCCTGCCGAACTGGCCTGTTCGGCCTGCCTATCAGCGTAGATAAGATTACACGTTTTCACGCGTATCTTATCAGATATTGATCCGAACTTGATTCTGTTTTGATTTTTTGAGACCAAATCTGATATGGACTGACCCTAGGACCAATAGGTATAAAAAGGGAGTGAGTCTAATGATTTACTCATATCAATTTGAGAGATTAAGAGTGATACTCTTCTAGTGAGCATCTGAAAAACTCCCTGAGAGCTTTTGTTCACAAATCACGAGCACTAGCTTTGGGTTCTCTCTATTGGTTGGAAGGAGAGTCACCGGTGGAAGAGCTGTACGTGTGAGCCCACACTCACTCCTGTTGTGGATAGACAATAGCAAAGAAGACCAGTTGGTTGAGGCTCTTCTGGAACGTTACTTCTCTACACAGGTCGCAGAGGTTCTTCGGCACACTGAGGTTAGTAAGATCTGTTTAATTTATACATATAACATGTCAAACTTGTGTTTTGGAAAATACTCTGATGAAAAATTTTTAAAATTTCGCTGCGCACTTTGTTTCCAACAATTAGTATCAGAGCCGAGGTTTTACATAAATTTGCAAGTTTGTGATCATGTTATATGCGTAAATTTTGTGATCTTAATCTCTCCAATGCTTGAATTAAATTTTATAGAGAGATGGCACTCTAGGTTTCTATATAATATATATGTTGTCATGGATTATGTGGTGAATGTTTATTAATTAATTATGGTTGATTAAATTGTTGTTTAATTATTTATTAATTAATTAATTAATACCGGTTATGGTTCCTTAGAGGTTAGAATGTGTATCTAGGTTTTTCATGTAATTAGATGGCGGACTATCATCTCCGTCTAGGAATTGTTATTTAATTTTTAATTTGTAAGAATTTTGTAATTAAATAATTATTCGAAGAAGACGGAACGAGAACTCGGATCTTAAAGATTGATGATGGCGCCTCCAGGTATTTCCTGAGTCTCTAATTTTATGTTTTTGAATTGTTGAAAATAAAATTGTTGAATTGCATTAAAATTGTATTTTCTGGATTAAGGTTTCTTCTGTTCGGTCGGCATGCCGGACCTCATAGTTCGGCAGGCCGAAGGTCACAAATCGGCAGGCCGGACGTACGGTCCGGCAAGCCGACAGTGGGGCAGAAATTTTGGTGCTCTGCCGGCAGGCCGAACCTTCATGTTCGGCAGGCCGAACCACCATGATCGGTAGACCGATCACCCAGATCGGACAGCCGACCGAGAGCTGCCAGGTGTCCAGAAAAGGTGCAATTTTTCCAATGCAGTTTTAATTTTATTTTTGGGACGATTCTGAGAAACATTAAATTTGGATATGACCGGAAATATGAAGTGTTCGATTCATACGGGATTGAGGACTTGAAGAAGGATATTACATGAAGAAGGATACAGCTTGAGGATTCAAGGATGAAGAATCGATAAATGTCTTGATTATTCTCTTGTAATCTTATTTTTCTATTCTCTAGGGTGGAACCATAATATTACGGTTATTATAATTATTTTGCTTGTAGCTTTGCTTGATTGCTTTGCTTGCCTGCATTATAATATGATTTACCATGTATATTGATAACATGCCAAATAGAATAGGGAGTGCCGCTCATATTAAAATTGTTCATGCATAATTTTAAAATAAAACCTTGACTTCAAAAGATTGAGTGGGAGAAGGTTTTCGAAGAGAGAACCTAAGGCCTCCATCGTTGGTCCATAGGAAGAACATGGTGGTCCTGATCCCTAGGAAGGGATTTCTATCATGTACCAGATTGGATCTCTGAAAGGATAAGGTATTTTAGTATGATTTATGGTTGCACACCCCTAGGTGGTGATTATAAATCATGGATAAAATATTGAAACGGTGGTTATACACTCACGTTAATTTTATTATTAACCTCCCCTAGGAGCTCTGTTAATAAAATTAATGGCCAAAGAAATGATTATTAATATATGCTGGATCATACGGGTCCTGGATGGCATATATTAATCAGGAGGGGATCCGTGTTCCTGATTGAATTTGGCATGACTCCCCTAGGAGCTTGTTGAATTCTGAGTTGGGAATTATCGTTGTAAGGTTGTGATATTTTCAAGGTTTTGACACATAAACACATTTGTATGATTTTACATGATTGTGTTATCTTACTAAATTAATATATATGTTTGCTTATGTTTGGTATATGATTCTTTATTGCAGATTGAAAATGTCTAAAAACGCTTTATCATCGATACTTGACAAAAACCAATTAACCGGTGAGAACTATAACGATTGGAAACGGAACCTAGACATCGTCCTATCCTTTGAGAAACTGAAATATGTACTGACAACTCCTTGTCCTCCCGAGCCTACGGAAGACTCAAGTAATGAGCAATTCCAAGCGTACGACCGCTGGAAAGATGCTAGTGATCAGGCCCGCTGCTATGTTATGGCTAGCATGAACAACGTGCTGCAGGCTCAACATCAGGATTATGAGACTACGAAGCAGATCTTGGATAATCTTGAGGACTTGTTTGGAGGCCAGGCCATAACAAAGCGGCAAGGGGCGCTTCAGAAACTCTTAAACTGTAGACAGAGATCGGGGACATCTGTAAAGGAGCATATGATGTTGGTCATGGGTTACCTCGCTGAGGCTCAAACCAATGGAGCCGACATCGATGCTGAAACTCAGATGACTATGGTCTTTGAGACTCTGTCTAAGGAATTTATTCCGTTTAGAGCTACTTTTAATCTAAGCAGTAGACGGGATATGACCTTGACAGAACTGATGAAACAGTTACAGGAGTTTGAACTGCTGATCAGGGAGTCTCCTACTGGTGGAGAGGCCAATATGGTAGCTACTTCTAGTTCCAATCCTAACTCTAGGAATGGAAAGAAGCAACGGGCCAAGAGTGGCAAGTCTTCTATTCCTGCTGCAACCAAGAGCAAGAAAAAGAAGAAGAAGAACCCAAAGAAGCTTAAGTGCTTCTTCTGTGGTAAGGTCGGGCATATAAAGAAGCATTGCAAGGACTTCCTTTCCAAGGGAGGTAGGTGTGATCTTCTATATTTAGAAACTTGTTTGGTTGAGGAATCCAGTGACATTTGGGTCATAGATTCCGGTGCAACTAATCATGTTTGTGTTTCTCTGCAGGGATTCAAAGAAACGAGAAGTCTACTTCGTGAAGACTTAACGCTTCGGATGGGCGATGGATCCTTGGTCTCAGCGGAAGCAGTGGGAGATGTCCATCTTTATTTTGATAATTATAGGAGTTTAATTTTGTGAGATTGTTTTTATGTTCCTAAATTTAAAAGGAATTTAATTTATGTATCTTCTTTATTTAAAGACTCCTACGTGGTATTTTTTAATGAAAAAGTAGTGATTCGTAAAAACAAATCTTTTATCTGTTCTGGATGGATGCAAAATAATCTATATTTTATCAAACCTAAGATGGACCTATTGCTTAATGCTGAGATAAATGATAATGACTCAAAAAGACTTAAAACTTCTCACTCTAATAAGACTTATCTTTGGCATTTGCGCCTTGGCCATATTAACCTGAATAGGATTCAAAGGTTGGTAAGGGATGGACCTTTAAGTCACTTAAAGGTGGAATCTATACCTCAATGTGAGTCTTGTTTGGAGGGTAAAATGACCAAAAGACCATACGGGTCTAAGGGCAATAGGGCCGAAGGGGTTCTAGAACTTGTGCATAGTGATATTTGCAGACTGATGAACTTCCAGGCACGAGGAGGGTATGAGTATTTCGTCACTTTTATTGACGATTACTCAAGATATGTGTATGTGTACCTAATGCACCACAAAAGCGAAACTTATGATAAGTTCAGGGAGTTTTGGGCTGAAGTGGAAAAGCAATTGGGTAAACCCATAAAGGCACTTCGATATGATCGAGGTGGGGAATACCTTTCTGATGAGTTCTTAGGACACTTGTTAGAGAATGGGATTTTATCCCATTTGACTGCGCCGGGCACTCCGCAGCAGAATGGCGTAGCAGAGAGAAGGAATAGGACTTTGTTGGACATGATTCGGTCCATGATGAGTTACTCATCATTGCCTTTATCCTTTTGGGGATATGCACTACAAACCGCATGTTATCTTTTGAACAATGTGCCTTCAAAATCGGTCCCTAAAACTCCTCACGAGTTGTGGACAAGACGGAAGACATCCTTAAACCATATTCGCATATGGGGATGTCCAGCTCATGTCCTGTTTAAGGATCCGAATAAGTTGGAAGCACGTTCAGAAGTTTGCGTGTTTGTAGGATATCCAAAAGGGACTAAAGGGGGTTATTTTTATAACCCAAAGGAAAATAAAGTCGTGGTTTCAACTAATGCAACTTTCCTTGAGGAGAGTTACATGAACAACTTTAAACCTCGAAGCAAAGTGGTGCTTGAGGAGTTGAGGGGTGATCCGTTTACTCCGGAGGTTTCGAATGAAACCATTCCGATCAGTGTAGAAAAACCAAACAAACCTAAACAACAACCTCAGGGGCTTTGGCGTAGTGGGAGGATCGGGCGTCAACCTGAAAGGTATATGTTCAATGGGGAAGTCTTTTTGGCTGAACCGGATGAACATGACAGGGATCCTTATACTTACGCAGAAGCCATGGAGGATGTTGATTCAAGACTCTAGACAGAGGCCATGAACATAGAGATGAAGTCTATGGAGACTAATCGGGTCTGGGAGCTTGTGGATCTTCCCGAAGGGGTAAAACCCATAGGGTGTAAGTGGATCTACAAGAGGAAAAGAGGAGTGGATGGAAAGGTCAAAACCTTTAAGGCTAGATTGGTAGCTAAGGGTTATACGCAAAAGGAAGGAATCGATTATGAGGAAACCTTTTCGCCTATAGCCATGCTTAAGTCCATCTGGATTCTCTTGTCCATAGTTGCCGCTCTCGACTACGAGATTTGGCAGATGGATGTCAAGACGGCTTTTCTGAATGGCTATCTTGATGAGTCCATTTATATGGAACAACCAGACGGGTTCAAGGTTGCGGGTCAAGAGGGTAAGGTTTGTAAGCTGCTAAAATCTATTTATGGACTTAAGCAGGCTTCTCGTTCTTGGAACATAAGATTTGATCAAGTGATCAAGACTTATGGGTTCTCACAAAATGTGGATGAACCATGTGTTTACAAACACATTAAGAATGGGAATGTGGTTTTTCTACTACTCTATGTAGATGACATTCTGCTAATTGGCAATGACGTTGGGGCACTGTCATCGGTCAAATTATGGTTGACCAAGCAGTTTGACATGAAGGACTTAGGTGAGGCTAATTTTGTTCTCGGTATCCAGATTTTTCGGGATAGGAAGAACAAAATGATAGCTTTGTCACAGGCCGGCTACATAGATAAAATTCTCAGAAGGTTTGCAATGCAGGATTCCAAGAAAGGTGGGCAACCATCTAGGTCTGGAATTACTCTTTCTAAGAAAGACTCTCCAAAGTCTTATGAAGAAAGAGAATACATGAAGAAGGTGCCTTATGCTTCGGCAGTGGGTAGTCTCATGTATGCCATGCTTTGCACTCGACCGGATATTAGCTATGCGGTCGGGATTGTGAGTCGATTTCAGGCAGATCCAGGACCGAACCATTGGGTTGCGGTAAAGCATATTTTCAAGTACCTGAGAAGGACTCGAGGGTATATGCTTGTGTATTCGGGTGAGGATTTAACTCCTCTAGGATACACTGATTCGGATTTTCAATCCTGCCTGGATTCTAGGAAATCGACTTCGGGGTTTGTGTTTACTCTAGGTAGCGGTGCCATCAGTTGGAGAAGTGCGAAGCAAGATTGCACTTCGGATTCAACGATGGAGGCCGAGTATGTGGCGGCTAGTGATGCTTTGAAAGAAGCAGTGTGGCTCCGCAAGCTCCTTGGGGATCTTGAGGTAGTTCCTGGTATGGATAAGGTGGTATCACTGTACTGTGACAACAGTGCGGCAGTAGCTAATGCTAAGGAACCAAGATTTCACAAGAAGAGTAAGCAAATTGATCGAAAGTATCATGTGATAAAGGACTTCGTTGAGAGCGGGCATGTCACGGTATGCAAGATCGCGTTAGAGGACAATTTAGCTGATCCATTCACGAAGACACTTACTGGGAGAGTCTTCGAGAGGCATGTGGAAGCTATGGGGATGCGAAATTTGCAGTATTTACTCACTTAGTGCAAGTGGGAGATTGTTAGACCTGTATGCTCTAAGGAGTAAAAATGTAATACGTTTTTGGAGACATTTTTATCAATAAAGAATTTATTCATTTATATATACCAAATATTGTCCTCTTTACGTTCATATTTGTTGAATGTATGATAAGCAAACAGTAGTCTGAGAATGTCAGTCTAAACCCTAAGAATTGGGCATATGATGGGATGATTATGCGGAAGACACAATTCTTAGGGTGACGGTCTAAAACATATGATCTGCAATCGAGGGAATAAAGTTGGGTGCTTTATTCATGTAAAGATTGTTATGTTGTCTATATCCCTTTTGGGAGATGGTTTGTCTTGGCCATCGGAGTTGGACTCCGTGAATAGAAACATTGGCGCGTTGTCATAGTTGACGATGTGTTGGATCGGGACATAAAGTGAATTGATTTGGATTAATAATTCTGTCTTGGCAAATCGATTCACTTTAGACAATCATTTGTATTGTATCTTAATCCTGAGATGAATAATAGGCCCGTTGTCTCGACTTGTGTCTTTTGATGTACCAATGGTGACTCCCACATTTCTATACTGGCATGCATGCCGGTACGTTGGAGGCATGACTCTTGATAGCGTAGACTTGTTATTCATAGATATGGAATCTATAGCTCCTCTTTAGGAGTAATGATATCCTCTTATATGCGTTGTCCTGTAATTGGAAAACTGGAGCGCTCAACCATTTGGATACATAGGTGTAACCGAATGGTATACTATCTTTGGATGGTAAGTTTTCTAATGGTGAGACAATGGAACGTAAGATAAAAATAATTGGGAAGGTAAGACAGAACTTGTCCTTAAGCCGATTATGGATGATCATATGGGGATGCGATACGCTATGATATGTCATGGAGACTTAGCTACACGAGCTTCGTAATTCTATAAAGTTCGAGAGTGCAACTCCAAGCTTTTAGTGGAGTAGCGTTGGAGTTGATAATTGTGAAATGTATATCTGGGATATTGGGTTTCATAATTATCATGAGCTTGAACTTTATAGGTCCATTTTGGTCCCCTTTGCTAGCTCACAAAATCCTGTAACGACACGGCGTGCTTTTTCAATAATTGGTGACTTATGTCGGATTTATCAGATTGGTTTAAAATTTATAAGAATCAAATAATTCATGTCTGTTTATCGGTTGAATTAATTATGTAAGAAAATTAGTTCAAGATGAACTTGTTGAATTATTGCGTTCGGATAATTCTTGTCTGTTTATCGGTTGTTTTAATTTTGGACAATTAGAACAAGATAAACTTGTAGAATTATTGTGAATTAATTTATTTTCTTATAGATTATCTTGATAAAGTTTGTTTTGATCAGATATCTTTTCTATTGGGCTATTTGAATCAAAGCTGAGACTTTATCCTTTAGAATCTCGGGTGGAAAATAAAAGATTCGCGGAGATTTTTTCTCGACAGTTCGGCCTACCGGATGACGTGTTTGGCCTGCCGAACTGGCCTGTTCGGCCTGCCTATCAACGTAGATAAGATTACACGTTTTCACGCGTATCTTATCAGATATTGATCCGAACTTGATTCTGTTTCGATTTTTTGAGACCAAATCTGATATGGACTGACCCTAGGACCAATAGGTATAAAAAGGGAGTGAGTCTAATGATTTACTCATATCAATTTGAGAGATTAAGAGTGATACTCTTCTAGTGAGCATCTGAAAAACTCCCTGAGAGCTTTTGTTCACAAATCACGAACACTAGCTTTGGGTTCTCTCTATTGGTTGGAAGGAGAGTCACCGGTGGAAGAGCTGTACGTGTGAGCCCACACTCACTCCGGTTGTGGATAGAGAATAGCAAAGAAGACCAGTTGGTTGAGGCTCTTCTGGAACGTTACTTCTCTACACAGGTCGCAGAGGTTCTTCAGCACACTGAGGTTAGTAAGATCTGTTTAATTTATACATATAACATGTCAAACTTGTGTTTTGGAAAATAATCTGATGAAAAATTTTTAAAATTTCGCTGCGCACTTTGTTTCCAACAGATACTTATTCTTCACAGTGACCAAATCCAGTTGCCAATAATCTATACAAAACCTGAGAGTACCATAATGTTTCTTAGCAAATAAAATTGGCGCACCCCATAGTGATCTATTGTTCCGAATGTAACCTTTGTTTGCAAGCTCTTGAATTGCTTCCTTAGTTCCTTTATTTCTGCTGGTGCCATCCGATAAAGTGCTATAGAAATCAGAGTGGTCCCGAGGAGTTACTCTATGCTAAACTCAATCTCCCGATGCAGTGGTAATCCTGGTAACTCATCAGAGAAGACATCATTAAACTCGTCAACCATCGATATCGCTACATTCTTTCCTACCATACAAGACTTTTCTTCTAGATTCAAAAAAATTGCATAGCAAGCCATATTCTTTCATCCTCCAAGGGATGTCTTCATGAGTCGCTCACTCATCATTTGATAATTACGACCTTGGCAAGTGATCAACGTCCCCCTCTTAGACACTAGGGTTACCTTCCTAAGGTGATAGTTTACTAGGGCACTATATTTGGACAACCAGTCTATTCCCAAGATTACATCATATGAACTCATGGGGGATTACAATCAAATCACTCTTCAAAGTCTCACCCCTAATCATTATCTTACAAGATTTGCATATCTGGTTCAGAAACACTCGCCCCAAGGGTGAGGTAATAATCAAGGGTTCATCAAATTCCTTTGTTTCTAATCCCAAGACATGTATAAAAGAACTCAAAATGAGAGAATAAGTGGCACTGGTATCAAACAAAACATAAGCTAAAGATCGAGGAACCATAATCGTACTGTCAATGAATGCATTGCTAGTTTGAGCTTTTGAACTTCCTAAAGTCATGGTGTGAACTTGAGCTGGTGCTTTTTCCTTTTTTCCTATTGGCATTGTTGAGTCTTGGATTCGTTGGCCGATATTGTTGCAGTGGAGATGACAGCATGTTAGCTGTACTCAGCGCTCAATATTGTGGGACATTTTGCTGGAAACTCTACGACTGATATCCTTACGCTGGGTAATACATCTGCTGTGGAGTGGCTGGTGATACTGCAATTACGAAATTTGTTGTGGCTGAGGCAGAGCGAAAGGCTGAGGTTGAGGTTGATGGCTTGCACCCTCTCCAATATGACATCCTTGCCGAGCATTCCTTATTGGGCAGCTCCGCTTGATGTATCCCGATTGCTAGCAATAATGGCAATGGAAGTTGGAAGGGTCGCTTCGTCCGCTACTCGATGAATGCTACTCCCATTGTTAATGTTGCCTTGCTGATTCTTCCCCTTAGCTTGGCAATTATTATTGCCCCTCTGGTTGCTCCTTTGAGGTCCTCCTGATGTCCTTGCCCTATTCTCACTGTGGAGTGCGTAGTCACTTTCCATAGATAATGCCAACGATATTAACTCACTGAAATTTCATAGTCGTAAGACCACTGATTGCCGTCGGATGGATACTTTAAGCCCTAGATGGAGCAGACTTGGCCAACTCTTTGAACTTCGCTTCATATTCTCGAACTGTCATATCACTCTATTCCAATCTATAGAATTCGGTGATCTTTTGAGCCCGGTATCCCGGCAAAAAGTATCACTCATAGAACAATTCTTCAAATTGATCCCAATTAATACTCTTGTTGTTCTCCATGTGTTTTTCCTGCTTCTACCAAGTGTTTGTGCTTCCTTCTAGTTTATATGCCACAAATTCCACTCGATATTCTGCTGGCACATTGAGGGTATCCAAATGCTTCACCACTAAATCTAAGCAATATTCAACTACATGTGGATCCTTGTTTCTGTCAAAAGTCAAAATAGATGCGCATCAAATTTTTCGAAAGTACTCATGCTGACGACTCGCCTCGAAATCCTTAGGCCTAGCCCTCATTGCCATTTGCTAGAAAGTAGCAAACATGGCTCTCATCATGCCTTATCATTTCCAGGGTTTGCGTCAGTGGTCGGACAATGTCTAGGTGCCATTCTTTTAGTTGTGAAAACAAAATTGGACTGCTAGTGATTTTTCATTGTCATACCTATGTGTGCACAATTCCTAAGGTTCATAACCTAGGACTCTGAGACCATTCTGTCATGACCCTAAATCTAGGTAGCGATGTGGTGAATTAATTAAGTTAATAAAACCAAATTTTAATTAAAATTACCAATTAAATATTTTGAGTATTTTTGAAACACGTGATAGTTTTAAACTTTTAAAGCAATTATCATTAAATTGGAGTAGGCAAAATGAAATAAAGTAATAGGGACAGTTAAACATAAGTCGTGCCCCTACCGGACCCACATTTGTGCATAAATAGGGCATCGACAATCATAAATTACAACCATAGTCCAAACGAGAAAAAAAACTTAAATATTACATGCCTTGATTCAAATAAAGAAATGACTTAAACGATATTCCTACGACTCACGTGTTTGTCCTGCTGCCTCCTAGTCGGTCTTAAGCTGCAATTCACCTAGAGGAAAAGGTTTTAAAATAATAAAAATGTAAGCAGAAGGCTCAGTAGAACTAGGTTTAGAAAATATTAATTTTAGATATCAATTTATTTATTTGAATGTAATTTATAAAAATCCAGAAAAAATAAATAAACACATTCATTTTTACCATTTAAAGTCACTATTCATTTGGAGATGTTCTATTTAATTAGTCTTTTGGAAAAGCCATAATATTACCACCGTAGTGGCCGAATTGGGTTTCGAGACCTGCCCCTAAGGTTGCACTTTACACGATCCAATCTCTGAGCATGGCATCATGCTCTAGTATATCATTTCGGATGGTGTTATCAACACGTCTGGTTCTATGTCATTATTTAAGTCTCATATTACCAAGTGATTTCATTTACATTCATTATGATGTTCATTATGCTCATTCCATTGTCCAATAAGTCATGAGAACATAAATAAATTCTTATTAGTCATTTTCTAGAAAAGATTTTGAAGAAATCATTTTTGTGGCCAAAATCTTTTTTTTTTTTTTGAAAACATGGCTACCAAAGAAAGGGATAGAAGTCCTACCTCAATATTCTGCACTGTAACTCAATACCGCAGTCCTGACCCGCTATACATTAGCTCCACAAAACCATGATCAACCTTAAAAGTAAACTAAACTTTATCAATTTCTAACTTAGAGTATTTTATGCTACTATACTATTTCATAGTGTCTTAGTATGCCTTTTGTAGTTACAAAATCATATTGCCAGGTCAAAGTTTCTATATATATTTTAAACAGCAAAAACAGGTGAAAAACGACCATTTTTTAGAAGCCCGATTGGCCTGCCGAACTTCCCTGTCTAGCTTGCCGAACTACACAGTTTGGCCTACCGGCCATAAGGAATCGGCCTGCCAAACTGACCCAGGTTTAGCTTGCCGACGGTATGAATCCGGCATGCCAAACTCATGAGTACGATCTACCAAACTAGAAAAATTGGAGGACTCGAGACTTCGAGTCTTGGCCTCTCCAAATTCAAATCCTCATTTTAAACCTGTTTTTCAAGTCCCAAAGCACGTATGATGTTCATAAATGATAGAAAAACACTTTGGAGCACATTTAAACTCTTTTATACAAGTTTTACATGGAAATTTTCAAATTATTCCAAAAATGAAAAAAAGAGGAAAAACTTGATTTAGCTTGATTTCGTCAAATCAAGCTTAGGTTCATGACGATTTGGGTCCTACTAACTTAGATTGAAGTTTTCCTAAGCTTAAGAAACTTTGATTTCAAATTTCTAAAAGAATTGAAAGATTTAGGAAAGTTTGAATTCTTGAAAAATAAAGTAACTAACCTTGAATTTGAGCTTTGAACGGAGTTTATAGAAGCCCAATCGTGCTCCTCGACCTCCAATCCAGCTAAGAATCAAGGCTTGAGCTTGAAATTTTTGAAAACCAAATGGAAGAGAAAGAGAGAATAAACGAGGAAGAAAGGGAGAGAGAGTGTGAGTGAAGAAAAGGAGAGGGAGAGAGGAATAAATAGAGAGAGGCGAGCAGTTGTTAAAGTGAAACGGTGTCCTGCACATGGTTTTCACAAAAAGGACATATTTGGTATTTAACAAATTATTTTGTTTCAGAATTCAAAATAACAAATGAAAATAATTAAAAGTGAGATAAATTTAAAAATACGACAAAATATTTAAATTAAGTTCAAATTAAATTAAGGCAAACTAATCCACCTTTTACACACTAATTATGCTTAATTAAATTTATGGGGTGTTGCAACTTATTAGAGAATAGGATTTTATCCCCTTTGACTATGTCGGGCACTCCACAGTAGAATAGTGTGGCTAAGAGAAGAAATAAGACTTTGTTGGATATGGTTAAGTCCATGATGAGTTATTCATCATTGCGTTTGTCCTTTTCGGGATATGCATTACAAACCGCATGTTATCTTTTGAATAATGTGCCTTCAAAATCAGTTCCTAAAACTCCTCACGAGTTGTGAATGGGGAAAAGGATATCCTTAAACCATATTCATATATGAGGATGTTTAGCTCATATCCTGTTTAAGGAAGCGAATAAGTTGGAAGCATGTTTGGAAGTTTCTGTATTTGTTGGATATCCAAAAGGGACCAAAGGGGGTTATTTTTATGACCCAAAGGAAAACAAAGTCGTGATTTCAACTAATGCAATTTTCCTTGAAGATAGTTACATGGACGACTTTAAACCTTGAAGCAAAGTGGTGCTTGAGGAGTTGGCGAGTGATTTGATCACTTCGAGGGTTCTAAATAAAACCATTCCAATCGATGTAGAAAAGTCAACCGAACCCGAACAACAACCTAAGGGGCTTCGACGTAGTGGGAGGATCGGGCATTAACTTGAAAGGTATATGTTCAATGGTGTGGCCTTCTTAGCTGCAAAGGATGAACATGACAACAATCCTTACACATACGAAGAGGCTATGGAAGATGTTGATTCAAAACTCTGGACAGAGGCCATGAACATATAGATAAAGTCTATAGAGGCTAATCGGGTCTGGGAGCTTGTAGATTTACCGATGTAATTGGATCTATAAGAGAAAGAAAGGAGTGGATGGAAAAGTCGAAACCTATAAGGCTAGACTGGTAGCTAAGGGATACATGTAAAAGGAATGAATTGATTACAAGGAAACCTTTTCGCCTGTAGCCATGCATAAATCCATCTGCATTCTCTTGTCCATAGCTGCCGCTCTCGACTACGAGAGATGACCTTTCTAAATGGCTATCTTGATGAGTACATTTATATGGAGTAGCCAGACGGGTTCAAGGCCAAGAGTTAGGAAGGTAAGGTTTGTAAGATACTAAAGTCAATTTATGGACTTAAGCAGGCTTTCTGTTTTGGGAACATAAGATTTGATCAAGTAATCAAGACTTATGGGTTTGCACAATATGTGAAAGAACCATGTGTTTACAAACACATTAAGGATGGAAAGGTGGTTTTTCTACTATATTATGTAAATGATATTCTGCTAATTGGCAATAACGTTGAGGCATTGTCATCGGTCAAATTATGGTTGACCAAGCAGTTTAACATGAAAGACTTAGGTGAAGCTAATTTTGTTCTCAATATCTAGATCTTTTGGGATAGGAAGAATATAATTATAGTTTTGTCCCAAGCAGGCTACATAGATAAAATTCTCAAAAGGTTTGCAATGTAGGATTTCAAGAAAGGTGGGCAACCATCTAGGTCTAGAATTACTCTTTCTAAGAAAGACTCTCCAAAGTCTAAGGAAGAAAAAGAATACATGAAGAAGGTGCCTTATACTTCGGCAGTGGATAGTCTCATGTATGCCATGTTTTGCATATGAGTGGATATTTGTTATGCGGTCAGGATTGTAAGTAGATTTCAGTATGATCCAAGACTGAACAACTGGGATGTAGTTAAGCATATTTTCAAGTACTTGAGAAGGACTCGAGGATATATGCTTGTGTATTCGAGTTAGGACTTAACTCCTCTAGGATACACTGCTCGGATTTCCAATCCTATCTGAATTCAAGAAGATCGACTTTGGGTTTTGTGTTTACTCTAGGTAGTGGTGCCATTGTTTGGAGACGAGTGAAGCAAGATTGCACTTCAGATTCAATGATGGAGGTCGAGTATGTGGCAGCCAATGATAGTTTGAAAGAAGCCATCTAGCTCCACAAGTTCTTTGGAGATCTTGACGTAGTTCCTGGTATGGATAAGGTGGTATCGCTATACTATAATAACAGTGCGGCGGTAGTTAATGCTAAGAAACTAAGATTTCATAAGAAAAGTAAGCATATTGATCGAAAGTATCATGTGATAAAGGACTTTATAGAAGGCGGACATGAAGTTGTGTGCAAAATCGCGTTAGAGGACAATTTAGCTGATCCATTCACAAAAACACTTACTAGGAGAGTCTTCGAGAGGCATATGGAAGTTATGGGGATGCAAGACTTGTCATATTTACTCATTTAGTGTAAGTGGTAGATTATTAGACATGTATGTCCTAAAGAGTAAAAATGTCATATGTTTTTGGAGATATTTTTATCAATAAAGAGTTTATTTATTATTCATATACCAAAAATTGTTGTCCTCTTTACGTTCATATTTGTTGAATGTATGATAAGCAAACAAAAGCCTGAGACTGTTGGTCTAAACCTATAGAATCAGGCATATGATGGACAGATTATATGGAAGACATGATTCTAATGGTGACGGTCTAAATCATATGATCAGTAATCGAGGGAATAAAGTTGGGCACTTTATTCATGCAAAGATTGTTATGTTGTTTATATCCTTGATAGAAGATGGTTTGTCTTGGCCATCGGAGGTGGACTCAGCGAATTGAAACAATGGTGCATTGTCATAGGTGATGATGCATTGGATCGGGACATAAAGTGTAATTGATTTGGATTAATAATTTTGTCTTGGCAAATCAATTCACTTTAGACAATCATATGTGTTGTATCTTAATCTTGAGATAAATATTGGGCTTGTTATCTTGACTTATGTCTTTTGATGTACCAAAGGGTGACATCCACAATTTATGTTGATACGCATGCTGGTACGTTGGAGACATGACTTTTGATATCATAGACTTGTTTTTCATAGATATGGAATCTATAGCTCCTTTTTAGGAGTCATTGATATCTTTTATATGCGTTATCCTGTAATTGGAAAACTAGAGCACTCAACCATTTAGATACATAAGTGTGACTGAATAGTATACTGTCTTTGGATGGTAAGTTTTTTGATGGTGAGATGATTGAACATAAGATAAAAATAATCGGAAAGATAAGACAGAATTTATCCTTAAGTCGATTATGGATAATCCTATGGGGATACAATACATTATAATATGTCATGGAGACTTAGCTATTCGGGCTTCATAATTCTATATAGTTCGAGAGTGTAACTCTAAGCTTTTAGTGGAGTAGCGTTAGAGTTGATAATTATGAATGTTTATCTAGGATATTTGGTTTCATAATTATCTATATAGGTCTATCAGGTCCCATTTGCTAGCTCATAATAAATCTTATAACGGTACGGTGTGTTTTTCTAATAAATTAGTGATTTATGTCAAATTATTAGATTGGTAGAAATTTGATAGGATAAGATAATTCATGTCTATTTATCTGTTGAATTAATTTTATGAAAAATCAATTCAAGATAAACTTGTTGAATTATCAAGAATATTTATTTTCCTAGAGATTATCTAGATATGACTGTTTTAATCAGATAACTTCTCTATTGAGTTATTTGAATTAAAACTGAGGCTCTATCCCAAGAATCTTAGATAGGAAATTGAGATTCATAGAGATCATTTATCGTTAGTTCAGCAGACCAATCTTCCCATTCGGCCTACCGATGGACTAAGTGCGGTAGGCTGATCTGCCAATTTGGCCTGCCGACTGAACGATTTTTAGACCCAATTTTTATCAAATATTGATTATGATTTGAATTTTTGAAGCCTTATCTGATAAAGACCAACCTGGGCCCAACCTCTATAAATAGTGAGTGAGACTCATAAGTTATGTAGATCAGTTGAGGAATTAAGAGTGAGCACTTTAGTTTTTGAGTCTCTGCAAATCCCTGAGAACTATTATTCACAAATCATGAACCTTAGTTCTAGGTTTCCTCGATTGGTTAGACGGAGAGTCACCGGGAAAAAGCTGTACGACGTGTGCCTACACACACTACGATCGTGGATAGAGAATATCAAAGAAGACTAGTTAGTTATGGCTCTTCTAGAACGCCTTTCTCATCACAGATTGTGGGAGCTTTTTGGCAAATAAGGTTAGTAAGATCTTGCTAATTTATACATATAGTATGTCAAATTTGTGTTTTAAAAAATATTCTGGTATAAAATTTTTAAAATTTTGCTGCGTACTACTTTTCCAATAGCATGATGTGATGGTATGTCATTCTCCACGTGGCAAGGGAAGGTGGGACCACAATATTATTTTGCTTGAGAATTTTTTTCAGATAATGCTATTTTTTAAATGTTTATATAGACCGTTTGGAAAAACTGTTGAAACTAACAGTTTTGATTTAAGAACTGTACCATGTGAGAGCTTTTTGTTGTAGATATAAGAGTTTTACATTGTTTTCAATTGTAACTGATGATTCCAACTATTATTTCAAAGGGCCTATTAGTCACCCTCAAGTTCTTATCATTAAAAGCATTGATGTGACGTTGATTAATTATAGGCTATTTGACATTTTAGTTAGGACTTAAATTTTAAGTTTAAGAACAATAGTATACGAGAGCTTTATACTATTGTAATTTTTTTTAACAACAGCTGCAAAAAGCTTTATACTGTAATTAGTTAGAACTAATTAGTTTTAATTAAAGTGCCAAACGGAAATTTAATTCCATAATAAGTGTTTGGAGAATTAGTTCAATAAAAACTAAGGACCTCCTTGTTACGTCACACCAATTTCGGACCAAAAATTTCAGGCAAGAGGGTGGGTGTTCAAAGATCTACTAGGATTCCAACAATTAAGACGTTACAAGAGAGGTGATATTTGTTGATGGGAACTAGAGAACATTTTTGACAACTGAAACATTGATATGGGTTAAATAGAACTTTTTATTTTTATTTATTTTTATTTTTTTTACAAAAAGAAACAAGTACGCAAGCTTTGATACAATTACTCATAGAGCACGCAGTATTAGTAATGTAAATATGTTATAACTTGGAGGATAAATGTAAAATTTCCATTGAGGCAAGGTAAATAAATACAAAAGGTTTCATTACTGTTTATATCGTCTAAAATATTTTTCTTAAATAATGAACATTTATAGTATAGAAAGATTGTCATATCCATAGGGAGGTAAAAAATTTATAACTTGGGAGATTGATAAAAATAAACGTTTAAAAAGACAAGCGGTTTTTCAAAATAAAATTTTAAAAAAAATAAATATTTTTTGTGATTTTTTTAATTCAAAATTTAGAACATAAAATTAAAACAGTAATCCCTTTTATGTTTCATAGCTGATATGAAATTTTAATTTTAAATAAATAATTATCTAAAGCATTTGATTTATTATATATTTTTTCATTAATTGCAAACATTTTTACTAATTTTTTAAGTCAACCTAGAACGATAATGGAGCGAGCCATAATAGAGCAAGGGCTTTCCTATAAAAAGTAGCAAAATAATCATTTCTCACTAATGATTTGGTGCACTAACTATGAAAATTATAATTGTTATCATTACAATTATAATTAACATAATTCTAAGATAGGAAAGATAGTAACAATCAAAATTATTATATTTATATGGAATAAATTATTCTGTTAATTCCGGCAACACCTTGTCTTATTAAATGGTTTAAGAATATATTATGTCATTCCTGTCGACAATAAATTAAAGTATTACTAAGCATTTACTTTGCCAATCCATCTTTATAATGCAGCAGAAATTCAACTTAATAAACGAGCATGATTTCAATATTATTAATTTTAATTATGCAATACAATTAAGTTACATAAAGAAAATATAACTGAATTTATGCAAGAATTAAACAGCATAAAAACATTAACAATATTGATTAAAAACATAAAAATATAATTTATTTCATAAAAATATAAGCATTACAACATAGATATAAAGTTAAAATCTATACTAAAATATTATACATATAAGATCATTTTTCTACCCCATCAAACTTTTTATATTAATTTGGAGGAGTATCTTAATAGTACCTCCTCTTAAAAAAGGTACCGTTGAGTAGGAGGCTTAGCAGATGAAAATAAGAACCAAAGAAAGGGAAGAAGAGGCTTAAAGGCCTGTTGGAGTGAGTTGGGAGGGGGAAGAACCGCCAATTTATAGTAGCAAAAATACTAATATTCGTTATTATTTAATAATAATAATATTATTATTTATTTTTTTTATATTTTTATTTATTTATTTATTTCTAGTCAGCGGCCCCCACTGAATCACGAGAATCACGTTGAAGCTTATAACATTGTTTTATATTATTTTTTTTCTTTTCTTTCACCGTGTGAGCCAACCATCACTGTGCGAATTTTTATTTGAGATTCGGTGTGAGATTTGAGGCCGTAGATCTGATTAGAAAGACAGAAGGAATGGCTGGGATTGAAGAAGTTGAGTGGGACCTTTTGGCCTTGACCTGGAGTGTTGATAAGACGCAAGTAAGCAGATTTAACGGCTAAAAGGCACCTGCGTGTGGGACTGCTCCACAGAATCCGACACATATTCTAAGGACATCAGGACGCGTGGACGGTTCGGATCAGTCCGGTGACACAATGACGGTCGAGAGCTCGCCACTTGTCCTTTTTATTTTTGAATTTCTTTTCATATCTTGTGCATTGAGGCCGTTTTTACCCGCTTGCGTTGTTTTGCTTTATTTTTTTTTTCTATATTTCAAATCTAAAATTAATAAATACACTTAAAATTAATTATTTTATAAATAAATATTTACAAAAATTATAATTTTTTTATATAAAAACACATAAAAATAATTACAAACTTTTAAAATTTCAGTATCTTTTGGTTTGATACAGATATGATTTTTAAAACTCAAAAATAATTTTAAAAATGACTAAAACTATTATAAAACATATTTGCAAACTCAAAACTTGTTTACAAACACTTTAAAACTCAAAATAAAATCACATAACATAATTTTTATTGTTTTAATTATTTACAAACTAAACACTTATAAAACACACCAAAACGATACTAAAAATTACCAAAAAAATTATTATATGTAAAAACATACTAAAAACACATTTTTAAACATATTTACACACTAAGATATAAAAAAACTTATTAACATAAAAATGCTATTAATTAGAAGATTTAATAGAAATAAAAGCATAAAGAAATGCTTAAAACCTTAGAAAATATTTACTTTTACGGTCTCATCATTTGCTTTTTTATTAGTGTTTTTATTTCTCTCTATTTAATAAATTAAAGTGAGAGCTTATTTGAGCTGCTTAGTGGAATATTTAATTGGAATGTACAAATCTCTCTACTCAATTTATATATCTGTTTATTTAAAAGAAAATAAATAAATGGCAAGTTTGTTTGTTTGTTTGTTTGTTTTGTTTTTTTAACCAATACGCTCGGTCGTTCTTCTCTCTCTCTCTCCATCTTACACACTTTTTTCCCTCAGTATTTCTACTTCTCACTATTCTCTTACAAGTCTACTTCTCGTTGATGTCTATTACAAGATGAAGGAATGCGTATTTATAGGCACACAAGTTCAGCTTCCTTTGCTTCTTCGTGATGCCAATCAATATGGCAAGCTACAATAGCTTTCGTCGGTTTGTCTCGATGAAAGCTTTCATATATATACGAATCAATCAAAATGCCTTAATGAAAGTTGGCATTCATGTTCTTTACACTCCCTCTTCGTTGTCCTTAAATAAAAAATATATCTTGTTAAAACCTTATTAGAAAAAATAACTCTTCGTAAAAAAAAATTTGAGGAAAAAGAGCATTATATTATTGTTTATATTACGGTTTTGAAAGACTGCCTCATTGAAAATTTTTTCAGGTGAAACTCAATAGGATGAAAACCTTAAAAAAGGGTACACTGTATAATCATCTCCCTATTATGCAAACATACTTGGTGCTTTTGATATTTATAAGAAAATCTTTAAGTCAATACATTCGATTACGCACCAAGTTTTCAAATGTCGTAGTAGGAAGTACTTTAATAAATAAGTCTGATAGGTTATCAAAAAATAGCTCTATTGAATGGTTCACGTGTGAAGAAGTTTGATGAATTATGTCTAGCTAATCTCTTTTGACTCAAATAATGGCGGGGCAGGACATTTTAATGGGAGACAATACAAAATAAATAAATAAATGGATAAAATAAAAAGAATAAGGAGAAGAAAAGAAATTAAAACGATAAAAAAGGGTGTTTATCTTAAAATCACAAAGCTTCCGGACTTGTATCTGCACGTGAAGAAGAGACAAAGGTTGGTGTTAAACCATAAATGTATAGTGTCCTTTGCTTTGATCAAAGATTGCCAGAGTTGAACTACAGCAAGATAAGTCATTTTTTTCCTTCAATTTCTAGGTTAGGGGGGGTGGACAATTTTTTTGAATAATGGATTTAGTTACATGCAAATACAATGATTACGCCTCAGGAGGCTTCTAGCATTGATAGAGGGCCTTCACACCAAGATTGAGGCTCTCCAACAGTAGGTGTTTATGCTAAAAAAGACCAATCTGGCCAATTATGGCTAGTTCAGGGGGTCTAGTTTGACCAACTCCTGCCGAGACTACATTCCACTTGCTCGACCAATCAAGCAAGTGACAGTTGCATGGCGCAATGTCATTGATGTCCCTAGGCTGAGCACCACCTATTTTGTGTGGCCAGTAGGGAAGCCATCATCATCCAGCTCTCAGGATTCTTTTGATGGCTCCCTTGGTTCGGGGCCACTTATTGCTGATGAAGACCTTGAGGACATGATCAGGCTACTCTATCCGTTAGGCTAGCTCTGAATCGGAGGTTTGACCTGACGATTTTTTTTCTTTTTGACCTCATTTTGACTTTCTTTCTTTTTATTTGGCAAACATGTCGTCTCAGTAGCTTTCTAAGTAGGAGAGGCAGAAGCATAGTGAAGATATTCATTGCCGGAGCAAGTCAACTACCATCGCCAGGTCTAAGAGAATGAGGCCTGAGTAGGTTGAGCAGCCCCCAGCACTTGCCCCTCTAATTCATCTACCACCAACACAGACAAGTCATGGAGCCTTGACGAGCCAAGGCACTTCAACTCCATTTCCTCCACTACCTCCTACGGTAGTTCCTTTGTCGACCGAGTTGATAAGGAGGAGTTGCCTATTGTACCCCTTCATGGTTAAGTATCCTGGGGAGGCCATGCCCAAGGAATACTTTTTCTCTATCCAGAATCAGTCCTACTAGGACTGCTATAGCATGGCTTTCCAGCAAATCATCTAGGTGAGATTAGTTTGGGATTCCAAGCCCTTTTGACTCATCTTTACTTCCACTATCTCCTTTGTCTTGTAGGCCAGTGTGAATTTAAAGCTCACCGACCTTAGGGACAAGCGTCAGTCCAACATTGAACGAGAGAATGCCGAGAAGGACGTCAAGGAGAAGAAAGAAGTGAGAAAAAAGCTTAAGGAGAGCGAGGGCAAATTAGCTCGAGTCGACACCAACTTGGAGGGGCTCAGGTCGGGGTTGAACAGGATCAAGAGGAAGCCCAAAAAGTTTGGGAGGAGGGCAAACAGGCTCATGCAGTCCTCCTCGGGGAATAGGAAAGGACCCAAGTGGCAAGGGGAATATGACAGTTCCTTCGAGAGGAGCTATAGGCAGACTAATTGAAGCAGTTAATGAATCCAAGCTATCTGACAAATTCACTAACCAATACTATTTTAGGATGAAGGATCTACAAGAGCACTTGCTAGAGAAGCATCCCAAGGCCACTGCCATGGATTGGTTGCTGATCTCGACCCTAAGGTAGGGGAGGAAGAGATAGGAAACAAGGAGACTCTGGCACCGGTCGAGCGGGACGATCAAGATGTCGAGTTAGATGACGAAGACACTAAGGACAATGCTTAGCTCTGGCTTAAGGTTCTAATTTTCATCCTTTTCTTTTGCTTGGGTATGGGAGATGTCCGGTTATTGTACCTCCCCCAGACTATTTTAATAAAATTCTAATAATTTTTCTAAGTTCTTATGCTCGGATTTTTGATGTTATTAATTTATTTGTTTTTGCCCTTTTTTGGCATATATTTTTTGCTAGTAGGGACGTGTCCTGCTCAACTTTATAGGGTATCGTGGTGCCGCAATACCCTTGTACCCCACAGACTTGTTGAATCCGTTCAGATTTCTTTCTTTGGTTATAGTCGAGAATTTTAGTCATTGGCTCTCTACTAGTGCTCAATATAACTATTGGTCGGGTAGTCCATGGTGCAATTGGACTAGTGGACTAGTGTTTAAAGTCTACTTATGGTTGGGATTTATACCGACCAGCCCCCTATAGGAAGTTAAAATGGCCCCCCCTTGTCAAGAGTTAATTGGCCTTCCCTAAGGTTTAGAGTTATGATCGAGTTATGAAGAGGTAGGCTGAGGTTGACTTGGGTCGTGGTCTCGGCCCTTGTTTTACTCAAGAATTTTTGAATTCATTTTTCATTGATATTTTATTTTGCACATGTGTATTTTATCCTAGTGGTCTGATCTTTACACTTTTACAAAGAATGAGAGCCAGACGTCAAAAAAACGTGATTTGGCCCGTGTTAGCAATAGAACTTTAGGTGCTCGACATTCATGGGTGGGCTAGCACATTTCTTTAGATATCAGCAATCTTATAGGTGCTTGGCTGACAATATCGACTACTCTGAATAGACAGTCCCATTTTGGTCCAAAGGATCCAAGCCCGAGCTGTTGAACGATAATTTTCTTCAAGACCAAGTCCCCAACTTTAAATTAATTAATTGATAATATTTGAATAATAAGATTATTAAAATATAATTTTAATTTTGTGCGTGATACGTGGGTGGGATTTTATTTTGTCTTTTCCAACATGGACACAATATTAAATTATTAATTAATTTAAAATATATTCTTAAATAAATATGATTTATTATTGAATTTGAGATTTAATTATATGATATATATATACACAAAAATCATGATTAACATGATTTACGTAAACTTATATATTATATATATATAATTGAAATACATAAAATTATATATATTATATATATAATTAAAGAACATAAACGTACATATATATATATATTATATATACAATTTAAAAGAATCATGTTTACGTGATTCTTTAAAACAAAACAAAATAAAATAAAATAAAAAGTTATAAGGAACGTGGAGTATATCCCTTCTCTAGGTATCTAATAGGGTGGTTATTTCAAATTTAAAATAAATTAAAATAAATTAAAAATAACTAATTGCTTAGATATAAAAAGATAGAGTTAATAGTTATCTCTGTATCTTTTCATGTTACTTTGATAGAATACTCAGAGAGAAAAAATTGAGAGTTCTTTCTTAAAAAAAAAAAGTATGTTGTTTCATGTGTTGAGTACATAACAGATCTAGAAAAGTATGAGGTTAATTTAATTTTTACAGTTTGACGCCCACTCGTCTTTTCATTAGTGTGGAGGCTTAGCATGTAAGATTATGGTGTCAAAGAGGAAAACTAAGATGCCCTGATAGGTCTTCAAGAGGTTTGTAAAATTGAGAGTTCTTTCTTAAAAAAAAAAAGTCTGTTGTTTCACGTGTTGAGTACATAATAATTCCAAAAAAGTATGAGGTTAATTTATTCTTATAGTTTGACGCCCACTCATCTTTCCATTGGTGTGGAGGCTTAGCATGGAAGATCGTGATGTCAAAAAGGAAAACTAGGATGCCCTGATAGGTCTTCAAGAGGTTTGTAAAAATTCTAAGCTTTTTATTATTAATTAAAATTATATAGCTATTTTTGATAAATAAAATTTTTAAAAAATTTTTGCTTTTCAACAATCCGTTCCTTCCATTGCGTTTAACTTTGAATTCCAATAGATGGTATCAAAGTGGCTTATGGCATATATAATTTTAATTAACACGATTTTATTTTGATAATATCATGTTCTTGATGCATGTTTGTGAGCACTTTGCATTTTTACTAATTTTGTTCATATGATGAATGAGTAATTTTCATGAATGGATTTTTGGTTGTTAATTATATGGTCTTTTTGGATAAGTAGTTTTATGTTCATTTTGATTTTGATTAAATTTGTGTAAGCCTATAAGAGGGCATAGGCTTTGTGTAATTTTTTTACTATTACTATTACTACTACTACTACTATTATTATTATTATTATTATTATTATTATTATTATTATTATTATTATTTTCTCTTTAGTTTTCCCTTTCATCATAATTTTAAAAAAAGGTATGTAGCATGAAATCACGTATTAATGTGCAAAAAAAAAAAGAAAAGACATGCAGCATCATTTCACGTATTAATGTGCCAAAAAAAAAAAAAAGGCATGCAGCATGAAATTAGGTATTAATGTGCAAAAAGGGAATGTAGCATCAAATCACGCACGAAATTTTTTTTTTCTCCATTCACGTGAAAACCACCACAACGACTTCACGTAAAAATCCTTCAACACCCTTGTTCTAGGTTTTGGACTAGGATAGTCGTGGCGTTCCGTACTGGGCTGTAAATCGAACACCGGCTATAGCACTTGGCCTTAAGTGCTACGGCTCATGTTGTTTGGATAAGCAAGCAAAGGAGTTTGACTCCATGCTGTGGCAGAGCTCGGCCAATGAAGGCAGCGATGCTCGGCCTTGTCGTCCTCGGCTCGGTTTTGAGCAGCTGCAGCAGTCAACTATGGACAACTAATGAGCTGGGCTATCCGGCACCATAAAGATGCTCTCCTCGGTAGAGGTTACAGTCCACGAGCAAAAGTAGCTGGGCGTGCGGGTGTGCTTTGAGTTGGAGGAATGGCAGCCACAGGTCATCGTAGAAGACCAAATGAGGATGCTGCACGTGAACAAAACTTTGAGGAAGAAGATGAAGTTAGTTGGGTTACCTTCAGTAACCCAATGGACTCCTGGCCCAATTATGAACTTGGGCCTATCAAATTTAGAAGTAAACCACTAGTTTTTTATGTAGTAAACCACCTAGTGAAGACTACAAAATTGGAGCTGGGAATATATAGTTACAAGAAGACCCTGTAATTTTTTTATCGTATTTTTTATGGCTTGTAATTTAATTATCCAAAAGGACTTGGTCAAAAGTCCATTATTTATTTTATTTTCATGTTATTATTTCATGTGATAACATGTTCATACATTATAACATGTCATCTAGGAAAGTGTCTACTTATAGTTATTGTAACGTGACATGTATATACTTGCATATTATTTCATACTTTATGAAGTTGTTTATAAAATGATTTAATATGTGATAGAATTAATTTAATGAGATTAAATTAATTGGGTTGATTTTATAACATTTTATTTTAATTTATTTTATTAATCAACCAAAAAACGTGATTTTAGTTTTAATAGTTAAAACTTGGTAAAATTCACATTAATTCTAAGTTATCTAATTTTAAATTGTTTAACGTCGAGTAGCCTAGATAATTCATAATAAATTTAGATTTTAGAAAATCTAGTAATTTATTTAAGTGTAACTAGGTTGGGATTCTATTAACACAAAATAATATCTACTAATTAAAAAATTAGTTTTATTTACTAGAATTATGAAACAAGGGATGCTTTATAAGATAAAGCGCATCATTTTAAAATAATGAGTGGAAGAAAGTAATATGACAATACAACATATGGTATTTACTATTAGCACAACATCGTGAGATTTATGTGGCACCTCACAACGTTTTGATTTAGTCCTCTCTACGGAGGCTATCCATTTAAATTAATAACAAGGTTGACTTTCAAGAGATAGGATTTATAATGTATTTCAAAATTGACCTACCCTATGATAGCAATTTTGAGTTAAGTTGTTAAAATCTGAAATAGTGGGTTACACTCATAAAGATATAATTAATTTGTTAATTGTATCTTGATAAAAAATAAATGGTTATTAATATATATATATATATATATATATAATATGAGATATTTTGAATATATTTATCAATTGAGAGTGTCTCAATTCAATTTGTAAATAATTTGACCTACTCTATAGTGGCACTTTATTTATTAAAATTGAATAATGGTAAAATTAGTAAAATATTTTATGTGTTTTTGCATATGCATCATGTATCACGTTTACTATTTCAAAATGTATATTTATGATGTTTATGCAACAGATTAATTTATGTCATTTATTTATTTATTACAGCAACAATGTCTAATCCAATCGTCGCTATTCTCTCAAATAAAAAATTAACCAGAAATAATTTTGTCAAGTTGCAAAAATAACATGAATATTATATTAATTTGCAAAAATTACAAGTTTGTCCTGATAGAGAAATGTCCTCCTCTGCCTGGTGCCAATGCCTTTTGCAATGTATAAGAAGCATATGATTGTTGGATCGAGGCAAACAAAAAGGCCTACTGCTTCCTTTTGGCTGGTATGTTTGACGTGCTTAGGATGAAACATAAAAGCATGAAGACTGTTTACGAGATAATGTAGTCTCTATAAGACATGTTTGACAAACCTTCTAAAACAGCACGTCATGAAGCCGTTAAGACTGTGATGAATGCCAAAATGAAGCCAGGCAGGCAGGGATGATTTTGGAAACCCTCTCCCCTACATTCCTTTAATTTAAGAGCAACTATTTCATAAACAAGATGAAATATAACATGACTAAGTTGCTTAATGAGCTGTAAACCTTCGAGCCTATTTCAAAAGAGAAGATCAAAGAAGGTGAGGCAAATGTTACAGAAGCTTAACCTTCCTCTTCTGCTCGAAAGAATAGAAAGAGAAAGAAGAGAACTAAAAGAAATGGTAAGTCTAAGAATTAAGGACAACCTAAGAGGAGCAAGAGCAACAACAACAAAAGGAGCTCAAAGCAAAAGAAGCCCAAAGGAACATGTTTCACTATGGTGCAATTGGGCACTAGAAGAGTAACTGCAAGAAGTATCTTCAAGAGCTTAAAGAAAAAGAGAACAATGGTAAATCAAATTTACTTGTTTTAGAAGCTTGTTTAGTTGAAGATGATACTTCACCCTGGATAGTTGATTTAGGGGCAACTAACCATGTTTGTTCTTCTTTGCAGATGCTTAGTTCTTTAAAGGAGCTTGTTGATGGGGAGCAAATGATGAAAATAGGAACAGGAGCGGTTGTTTTAGCAAGAGCAGTGGGAATAGGTCAACTTTATTTTAAAAATAGGTTTTTAATGTTGGACAATGTTTATTATATTCTTAGTTTTCATAGAAATTTGATTTCTGTTTCTAGGTTGCTTGAACAAATGTTCAATTTTTTTTAATGGTAATTATACTAATATTTTTAGAAATAGTTTGGATATTTGTTCTGTACATCTGAAAAATGGGCTTTACACTTTAAGGCCCAGCAAAAAATCACTGCTCAATACCAAAATGTTCTAAGTTGAACAACCAAAACCCAAATGGCAAAGAGTCTCTTCTAATGATGAAACATAACTACAACACCTTAGATTAGGTCATGTTAACCTTGATAGGATTAACAGACTAGTAAAGGATGGTCCTTCCAGAGAAATAAAAGTTAGTTCTCTACCAGTTTGTGAATCGTGTCTTGAAGGTAAAATAACTAAAAGGCCTTTCTCTGCAAAAGGCGAAAGAGCCACGAAACCACTTAAGCTAATACATTTGGATGTCTGAGATCCATTGAATGTACAAGCATGTGGTGGTTATGACTATTTCATCACATATATTGATGATTATTCGAGGTATGGATACATGTACCTAATGCAAAGGAAATCTGAAACTTTTAGAAAATTCAAAGAATTCCAAGCGAAAGCTAAAAAGCAATTAGGAAAGACGGTGAAGATTCTTTGATCTGATCGAGGAAGGGAATACCTTAATACTGAGTTCAAGGACTATTTGATAGAATATGGTATTCTATCACAAGTCAGTACACCTAGAACACTACAACAGAATGGTGTTGCAAAGAAAGAAATCAAAAGTTGCTCGATATGGTGAGATCTATGCTCAACTACTCATCATTATCCACTTCATTTTGAAGAATGCACTACAAACTACGTGATATCTTTTAAACATGATTCTATCTAAGTCTGTTCTAAGAACACCCTTAGAATTATGGAATAGTCGTAAACCTAGTATGCGGCATATCTGTATATGGGGGTGTCTAGCACATGTATTGAAAGGAAAGGCCATGAAGTTGGAACCATGTTCTGAAGAATGCTTGTTTGTAGGACACCTAAAGGGGACGAGGGGAGGATTGTTTTATAGTCCACAAGAAAAGAAGGTATTTGTGTTAAAAAAATCCACTTTTCTTGAGAATGATTATATGATAAACTATAAACCTTGTAGCAAAATTGTACTTAAAGAGTTATGTTCTGATTAGATTAGACTGTAGCCTACAATTGTTGTCAAAGGACAAGATAAGAAGACCACATCTCTAGATCAAGATGTCATACCACCTCAACATAGTGGGAGGGTTGTGGACCGCGTGCTTGCTATAGGGAAATTAGAGAAGCACATATTACTATCTCTGATAATGTTATGGATGATCCATTGACAGATCATGATGCAATGGAAGATTCTGAGAAAGAAAAATGGCTGGAGTTTATGAACCTTGAAATGGAGTCCATGTACTCTAATTCAGTCTAGGAACTTGTAGATCTACCTAAAAGGATAAAACCCATAGAGTGTTAAATGGATCTATAAGAAGAAAAGAGTAGTGGATGGGAAAGTTGAGACTTTCAAAGATAGGCTTATGGCAAAGGATTATACCCAAAAGGAGGGAGTTGATTATGAAGAAACTTTCTCACCCGTACCTATGCTTAAATCCATTCGGATTCTTTTATCCATTGTTGCATGTCTTGATTATAAGATATGGTAAATGGATGTCAAGACTACTTTTTTGAATGACTATCTTTAGGAAAGCATCTATACGGTGTAACCAGAAAGGTTTGTAGTCAAAGGTCAAGAGCAAAAAGTTTGTAAGTTGCAAAGGTCCATCTATGGACTTAAGCAAGCTTCAAGATCTTAGAACTTAAGATTCGATGAGGCGATCAAGTTTTATGGTTTCAATCAACATATTGATGAACCTTGTGTATACAAGTACATTAAAGATAAGAAGGTGGTCTTCTTAGTTCTTTATGTAGATGATATCGTACTCATTGGAAATGGTGTAGGGATATTATCTAATGTAAAGAAATGGCTCACCAACCAATTCCAAATAAAAGATTTAGGAGAGGCAAGTTATGTTATTGGAATCCAACTCATAAGAGATTGCAAGAACAAATTATTGGCGCTGTCTCAGGCATCGTACATCGATAAGGTGCTTATCAAATTTTTGATGCAAAACTCCAAAAAAGGTAATTTACCTACACGTCATGGAGTTTATCTTTCAAAAGAGCGGTGTCCTAAGGCCCCTCAAGAGAAAGAAAACAAGAGATGGGTACCCTATACGTTTGTAGTGGGAAGTCTAACGTATATCATGTTGTGTACAAGACCTGACATTTGTTATATGGTGGATATAGCCAGTTGGTATCAATCCAACCTAGGATTAGATCATTAGGTGGTGGTTAAACACATTCTCAAATATCTCAAGAGAATGAGAAGCTATATGCTGGTATACTCTGGTGAGAATTCGATTCTCACTAGATACACTGATTTTGATTTTCAATCAGACAAAGACACACGTAAATCTATGTCTGGAGTAGTGTTTACTTTTGGTGGTGGAGCCATAGTTTGGAGAAGCATTAAACAATCATGTATTGTTGATGCGACTATGGAAGCTGAATATATGGCTGCTTATGAAGCAGCTAAAGAAGCTATTTGGCTTCGTAAGTTCTTAAATGATCTAAAAATCATTCTAGACATAGATAAACCACCCATACTGTATTATGATAATAGTGTAGTGGCAAATTTAAGAGAACCGAGAAGGCACAAAAGATGAAAACATATAGAATGAAAATATCATGTGATTAGAGAGATAGTGCATCAAGGTGATGTGGAAGATGTAAAGATAGAGTGGGAAAACAACCTTGCTGACCTTTTCACCAAGACATAACATGCAAAGAGCTTTGGGGGACATTTGGAAGCCTTAGGTCTTGGAGACATGTCTCACCTGGTTTAGGACAGGTGAGAGATTGTTGGGGTTGGTGCTCTATAAGCTATGACATTATATATATTGTTAATAAATAAATAAAATGGTATTTTTAATTATTTTGGTTGCTTATTTGTATTATGAATATTTTAAAAAACATTAAGAAAATTTCATGATTATTTATGAGACTATAAATTTAGTATATCAATGTTATGTGCTTAGGGATAAAAATTATAGATAATATTCTATATAGTCTATAACAATTAATTAAAGAGATCTTTAATTAAATATTACAAGTATGGTTCGGTCTCATTTAGAATGAAATAGTCTTGTCTAGGCTATTAATGTAGAAACATTAGATTAGAGGTACTTTATATAATGAGATTATGAAGGACTGGACCAGATAAATTATAAATATCTAATAATCATTCGTTACAAATAGAGTTTCAAATTTATCACTATGATGATTATATATATAACAGTCTTAATCTTGAGTATTTATTAAACTCCTATTTATGACATTATGTTTTTTGACTTGCATGGTAAGATTTGTCTAAATACAGATCATAACTTAGCATCTTGAAAACATAATAGAATAAATGGTTGGGATTAATATTATACAGATACAGATTCCATTCTTTCTTTATGGAAGTTAGAAAAATATCTCTCTTGAGTGATAATTCGATGTTTGAACAGTGGAGTGCTCGTTCATAATAACATTTTGAATTAACTGTTCATTAGAGAATTATTGGAACTCAAGCATGAAGATGTAATAAGAGAGGTAAACAGAAATTAAACCTAGTTCTTATCATGAACTTTTAATGGAGGACTAAATTATATGTAATGATTATATCAATGGATTGCTTGCTAATTTTCTTTGAGTAATTTTTATTATAATCTCAAGAGTTCAGTTTTAGTTTTTTAGTAGAGTAACACTGAAACTAATAAATTTGGTACATTAATTAAAGAGTTTAATTAATCATTGAATTTTATTGGTGCTTGAGTTATAGGTCCATAGGTCCCCAATGCCACCTCTATCACACTATATTGGATTTAATGTATAGGACGAATTATATCTATATATATTTAATTTAAAATTATTGAATTCTGAATTAATTATTTCATACTTGAGATATAAATGTGACACAAAAAAATATTCTCTATGATACATAATATAATGTGATAAATGTTGTCGCATCTAATTGAGCATTAGTTAAATTAATTAATTGATTATATTTAATTAATGAGATTAATTAAATATGTTTTAAATCAATTAATTGATAATATTTGAATAATAAGATTATTAAAATATAATTTTAATTTTGTGCATGACATATGTGTGGTAGGACCACATTTTGTCTTTTCTAACATGGACATAAAATTAAATTATTAATTAATTTAAAATCTAGTTTTAAATAAATATGATTTATTTCTAAATTTAAGATTTAATTATATTATATATAAATACATTATATATATATATACGAAAATCATGATTAACATGATTTACATAAACTTATATATTATATATATAATTAAAATACTTAAAGTTTTATATATTATATATACATAATTAAAGAACATAAACATATATATAATATATATATATAATTTAAAAGAATCATGTTTACGTGATTCTTGAAATAAAATAAAATAAAATAAAATAAAAAGGAATAAGGAATGTGGAGTATATCACTTCATCATATATCTGATAGAGTAGTTATTTCAAATTTAAAATAAATTAAAATAAATTAAAAAATAAGTAACTACTCAAATATTAAAAGATAAAGATAACAGTTATCTTTGTATCTTTTCAAGTAACTTTTACAAAATACTCAGAGAGAAAAAACTAAGAGTTCTTTCTCTGAAGAAAAGTCTGCTATCTCATGTGTTGAGTACATAGCAAATTCAAAAAAGTGTGAGGTTAATTTATTCTTATAATTTGACGCCTACTCGTTTTTCCATTGGTGTGGAGGTTTGACTTAGAAGATCGTGATATGAAAGAGGAAAGCTAGGATATCCTGATAAGTCTTCAAGAGGTTTGTAAAAATTCTCAAAGCTTTTTATTATTAATTAAAATTATTATATAGCTAATCTTAATTAACAAAGTTTTTAGAAAATTATTATTTTTCAATGATCTGTTCCTTCCATTGTGTTTAATTTTTAATTCCAACAACACCTTCACCATGACCACCATATCATGGCCGAAAATGTACAGGTTTCCATGTCGAATGCCAAAGAACCCAATACACCTCTCGCCGTCATTCATATCTCCAATTAAAACATGATCAAATTTAACTCCACTAATTATCTTTCATGAAAACTCCAAACTGAAGAACTTATTGGTCATGATCTCTAAAAATTTATTGAAGGATCTCATATATTCCCACCAACCACCACCATTGTAAATAACACTACTGCACTTGATTCAGGATACCACGCTTGGACTCATCAAGGTAAATTAATTTTTGGTGTCCTAGTATTCTCTCTCACTCCGTCTATTATTCCACACATCCAATAGGCCAAAATGTCTCAAGAAGCATCGACTATTCTTTTCAATATCTATGCACGACCTTCTTGCTCGAGGACATATTAAATAGATTAAGGAACAAGTTAAGCATGCTAGCAATGGTTCTCAGTCAATCATCAAATATATGCAATTTATAAAGACACATGCTGATGAATTGGCCCTTATTGGTAAACCCATGGATGAAGAAGTCCTTATTGAAAAGATTCTCAATGGACTTGATAGATGAATTCAAATCTATTTTTGATGCTATTGAAGGACATGAGACTATAATATCCTTTGATAAACTTCATAAAACATTGATTGATAAAGAGCTTTTGTTGCATGCCAATCAGTCTACTTCCTCGCCATTACCTGCTTCTGTAGACCCAGCAAACACCAGCCCCTCTCGACCACCATGGGCATCTTTCACTCTGCCGCCCTTTTCCCTACCCTATAACCCCTTTGCTGCTTCTTGAGCTGAGCACCCTCCTTCTCATCCTTATCTAGGTAAATGTTAGGGTTACAAAGCACAAGGATATATAGCTCAACAATGTCCTTTTTATTAATTATTGCCATTAAATACAAATTCCACTCTAGTTTCTCGATCACAACAACAATGGCAGCCTCGTCCTTAACAATAATGGCAGCCCTGCCTACAACAATGGCAACCATGGGCAAATCTTGCCATTACCACTGCGCCTGACAACTCTAGTTAGCTTCTCGATAGTAGCGTATCGCATCATGTTATCACTAACTCGAGCAATCTATCCATTCAGACTCCTTATGACTATTTTGATGATATTATGATTAGTGATGGATCGGGTCTTCCTATCACCAACCCTTTTCCACATCTCTTACTACTCCTTATCATACCTTTTCTTTACAAAACATTTTTTTTGTGTCCCTAATATGCATAAGAATCAAAAAATACTTTTATTAAATTCTTACCCTTCTCATACCTTTTCCTCTTTTGTGAAGGATCTACGTGCAGGGTCGGACTAAAGATAGCCAGTCTCCTCTAAGTCATCTCCTTTAGTTGCGTTTTCTAGTGTTAAAACCATTTCGTTCGAATGGTGTTATAGATAGGTCATTTGTCATCATTTCTAGTTTTAATTTACAATTATCGTGTCCTTTATCCTTATCTTTTAATTGTAATGCTTGCCAATGCAACAAAAGTCATAAGTTACCATTTTCAATTTCTACTCTTACATCTTCTTCCCCTCTCCAAATTATCCTCTGATGTGTGGACCTTACCAATCCATTCCATTGATAATTTAAAATATTATGTTACTTTTGTAGATCACTTTACTAGATATATTGGTTTTACCCTCTTAAACATAAATTCCAGACTCATGATGATTTCATCTAATTCAAATCAATTGTTGAAAAATTCTTTAATCGAAAAATCATCACATTATATTCTGATAATGGGGGAATATCAAGTACTTTCATCCTATCTTGCCTCATAGAAAATCTCACACTTTACTTCACCTCTATACTCTAGAACAAAATGGGTATTCTAAACGTCGTCAGATCATTGAAGCCGGTTTATCTTTTCCTCATATGCCTCCGTGCCTTTGTCATACTGATCTTATATTTTTGCCATTGCAACTTCTCTGTTGTGTGGACCTCATCAATCTATTCCATTGATAATTTCAAATATTATGTTGTTTTTATAGATCATGTTACTAAATATGTTTGGTTTAATCCTCTTAAACACATTTCTCAGGTTCATGATGTTTTCATCCAATTTAAATCAAATGTTGAAAAATTCTTTAATCAGAAAATCATCACCTTATATTTTGATAATGGGGGGAATATCAAGCACTTTCATCTAATCATGCTTCTTAGGGAATCTCACATTTCATTTCACCTCCTTATACTCCAAAAAACAATGGATATTTTGAACGTCATCATCGTCATATCGTCACTCTAATAAGACTTATCTTTGGCATTAACGCCTTGGCCATATTAACCTAAATAGGATTCAAAGATTGGTGAGGGATGAACCTTTAAGTCACTTAAAGGTGGAATCTATACCTCAATGTGAATCTTGTTTGAATGGTAAAATGACCAAAGGACCATTCGGGTCTAAGGGCAATAGGACCGAAAGGGTTGTAAAACATGTGCCTAGTGATGTTTGTAGACAGATGAACATCCGAACACGAGGAGGGTATGAGTACATCGTCACTTTCATTGATGATTACTCAAGGTATGGGTATGTTGTTGGCTCCAAGGTTTCACAAAGCTATTTTAATATTCTTTTGATGATAACAAATACAATTTTTTATTATATGTGCAAAATACATTTTTAAACTGATAATTATCTTGAGTGTCACAAAGCTTATATTTCAAGAAATCAAGTGAAGGCAATTTAAGAAAGCTTGTGGAAGTAGAGTTTGTGAAAGGAACTCACGTGGAATTGAAGATTACAAGTTTTTATTTAGATTCTATAGTCCAAAGTGTAAGTGAACAATTCTCAAATTGAATGATCAAAAGAAAGCTCAAGAGCACACACCCACATTGCATTCATCATTCATACTTGCATTTGATATTGTTTGAATTCAAATTACATGTAAAAATTTGACTTAAACTGTTTTAGAAGTGGTTAAACAGGATTTTGTAAAATAAGTTTCAAAATAAGCCTCACGGGTAATTTTGGCCTAAGGCAGATCAACCTGTTGACCAAGTCTAGTCAGCCTACCAAAGCTGATCGGCCTGCCAAAAGCCCTGCATTGGCTTGCCGATCTCGGGGTTTTTAACCCCTCGTCTGTAGAGGCTCTAGCGGCCTACCAAATGTATCTTCAGCCTACCAGAGTTTCATAGTTTCGTTAGATATGTATGCCCTAAGGAGTAAAAATGTAATATGCTTTTGGAGACATTTTTGTCAATAAAGAATTTATTCATTATTTATATACCAAATCTTGTCCTCTTTATGTTCATATTGTTGAATGTATGTTAAGCAAACAATAGTCTTGGGAGATGGTTTGTCCTCTTTATGTTAGTCTGAGACTGTCGGTCTAAACCTTAAGAATTGGGCATATGATGGACAGATGATGCAGAAGACACGATTCTTAAGGTGATGGTCTAAATCATACGATCTGCAATCGAAGGAATAAATTTGGGCGCTTTACTCATGCAAAGATTGTTATGTTGTCTATATCCCTTTTGGGAGATGGTTTGTCTTGACCATCGGAGGTGGACTCCATGAATAGAAACATTGGCATGTTGTCATAGGTGATGATGTGTTGGATCGGGACATAAAGTGAATTGATTTGGATTAATAATTCTATCTTGGCAAATCAATTCACTTTAGACAATCATTTGTGTTGTATCTTAATCCTGAGATAAATAGTGGGCCCGTTATCTTGACTTGTGCCCTTTGATGTACCAAAATGTGACACACACATCTTAATAGTAGTATACATGCCGGTACGTTGGAGGCATGACTCTTGATGGCATAGACTTGTTATTCATAGATATAGAATCCATAGCTCTTCTTTAGGAGTAATGATATCCTCTTATATGCGTTATCTTGTAATTGGAAAACTAGAGCGCTCAACCATTTAGATATATAGGTGAAACCGAATGGTATACTGCTTTGGATGGTAAGTTTTCTGATGGTGAGATAATGGAACGTAAGATAAAAATAATCAGGAAGGTAAGACAGATCTTGTCCTTAAGCTGATTATGGATTATTATATAGGATACGATACACTATAATATGTCATGGAGACTAAGCTATACGGGCTTCGTAATTCTATGTAGTTTGAGAGTGCAGCTCCAAGCTTTTAGTGGAGTAGCATTGGAGTTGATAATTATGAAATGTATGCCTAGGATATTGGGTTTCATAATTATCGGGAGCTTGAAATATATAGGTCCATTTGGTCCCCTTTGCTAGCTCACAACATCTTGCAACGACACAGCGTGCTTTTCCAATAATTGGTGACTTATGTCGGATTTATTAGATTGGTTAAAATTTGAAGAATCGGATAATTCATGTCTGCTTATCGGTTGAATTAATTTTGTGATAAAATTGATTTAAGATAAACTTGTTGAATTATAAGGATCGGATAATTCTTATCTGTTTATCGGTTGATTTAATTTTGGATAAATTAGATCAGGATAAACTTGTAGAATTATTGGGAATTGATTTTTTTTCTTAGAGATTATCTAGATAAAGTTTTTTTGATCAGATAACTTCTCTATTGGGTTATTTGAATTAAAACTGAGACTTTATCCTATAGAATCTTAGGTGGAAAATAAAAGATTCGTGAAATTTTTTATTTGGCAGTTTGGCCTGTCGATGGGACATGTTCGACCTGCTGATGGGACCTGTTTGGCCTGTCGATCAACGAAGGATAAGATCACACGTTTCCACACGGATCTTATCAGATATTGATCCAAATTTGATTCTGATATGAGTTTTGAGACTTAATCTGATAAGGACTGACTCTAGGACCAACCTCTATAAATAGGGAGTGATTCTCACAAGTTACTAAGATCAATTGAGAGATTAAGAGTGATACTTTGCTAAGTGAGAATCTGAAAACTCCCTGAGAGCTTTTGTTCACAAATCACAAACACTTACTTTGGGTTCTCTCGATTGGTTAGAAGGAGAGTCACCAGTAGAAGAGCTGTACGTGTGAGCCCACACTCACTCTGGTCATGGATAGAGAATAGCAAAGAAGACCAGTTGGTTGAGGCTCTTCTAGAATGTTATTTCTCTTCACAGATTGTGGAGGTTCTTCGGCACAAAAAGGTTAGTAAGATCTGGTTAATTTATATAGCATGTTAAACTTGTGTTTTAGAAATTACTCTGATATAAAATTTTTAAAATTCCGCTGCGCACTCTTTTTCCGACAATTGGTGTCAGAGTCATGTTTTTTACATAAATTTACGAGTTTATGATCATGTTATATGTATAAATTTTGTGATCTTAATCTCTCATATGCTAGAATTTAATTTTGTAGAGAGTTGGCACTCTAGGTTTCTATATATTACATACGTTGTCATGGATTATATGGTGACTATTCATTAATTAATTATGGTTGATTAAATCGTTATTTAATTATTAATTAATTAATTAATTTGTACCGATTATGGTTCCTTAAAGGTTAGAATGTGTATCTAGGTTTTTTATGTAATTAGATGGCAGACTATCATCTTCGTCTAGGAATTATTATTTAGTTTTAAATTTATAAGAATTTTGTAATTAAATAATTATTCAGAGAAGACGGATCTAGAAGATTGATGATGATGCTCCCAGGTATTTCCTGAGTCTCTAAATTTATGTTTTTGAATTGTCGAAAATAAAATTGAAGAATTGCATTGAAAATTGTATTTTTTGGAATGGAGATTTTTGCTCGGTCGGCATGCCGAACGGCCGATAGTCGCAGATCGGCAGGCCGGACTTGTGGTTCGACAGGCCGTCAGTGGGGCAGAATCAAGTGGCTCTAGCGGCAGGCCGAACTTCCAGTTCGACAGGTCAAACTTTCATGAGTCGGCAGACCATTCTTCCAGATCGGCATGCCGATTACCCAGATCGGCCTGCTGATCGAGAGCTGAAAAATTTCTAAAAAAGGTGCAGTTTTAATTTTATTTTTGGGACAATTCTGAGAAACAATAAATTTGGATATGATCGAAAATATGAAGTGTTCAATTCATACAGAATTGAAGACTTGAAGATGTAATTACATGAAGAAGGATACAGCTTGAGGATTCAAGAATGAAGAATCGATAATATGTCTCGATTATTCTCTTGTAATCTTAGTTTTCTATTCTCTAGGGTGGAGCCATAATATTACGGCTATATATTATTTTGCTTGTAGCTTTTCTTGTCTGCATTATAATATAATTTGCCATGTATATTGAAACATGTCATATAGAATAGGAAGTGTCGCTCATATTAAAATTGTTCATGCATATTTTTAAAATAAAACCTTGATTTCAAAAGATTGAGTGGGAGAAGGTTTTCGAAGAGAGAACCTAAGGCCTCCATCGTTGGTCCATAGGCAGAACATGGTGGTCCCGACCCCTACGAAGGGATTTCTATCATGTACCAAATTGGATCTCTAAGAGGATAAGGGATTTTAACATAATTTATGGTTGCACACCCCTAGGTGGTGATTATAAATCATAGATAAAATGTTAAAACGATGGTTATATACTCACGTTAATTTTATTATTAACCTCCCCTAGGAGCTCTGTTAATAAAATTAATGACCAAAGAAGCGATGATTAATATATGTTGGATCATAAGGGTCCTGGATGGCATATATTAATTAGGAGGGGATCCGTGTTCCTGATTGAATTTGACATGACTCCCCTAGGAGCTTGTTGAATTCTGAGTTGGGAATTATTGTTGTAAGGTTGTGATATTTTCAAGGTTTTGACACATAAACACATTTGTATGATTTTTACATGATTGTGTTATCTTTCTAAATTATTATCATATGTTTGCTTATGTTTGGTATTTGATTCTTTATTGTAGATTAAAAATGTCTAAAAACGCTTTATCATCGATACTTGACAAAAACCTATTAACCGGTGAGAACAATAATGATTGGAAATAAAACCTGGATATCGTCTTGTCTTTTGAGAAACTAAAATATGTACTGACAACCCCTTGTCCTCCCAAGCCTATGGGAGACTCAAGTAATGAGCAATTCCAAGCGTATGATCGCTGGAAAGATGCTAATGATCAGGCACGCTACTATGTTATGGCTAGCATGAACAACGTGCTACAGTCTCAACATCAGGATTATAAGACTGCAAAGCAGATCTTCGATAATCTTGAAGACATGTTTGGAGGCCAAGCCATAACAAAGCGGCAAGGGCCGCTTCAGAAACTTCTAAACGGTAGGCAGAGGCCAGGGACATCTGTAAAGGAGCATATGATGTTGGTCATGGGTTACCTCGCTGAGGCTCAAACCAATGGAGCTGACATCGATGCTGAAACTCAGATGACTATGGTCTTTGAGACTCTGTCTAAGGAATTTATTTCGTTTAGAGCTACTTTTAATTTAAGCAATAGACGGGATATGACCTTAATAGAACTGATGAAACAATTACAGGAGTTTGAACTGCTGATCAGGGAGTCTTCCCCGGGTGGTGAGGCCAATATGGTAGCTGCTTCTGGTTCCAATCCTAACTCTTGAAATGGAAAGAAGCAACGGGCCAAGAACAGGAAGACTTCTATTCCTGCTACCACCAAGAACAAGAAGAAGAAGAAGAACCCAAAGAAGCTTAAGTGCTTCTTCTGTGGAAAGGTCAGGCATATTAAGAAGCATTGCAAGAAGTAAATATGAGAACAAGATAATATAAGCACAACCAAGCAACAATTAAACAGTGATTAAGTAAAGAGTAAAGAGCAGAAATGCAAATGCAATTTATAGTGGTTCGGCAAATATGCCTGTTGAAAAAATAGTACGCAGTGAAATTTTAAAAATTTTATATCAGAGTATTTTTTAAAACATAAGTTTGACATGCTATATGCATAAATTAATCAGATCTTACTAACCTCTGTATGTCAAAAAGCTCCTGCAATCAGTAAAGAGAAGTAATATTCCAGAAAGACCTCAACCAACTAGCCTTCTTTGCTATTCTCTATCCACAATCGGAGTGAATGTGGGCTCACACGCACAGCTCTTCCGCCAAGTGACTCTCCTTCCAACCAATTGAGAGAACCCAAAGCTAGTGTTTGTGATTTGTGAGCAAAAGCTCTCAAGGAGTTTCAGATTCTCATCAGTAGAGTATCACTCTTAATCTCTCAATTGATCTGAATAACTTATCAGACTCACTCCCTATTTATAGAGGTTGGGTCTAGGGTCAGTCCTTATCAGATAAGGTCACAAAAATTCAAATCAGAATCAAATTTGGACCAATATTTGATGAAATCCGCATGACAACACGTGATCTTTTTTTCTTGCATAGGCATGCCGATTTGTCTAATAGAAAGGCCGAACTTGCCTTATCGGCAGACCGAACTTAAAGATTGGCATGCGGAACTTTCAATAAAAATTCTCAGCAAATCTTTTATTTTCCACCAGAAATTCTATAGGATAAAGTCTCAGTTTTAATTCAAATAACCTAATAGAAAAGTTATCAAATTAAAACAACTTTATCTAGATAATCTCTAGGAAAATAAATGAATTCCTAATAATTCTACAAGTTTATCTTGATTTAATTTATTCAAAATTAAATCAACTGATAAACAAACAAGAATTATCCGATCCCAATAATTTAACAAGCTTATCTTGAATTAATTTTGTGACAAAATTAATTCAAGATAAGCTCACAAAATTAATTCAAGATAAGCTTGTTAAATTATTTCAACCGATAAACAAGCATGAATTATTTGATTCTTTCAAATTTCAACCAATCTAATAAATCTAACATAAGTCACTAATTATTGGAAAAGCACGCCGTATCGTTACAGGATTTTGTGAGCTAGCGAAGGTGACCAAATGGACCTATATAGTTTAAGCTCTCGATAATTATGAAACCCAATATCCCAGATATACATTTCATAATTATTAACTCCAACGCTACTCTACTAAAAGCTTGGAGCTGCACTCTCGAACTATATAGAATTACAAAGCCTGTATAGCTAAGCCTCCATGACATATCATAGTGTATCGTATCTCCATAGGGTTATCCATAATCGGCTTAAGGATAACTTATGTCTTACCTTCCCGTTATTTTTTTCTTACGTTCCATTATCTCACCATCAGAAAACTTACCATCCAAAGACAGTATACCATTCGGTTACACCTATGTATCCAAATGGTTGAGTGCTCCAGTTTTCCAATTACAAGATAACGCATATAAGAGGATATCCTTACTCCTAAAGAGGAGCTATGGATTCCATATCTATGAATAACAAGCCTACGCCATCAAGAGTCATGCCTCCAACGTACCGACATGCATACCACTATTAAAATATGGGTGTCACCCTTTGGTACATCAAAAGATACAAGTCAAGACAACGGGCCCATTATTCATCTCAAGATTAAGATACAATACAAATGATTGTCTAAAGTGAATCGATTTGCCAAAATAAAATTATTAATCCAAATCAATTCATTTTATGTCCCGATCCAATATATCATCACCTATGACAATGTGCCAATGTTTCTATTTACAGAGTCTACCTCTGATGGCCAAGATAGTCTAAACCTTAGGGCATACATTGTTAGACATATATGCCCTAAGAAGTAAAATGTTGGAAAAAATAGTACGTAGTAGAATTTTAAATATTTTACATCAGAGTAATTTTCAAAACACAAGTTTGACATGCTATATGCATAAATTAACTAGATCTTACTAACCTTTGTATGCCAAAGAACCCTCGCAAAACGTGAAGTGAAGTAACATTCCAAACGAGTCTCAACCAACTGGTCTTCTTTGCTATTTTTTATCCACGATCGGAGTGAGTGTGGGCTCATACGTACAGCTCTTCCACCAAGTGACTCTCCTTCCAACCAATAAGAGAACTCAAAGTAAGTGTTCGTAATTTGTGAACAAAAGCTTTCAGGGAGTTTTCAAATTCTCACTAGTAGAGTATCGCTCTTAATCTCTCAATTGATCTTAGTAACTCTTAAGACTTACTCCCTTTTTTATAGAAATTGGTCCTGGGGTCAGTTCTTATCAGATTAGGTCTCAAAAACTCGAAATAGAATCAAGTTCGGATCAATATCTGATAAGATCTGTGTGAAAACGTGTGATATTCTCCTTCGCTAATCGGTAGGTCGAACCACCTGATCGGCCGACCGAATAGGCCCCATCGGCAGGCCGAATTGTTGAATAAAAAATCTCACAAATCTTTTATTTTTCACCCGAGATTCTATAGGATAAAGTCTCAGTTTTAATTCAAATAACCCAATAGAAAAGTTATCTGATTAAAACAACTTTATCTAGATAATATCTAAGAAAATAAATGAACTCCTAATAATTCTACAAGTTTATCTTGATCTAATTTATCCAAAAATTAAATCAACCAATAAACAGACAAGAATTAACCGATCCGTACAATTCAACAAGTTTATCTTGAATTAATTTTTTATTACAAAATTAATTCAGCTGATAAACAGATATGAATTCTTTGATTTTTCCAAATTTCAACCAATCTAATAAATCCGACATAAGTTACCAATTATTGGAAATGCATGCCATGTTGTTACAGGAAGTTGTGAGCTAGCAAAGGGGACCAAATGGACCTATATAGTTCAAGCTCCTAATAATTATGAAACTCAATATCATAGATATACATTTCATAATTATCAACTCCAATGCTACTCTACTAAAAGCTTGGAGCTGCACTCTCAAACTACATAGAATTACGAAGCTCATATAGCTAAGTCTCCATGACATATCATAGTGTATCGTATCCCTATATGATAATCCATAATCGGCTTAAGGACTAGTTCTATCTTACCTTTGTGATTATTTTTATCTTACGTTCCATTATCTCTCCATCGAAAAACTTACTATCCAAGGACAATATACCATTCAGTTACACCAATGTATCCAAATGGTTGAGCGCTCTAGTTTTCCAATTACAGGATAACGCATATAAGAGGATATCATTACTCCAAAAGAGGAGCTATGGATTCCATATCTATGAATAACGGGTCTATGCAATCAAGAGTCATGCCTCCAACGTACCGGTATGCATACCACTATTAAGATGTGGGTGTCACCCTTTGGTACATCAAAAGACACAAGCCAAGACAACGGGCCAACTATTGATTTCAGGATTAAGATACAACATAAATGATTGTCTAAAGTGAATTGATTTGTCGAGACAGAATTATTAATCCAAATCAATTTACTTTATGTCCCGATCTAACATATCGTCACCTATGACAACGTGCCAATGTTTGTATTCACAGTGTCCACCTCCGATGGTTAAGACAAACCATCTCCCAAAAGGGATATAGACAACATAACAATCTTTGTATGAATAAAGCATCTAACTTTATTCCCTCGATTGCGGATTGTATGATTTAGACCATCACCTTAAGAATCGTGTCTTAAACATAATCCGTCCATCATATGCCTAATTCTTTAGGTTTAGACCGACAGTCGCAGACTATTATTTGCTTAACATACATTCAACAAATATGAACATAAAGAGGACAAGATTTGGTATATAAACAATAAATAAATTCTTTATTGATAAAAATGTCTCTAAAAACTTATTACATTTTTATGTTAGACATGTATACCCTAAGGAGTAAAAATGTAATAAGTTTTTGGAGAAATTTTTTATCAATAAAGAATTTATTCATTGTTTATATACCAAATCTTGTCCTCTTTATGTTCATATTTGTTGAATGTATGTTAAGCAAACAAAAGTCTGAGACTGTCAATCTAAACCTTTAAGAATTGGGCATATGATGGACAGATTATGCAGAAGACACTATTCTTAAGGTGATGGTCTAAATCGTAAGATCCGCAATCGAGGGAATAAAGTTGGGCGCTTTATTCATGTGAAGATTGTTATTTGTCTATATCCAAATTGGGAGATGGTTTGTCTTGACCATCAGAGGTGGACTCCGTGAATAGAAACATTGGCATGTTGTCATAGGTAACGATGTGTTGGATCGGGACATAAAGTGAATTGATTTGGATTAATAATTCTGTCTTGAAAAATCGATTTACTTTAGACAATCATTTGTATTGTATCTTAATCCTGAAATGAATAGTTGGCCCGTTGTCTTGGCTTGTGTCTTTTGATGTACCAAAGGGTGACACCCACATCTTAATTGTGGTATGAATGCTGGTACGTTGGAGGCATGACTCTTGGTAGCGTAGACCTGTTATTCATAGATATGGAATCCACAGCTCCTCTTAAAGAGTAGCGATATCCTCTTATATGCGTTATCCTGTAATTGGAAAACTGGAGCGCTCAACCATTTAGATTCATAAGTGTAACCGAATGATATACTATCTTTGGATAGTAAGTTTTCCGATGGTGAGATAATGGAACATAAGATAGAAATAATCGAGAAGGTAAGACAGAACTTGTCCTTAAGCCAATTATGGATTATTATATGGGGATATGATACACTATGATATGTCATGGAGACTTAGCTATATGGGCTTTGTAATTCTATGTAGTTCGAGAGTACAGCTCCAAGCTTTTAGTGGAGTAGCGTTGGTGTTGATAATTATGAAATATATATATGGGATATTGGGTTTTGTAATTATCAGGAGCTTGAACTATATAGGTCCATTTGGTCCCCTTTGCTAGCTCACAACATCCTGTAACGATACGGCGTGCTTTTGCACCAATTGGTGACTTATGTCAGATTTATTAGATTGGTTGAAATTCGAAAGAATCAAATAATTCATGTCTGTTTATCGGTTGAATTAATTTTATCACAAAATTAATTCAAGATAAACTTGTTGAATTATTGGGATCGGATAATTCTTGTCTGTTTATCGGTTGATTTAATTTTGAATAAATTAGATCAAGATAAACTTGTAGAATTATTAGGAATTCATTTATTTTCTTAGAGATTATCTAGATAAAGTTGTTTTAATCAGATAACTTTTTTTATTGGGTTATTTGAATTAAAACTGAGACTTTATCTTATAGAATCTCGGGTGAAAAATAAAAGATTCACTGAGATATTAATCGACAGTTCGGCATGCCGATCATCATGTTTGGCCTGCTGATGGGGTCTGTTCGGCCTACCGATGAGCGAAAGATAAGATCATGTGTTTTTATGCAAATCTTATTAGATATTGATCTAAATTTGATTCTGATTCGAATTTTGAGACCAAATCTGATAAGGACTGACCTTAGACCCAGCCTCTGTAAATAGGAAGTAAGTCACATAAGTTATTTAGATCAATTAAGAGTGATACTCTGCTGGTGAGAATCTAAAAACTCCCTGAAAGCTCTTGTTCACAAATCACAAACACTTGCTTTGGGTTCTCTCAATTGGTTGGAAGGAGAGTCACCTAGAGGAAGATCTGTACATGTCAGCCCACACCCACTCTGATCGTGGATAGAGAATAGCAAAGAAGACCAGTTGGTTGAGGCTCTTCTAGAACGTTACTTCTCTTCACTAATCGCAGGAGCTTTTCGGCACACAAAGGTTAGTAAGATCAGGTTAATTTATGCATATAGCATGTCAAACTTATGTTTTGGAAAATACTCTGATATAAAAAATTTAAAATTTTGCTACGTACTATTTTTCCAACACACATGTCTAACAATCTCCCACTTGCACTAAGTGAGATAATATGACAAATCTCGTATCCCTATAGCTTCCACATGCCTCTCGAAGACTTTGCCAGTAAGTGTCTTTGTCAATGGATCAGCTAAATTGTCCTCTGACGCGATTTTATACACCGTGACATGCCCACCCTTAATGAAGTCCTTTCTCACATGATACTTCCGATCAATATGTTTACTCTTCTTGTGAAATATTGGTTCCTTAGCATTAGCTACTACCGTACTGTTATCACAGTACAGTGATACCGCCTTATCCATACCAGGAACTACCTCAAGATCCCCAAGGAACTTATGGAGCCACACGGCTTCTTTCGACGCATCACTAGCTGCCACATACTAGGCCTCCATCGTTGAATCCGAAGTGCAATCTTGTTTTACACTTCTCCAATTGATGGCACCGCTGCCCAGAGTAAACACAAAACCTAAAGTCGATTTCCTAGAATCCAAACAAGATTGAAAATCTGAGTCAGTATATGCTAGAGGAGTCAAGTCCTCACCCGAATATACAAGCATATACCTTCGAGTCCTTCTCAAGTACTTGAAAATATGCTTTACCACAACTCAATGGTTCGATCCTAGATCCACCTGAAATCGACTTACAATCTTAACCACATAACAAATATCCAGTCATGTGCAAAGCATGACATACATGAGACTACCCATTGCCGAAGCATAAGGCACCTTCTTCATGTATTCTTTTTCTTCATCAGACTTTGGAAAGTCTTTCTTAGAAAGAGTAATTCCAGACCTAGATGGTTGCCTACCTTTTTTAGAATCCTGCATTGCAAACCTCTTGAGAATTTTATCTATGTAGCTGGCCTAGGATAAAGCTATCATTTTGTTCTTCCTATGCCGAAAGATCTAGATACCGAGAACAAAATTAGCCTCACCCAAGTCCTTTATGTCGAACTGCTTGGTCAACCATAATTTGACCGATGACAATGCCCCAATGTCATTGCCAATTAGTAGAATGTCATTTACATAGAGTAGTAGAAAAACCACATTTCCAACCTTAATGTGTTTATAAACAAATGGCCCATCCATATTTTATGAGAACCCATAAGTCTTGATCACATGATCAAATCTTATGTTCCAAGAACAGGAAGCTTGCTTAAGTCCATAAATTGACTTTAGCAGCTTACAAACCTTACCGTCTTGACCCTTGACCTTGAACCCATCTAGTTGTTTCATATAAATGGACTCATCAACATAGCCATTTAGAAAAGCTGTCTTGACATCCATCTGCCAAATCTCGTAGTCGAGAGTGGCAGCTATGGACAAGAGAATCCAAATGGACTTAAGCATGGCCACAGGCGAAAAGGTTTCCTCATAATCAATTCCTTCCTTTTGGGTGTAACCCTTAGCTACTAGTCTAGCCTTAAAGGTTTTGACCTTTCCATCCACTCTTCTTTTTCACTTGTAGATCCACTTGCACCCTATGGGTTTTACCCTTCGGGAAGATCCACAAGCTCCTTGACCTGATTAGTCTCCATAGACTTTATCTTTGTGTTCATGGCCTCTGTCTAGAGTTTTGAATCAACATCATCCATAGCCTCTGCATAAGTATAAGGATCCCTGCCATGTTCATCCGGTTTAGCCAAGAAGGCCTCACCATTGATCATATACCTCTCGGGTTGACGCCCGATCCTCCCACTACGTCGAAGCCCCTTAGGTTGTTGTTCAGGTTCGTTTAGTCTTTCTACACTGATCAAAACGGTTTCATTCAAAACCTCTAAAGTGATTAGATCACTCCTTAACTCCTAAAGCACCACTTTGCTTCAATGTTTAAAGTCGTCCATGTAACTCTTCTCAAGGAAAGTTGCATTAGTTGAAACCATGACTTTATTTTCCTTTGGGTTATAGAAATAACCCCTTTTAGTCTCTTCTGGATATCCTACAAACACGCAAACTTTCGAACGTGCTTCCAACTTATTCGCATCCTTAAACAGGACATGAGCCAGACATTCTCATATACAAATATGGTTTAAGGATGTCTTCCTGCCCATCTACAACTCGTAAGGAGTTTTAGGGACCAATTTTGAAGGCACATTGTTCAAAAGATAACATGCGGTTTGTAGTGCATATCCCCAAAAGGATAAAGGCAATGATGAATAACTTATCATGGACCTAACCATGTCCAATAAAGTTCTATTCCTTCTCTCTACTATGCTATTCTGCTGCGGAGTGCCCGGCGTAGTCAAATGGGATAAAATCCCATTCTCTAATAAGTATCCTAAAAACTCATTGGAAAGGTATTCTCCACCTCGATCGGATCGAAGTGCCTTTATGGGTCTACCCAATTGCTTTTCCACTTCAGCCCGAAACTCCTTCAACTTTTTAAAAGTTTTACTTTTGTGGTGTATCAGGCACACATACGCATACTTTGAGTAATTGTCAATAAAAGTGACAAAGTACTCATACCTTCCTCGTGCCCAAATGTTCATTGGTATGAAAACATCACTATGCACAAGTTCTAGAACCCTTTCGGCCCTATTGCCATTCGACCCGAATGGTCTTTTGGTCATTTTACCCTCTAAACAAGATTCACATTGAGGTATAGATTCCACCTTTAAGTGACTTAAAGGTCCATCCCTTACTAACCTTTAAATCCTATTCAAGTTAATATGATCAAGGCGCAAATGCCCAAGATAAGTCTTATTAGAGGGAGAAGTTTTAAGTCTTTTAGAGTTATTATCATTCATCTCAACATTAAGCAGTAAGTCCACCTTAGGTTTGATAAAATGGTAAATGGATTCAAATTAGTGATTTGATTTGAATTAGGATTTAAGTTAGTGATTTGAATTATTATTCGAATTGGCGTTTGGATGTGCATTTAAGTTTTAATTTGAATATGGAATAAAATTAGAATATGTGTTTGGAAAGATAGTGAGAATAATTTTTGATTTATTAATAAATCTAATAAAATCTAAATATTAATGATCCCAAAAAAATGCAATATGGATCTTAATTTATTCCTCTCTTCACTAGGAACATAATGAAAAAAGAATCATCTTAATTAGATATCAAATGAAGAAGTTATGATTTTTTTTCTCTCAAATATAGGAGAGGGAATTTTAGTTTTTACTGTAGCAGAGATATCTGAATATCAAAAGTTTAGAGGAAGTTAGAACTCTAAAAACTTGGATTCTTAATACTCAAAGGATTTGGATTTTTGGTGAAACAAACATGTATCCAAAAGATTCTTGATACTCAAATCTAAATTTGAGTTCATTGAGTACAAAGAATACTCCAAACAAACAACCCCATGGATTATTTTACATCCATCTAGAACAGATAAAAGATATGCTTTTACGAATCACCACTTTATTATTAAAAGAAACCAAATAGGAGTCTTTAAACAAACAAGCTACAGAAATTAAATTCCTTTTAAATTTAGCAACATAAAAAAATCTCACAAAATTACATTCCTATAATTATCAAAATAAAGATGGATGTCTTCCACTGCTTCTGCTACAACCAAGGATCCATCGCTAGTCTGAAGCATGAAGTCTTCATGAAGCAGACTTCTCATTTCTTTGAACCCCTTCAAAGAAACACAAACATGGTTAGTTGCATCGGAATCTATGACCCAAATGTCACTAGATTCCTCAACTAAACAAGTTTCTAAATACAGAAGATCACACCTACCTCCTTTAGAAAGGAAGTCCTTGTAATGCTTCTTGATGCGCCTGACCTTCCCACAGAAGAAATACTTAAGCTTCTGTGGGTTCTTTTTCTTCTTCTTCTTGCTCTTGGTGTTAGCAGGAATAGAAGACTTCTCATTCTTGGCCCGTTGTTTCTTTCCACTCCCAGAGTTGGGATTGGAACCAGAAGCAACCACCAAATTGGCCTCTCCACCCGCAAGAGACTCCCTGATCAGCAGCTCGAACTCCTATGACTATTTCATTAATTCTGTTAAGGTCATATACCACCTATTGCTTAAATTAAAAGTAGCTCTGAATGGAATAAATTCCTTTGACAGAGTTTCAAAGACCATAGTCATATGAGTTTCAGTATCAATGTCGGTTCCATTGGTCTGAGCCTTAGCGAGGTAACCCATGACCAACATCATGTGCTCCTTTACAGATGTCCCCAACCTCTGTCTACAGTTTAAGAGTTTCTGAAGAGCCCCTTGCCGCTTTGTTATGGCCTAGCCTCCAAACATATCCTCAAGATTATCCAAGATCTGCTTCGCAGTCTCATAATCTTGATATTGAGCCTGCAGCACGTTATTCATGCTAACCATAACATAGCAACGGGCCTGATCATTAGCATCTTTCCAGCGATCATATGCTTGGAATTGCTCATTAGTTGAGTCTCCCATAGGCTCGGGAGGACAAGGGGTTGTCAGTACCTATTTCAGTTTCTTAAAGGAGAGGACGATATCCAAGTTCCGTTTCCAATCATTATAATTCTCTCCAGTTAATAGGTTTTTGTCAAGTATCAAAGATAAAGCATTTTTAGACACTTTTAATTTACAATAAAGAATCATATACCAAACATAAGCAAACATAACATAATAATTTAGTAAGACAACATAATCATACAAATGTGTTTATGTGTCTAAACCTTGAAAATATCACAACCTTACAACGATAATTCCTAACTCATAATTTAACACGCTCATAGGGAGTCATGCCAAACTCAATTAGGAACACGGATCCCCTCCTAATTAATATATGCCATCAAGGACCCATATGATCTAGCATATATTAATAATCGTTTCTTTGGCCATTAATTTTATTAACAGTGCTCTTAAGGGAGGTTAATAATAAAATTGACAAGAGTGTATAACCATCGTTTCAATATTTTATCCATGATTTATAATCACCACCTAGGGGTGTGCAACCATAAATCATGCTAAAATACTTTATCCTCTCAGAGATCCAATCTGGTACATGATAAAAATCCCTTCCTAAGGGTCGGGACCACCATGTTCTTCTTATGGACCAACGATGGAGGCCTTAGGTCCTCTCTTCGAAAACATTCTCCCACTTAATCGTTTGAAATCAAGGTTTTATCTTTAAAAAAGACATGCATGAACAATTTTAATATGAGCGACACACCCTATTCTGTATAGCATGTTATCAATACACATGGCAAATCAAATTATAATGCAAACAAGCAAAGCTACAAGCAAAATAATAAATAACCGTAATATTATGGTTCCACCCTAGAGAATATAAAACAAAGATTACAAGAGAATAATCAAAACATATTATCGATTCTTCACCCCTGAATCCTAAAGCTGTATCCTTCTTCATGTAATGCCCATCTTTAAGTCTTCAATCCCATATGAATCAAATACTTTATATTTTCGATCATATCCAAATTTAATATTTCTCAAAATTGTCCCAAAACTAAAATTAAACAGCACCGAAAACTGCACCTTTTTTGAAAAAATTTCAGCTCTCTGCTGGCAAGCCGATCTGGATGATCGGCTTGCCGGTCATGACCCACCGGCTTGTCGATCGTCACAGATTGGCCTGCCGATTCATGACAGATCAGCCTACCAAACTAGAAGTTTGGCATACCGCCAGAGCCACCTGATTTTTGCCCCGCTAACGGCCTACCGAACCTTATGTCCGACCTGCCGATCTGTGACCATCGGCCTACCGAATTGGAGGGTTCGGCATGCCAATCGAGCAGAAATCACCCTTTCTAGAAAATGCAGTTTTTTAATGCAATTTATCAATTTTATTTTCAACAATTCAAAAACATAAAATTAGAGACTCAGGAAATACCTGGTAACGTTATCATTCATCTTCTAGATTCGCTTCTAGATCCGTCTTCTTCGAATGATTACTTAATTACAAAATTCTTACAAATTTAAAATTAAATAATAATTCCTAGACGAAGATGATAATCTGCCATCTAATTATATGAAAAACCTATATACACATTCTAACCTCTAAGGAACCATAACCGATACAAATTAATTAATTAATTAATTAATAAATAATAATTTAATCAACCATAATTAATTAATAAATATTCACCATACAATCCATAGCAACATATAAAATATATAGAAACCTAGAGTGCCAACTCTCTATAAAATTAAATTCAAGTATAGAAGAGATCAAGATCATATAATTTATACATATAGCACGATTATAAACTTGTAAACTTATGTAAAAGCCATGGCTCTTACACCAATTGTTGAAAAAATAGTACGCAGTGAAATTTTAAAAATTTTATATCAGAGATTTTTTAAAACACAAGTTTGATATGCTATATACATAAATTAACTGGATCTTACTAACCTCTGTGTACCGAAAAGCTCCTGCAATTAGTGAAGAGAAGTAACATTCTAGAAGGACCTCAACCAACTGACCTTCTTTGCTATTCTCTATCCACGATCGGAGTGAATGTGGGCTCACACGTACAGCTCTTCCACCAGGTGACTCTCCTTCCAACCAATTGAGAGAACCCAAAGCTAGTGTTCGTGATTTGTGACAAAGAGCTCTCGAAGAGTTTCGGATTCTCACCAGTAGAGTATCACTCTTAATCTCTCAATTGATCTAAATAACTTATGAGACTCACTACTTATTTATAGAGGTTGGCTCTAGGGTCAGTCCTTATCAAATAAGGTCTCAAAAATTCAAATTAGAATTAAATTCGGATCAATATATGATGAAATCCATGTGAAACCGCGTGATCTTTTTTCCATGCATAGGCAGGCCGATATGTCTAATAGGTAGGCCAAACATGCCTTATCGGCAGGCCGAACTTGAGGATCGGCATGCCAAACTGTCGATAAAAAATCTCAGCAAATCTTTTATTTTTCACCCAAGATTCTATAGGACAAAGCCTCAGTTTTAATTCAAATAACCTAATAGAAAAGTTATCTAATTAAAACAACTTTATCTAGATAATCTCTAGGAAAATAAATGAATTCCTAATAATTCTGCAAGTTTATCTTGATTTAATTTATTTAAAATTAATTCAACTGATAAATAGACAATTATTATCTTATCCCAATAATTCAACAAGTTTATCTTGAATTAATTTTGTCACAAAATTAATTCAACCAATAAACAAACATGAATTATTTGATTCTTTCGAATTTCAACCAACCTAATAAATCTAACATAAGTCATGAATTATTGAAAAAGCACGCCGTATCGTTGTAGGATTTTGTGAGCTAGCAAAGGAGACCAAATGGACCTATATAGTTCAAGCTCCCGATAATTATGAAACCCAATATCTTAGAGATACATTTCATAATTATAACTCCAACGCTACTCCACTAAAAGGTTGGAGCTGCACTCTTGAACTATATAGATTACAAAGCCCGCAGAGCTAAGTCTCTATGACATATCATAGTGTATCGTATCCCCATAGGATTATCCATAATCGGCTTAAGGACAACTTTTGTCTTACCTTCTCAATTATTTTTATCTTACCTTCCATTATCTCACCATCGGAAAACTTACCATCCAAAGACGGTATACCATTCGGTTACACCTATGTGTCCAAATGGTTGAGCGCTCCAGTTTTCTAATTACAGAATAACGCATATAAGAGGATATCACTACTCCTAAACAAGAGCTATGGATTTCATATCTATGAACAACAGGTCTACGCTATCAAGAGTCATGCCTCCAACGTACCGGCATGCATACTACTATTAAAATATGGGTGTCACCCTTTGATACATCAAAAGACACAAGTCAAGACAACGGGCCCACTATTCATTTCAAGATTAAGATACAATACAAATGATTGTTTAAAGTGAATCAATTTACCGAGATAGAATTATTAATCTAAATCAATTCACTTTATGTCCCGATCCAACACATCGTCACCTATGTGAATGTCTCAATGTTTCTATTCATGGAGTCCACCTCCGATGGCCAAGACAGACCATCTCTCAATAGGGATATAGACAACATAACAATCTTTACATGAATAAAACCCCCAACTTTATTCCCTCGATTGCGGATCTTATGATTTAAACCGTCACCTTAAGAATCTGTCTTTCGCATAATCTGTCCATCATATGCTCAATTCTTAATGGATTAAACTGACAGTCTAAGACTAATGTTTGCTTAACATACATTCAACAAATATGAACATAAAGAGGACTGGATTTTGTTGGAAAAAGAGTGCACAGAGAAATTTTAAAAATTCTATATCAGAGCAATTTTCAAAACACAAGTTTGACATGCTATATATATAAATTAACCAGATCTTACTAACCTTTGTGTGCCGAAGAACCTCCGCAATCTGTGAAGAGAAATAACGTTCCAGAAGAGCCTCAACCAACTGATCTTCTTTGCTATTCTCTATCCACGACCGGAGTGAGTGTGGGCTCACACGTACAGCTCTTCCATCAGTGACTCTCCTTCCAACCAATCGTGGGAACCCAAAGCCAGTGTTTGTGATTTGTGAACAAAAGCTCTCAGGGAGTTTTTAGATTCTCACTTAGCAGAGTATCACTCTTAATCTCTCAATTGATCTAATTAACTTGTGAGAATCACTCCCTATTTATAGAGGTTGGTCCTAGGGTCAGTCCTTATCAGATTAAGTCTCAAAACTCGAATCAGAATCAAATTCGAATCAATATCTGATAAGATCTGCGTGAAAATGCATGATCTTATCCTTCGTTAATCGACAGGCTGAACCACTAGATCAGCAGGCCGAATAGGTCCCATCGGCAGGCCAAACACCTCCACCGGCAAGCCGAACTGCTGAATAAAAAATTTCACAAATTTTTTATTTTCCACCCAAGATTCTATAGGATAAAGTCTCAGTTTTAATTTAAATAACCCAATAGAGAAGTTATCCGATCAAAACAACTTTATCTAGATAATCTCTAAGTAAATAAATCAATTTCCAATAATTCTACAAGCTTATCTTGATCTAATTTATCCAAAATTAAATCAACCAATAAACAAACAAGAATTATCCGATCCCAATAATTCAACAAGTTTATCTTGAATTAATTTTATTACAAAATTAATTCAACCGATAAACAGACATGAATTATTTCATTCTTCCAAATTTTAACCAATCTGATAAATCCGACATAAGTCACCAATTATTGAAAAAGCACGCCGTGTCGTTACAGGATGTTGTGAGCTAGCAAAGGGGACCAAACGGACCTATATAGTTCAAGCTCTCAATAATTACGAAACCCAATATCTCAGATATACATTTCACAATTATCAACTCCAATGCTACTCCGCTAAAAGCTTAGAGCTGCACTCTTGAACTACATAGAATTACGAAGCTCATATAGCTAAGTCTCCATGACATATCATAGTGTATCGTATCCCCATATGATAGTACATAATCGGCTTAAGGACAAGTTCTGTCTTACCTTCCCAATTATTTTTATCTTACGTTTTATTATCTCACCATCTAAAAACTTGTCATCCAAAGATAGTATACCATTCGGTTACACCTATGTATCCAAATGGTTAAGTGCTCCAGTTTTCCAATTACAGGATAACATATATAGGAGGATATCATTACTCTTAAAGAGGAACTATGGATTCTATAACTATGAATAACAAGTCTACACCATTAAGAGTCATGCCTCCAACGTACTGACATGCATACCACTATTAAGATATGGGTGTCACCCTTTGGTACATCAAAAGACACAAGTCAAGATAACGGGCCCACTATTCATCTTAGGATTAAGATACAACACAAATGATTGTCTAAAGTAAATCGATTTTCCAAGACAAAATTATTAATCCAAATCAATTCACCTTATGTCCCGATCCAACACATTATCACCTATGACAACGTGCCAATGTTTCTATTCACAGAGTCCACCTTCAATGGTCAAGACAAACCATCTCCCAAAAAGGATATAGACAACATAACAGTCTTTGCATGAATAAAGCGCCCAACTTTATTCCCTCGATTGTGGATCATATGATTTAGACCATCACCTTAAGAATCATGTCTTCCGCAAAATTTGTCCATCATATGCCCAATTCTTTAGGTTTAGACCGACAGTCTCAGACTATTGTTTGCATAACGAACATTCAACAAATATGAACATAGAGAGGACAAGATTTGGTATATTAATAATAAATAAATTCTTTTTTGATAAAAATGTCTCCAAAAACATATTACATTTTTACTCCTTAGAGCATGCATGTCTAACAATCTCCCACTTGCACTAAGTGAGTAAATATGACAAATCTCGCATCCCCATAGCTTCCACATGCCTCTCGAAGACTCTCCCAGTAAGTGTCTTCGTAAATGGATCAGCTAAATTGTCCTTTGACGTGATCTTGCACACAATGACATGCCCGCCCTCAACGAAGTCCTTTATCACATGATACTTCCGATCAATATGCTTACTCTTCTTGTGAAATCTTGGTTCTTTAGCATTAGCTACCGCGGCACTGTTATCACAGTACAGTTATACCGCCTTATCCATATCAGGAACTACCTCAAAATCCCCAAGGAACTTGCAGAGCCACACTGCTTCTTTCAAAGCATCACTAGCTGCCACATTCTCGACCTCCATTTTTGAATTAGAAGTGCAATCTTGCTTAACACTTCTCTAACTAATGGCACCGCCGCCCAGAGTAAACACTAAACCTAAAGTCGATTTCCTAGAATCCAGACAGGATCAAAAATCTGAGTCAGTATATCCTAGAGGAGCCAAGTCCTCATCCAAATATACAAGCATATACCCTCGAGTCCTTCTCAGGTACTTGAAAATATGCTTTATCATAACCCAATGGTTTGGTCCTGGATCCGCCTAAAATAAACTTACAATTCCAATTCCAACCGCATTGCTAATATCAGGTCTTGTGCAAAGCATGGCATACATGAGACTACCCACTGCTGAAGCATAAGGCACCTTCTTCATGTATTCTCTTTCTTCATAAGACTTTGGAGAGTCTTTCTTCGAAAGAGTAATTCCAGACCTAGATGGTTGCCCACCTTTCTTGGAATCCTACATTGCAAACCTCCTGAGAATTTTATCTATGTAGCCAGCCTGTGACAAAGCTATCATTTTGTTCTTCCTATCCCGAAAAATCTAGATACCAAGAACAAAATTAGCCTCACCTAAGTCCTTCATGTCAAACTGCTTGGTCAACCATAATTTGACCGATGACAATGCCCCAACGTCATTGCCAATTAGCAGAATGTCATCTACATAGAGCAGTAGAAAAACCACCTTCCTATCCTTAATGTGTTTGTAAACACATGGTTCATCCACATTTTGTGAGAACTCGTAAGTAATGATCACCTAATCAAATCTTATGTTCCAAGAACGAGAAGCCTATTTAAGTCCATAAATTGACTTTGGCAGCTTACAAACCTTACCCTCTTGACCTGTGACCTTGAACCCGTCTGGTTGTTTCATATAAATGGACTCATCAAGATAGCCATTTAAAATAGCCGTCTTGACATCCATCTACCAAATCTCATAGTCGAGAGTGGTAGCTATGGACAATAGAATCCGGATGGACTTAAGCATGGCTATAGGCGAAAAGGTTTCCTCATAATCGATTCCTTCCTTCTACGTATAACCCTTAGCTACCAGTCTAGCCTTAAAGGTTTTGACCTTTCCATCCACTCCTCTTTTCCTCTTGTAGATCCACTTACACCCTATGGGTTTTACCCCTTCGGGAAGATCCACAAGCTCCCAGACCTGATTAGTCTCCATAGACTTCATCTCTGTGTTCATGGCCTCTGTCCAGAGTTTTGAATCAACATCCTCCATAGCTTCTGCGTACGTATAAGGATCCCTATCATATTCATCCGGTTCCGCCAAGAAGACCTCCCTATTGAACATATACCTCTTAGGTTGATGCCCGATCCTCCCACTACGCTGAAGCCCCTGAGTTTGTTGTTCAGGTTTGTTTGGTTTTTCTACACTGATCGGAACAATTTCATTTGGAACCTCCGGAGTGATTGGATCACTCTTTAACTCCTCAAGCACCACTTTGCTTCAAGGTTTAAAGTCATTCATGTAACTCTCCTGAAGGAAAGTTGCATAAGTTGAAACCACGACTTTATTTTCCTTTGGGTTGTAAAAATAACCCCTTTTTGTCCCTTTTGGATATCCTACAAACACGCAAACTTCCAAACGCAAACTTCCAACTTATTCAGATCCTTAAATAGGACATGAGCTACACATCCCTATATGCGAATATGGTTTAAGGATGTCTTCCTGCTCGTCCACAACTCGTGAGAAGTTTTAGGGACCGATTTTGAAGGCACATTGTTCAAAAGATAACATGTGGTTTGTAGTGCATATCCCCAAAAGGATAAAGGCAATGATGAATAACTCATCATGGACCTAACCATGTCCAACAAATTCCTATTTCTTCTCTCCACTAGGCCATTCTGTTGCGGAGTGCCCGGCGCAGTCAAATGGGATAAAATCTCATTCTGTAACAAGTGTTCCAAGAATCATCAGAAAGGTATTCCCCACCTTGATCCGATCGAAGTGCCTTTATGAGTCTACCCAATTGCTTTTCCACTTCAACCTGAAACTCCCTGAACTTGTCAAAAGTTTTGCTTTTGTGGTGCATCAGGTACACATACCCATATCTTGAGTAATCGTCAATAAAAGTGACGAAGTACTCATACCCTCCTCTTGCCCAGATGTTCATTGGTCTGCAAAAATCACTATGCACAAGTTCTAGAATCCCTTCGGCCCTAGTACCCTTAGACCCGAATGGTCTTTTGGTCATTTTATCCTCCAGACAAGATTCACATTGAGGTATAGATTCCACCTTTAAGTGACTTAAAAGTCCATCCCTTACCAACCTTTGAATCCTATTCAGGTTAATATGACTAAGGCGCAAATGCCAAAGATAAGTCTTATTAGAGTGAGAAGTTTTAAGTCTTTTAGAGTTATTATCATTCATCTCAGCATTAAGCAATAAGTACGTCTTAGGTTTGATAAAATATAGATTATTTTGCATCCATCCAGAACAGATAAAAGATTTATTTTTACAAATCACCACTTTATCATTAAAAGAAACTAAGTAGGAGTCTTTAAATAAACAAGCTTCAAAAATTAAATTCCTCTTAAATTTAGGAACATAAAAACAATCTTGCAAAAATAAATTCCTATAATTATCAAAATAAAGATGGATGTCTCCCACTGCTTCCGCTAAGACCAAGTGTCCATCGCCCATCCGAAGCGTGAAGTCTTCATGCAGCAGACTTCTCGTTTATTTGAACCCCTACAGAGAAACACAAACATGATTAGTGGCACCGAAATCTATGACCCAGATGTCACTGGATTTCTTAACCAAACAAGTTTCTAAATACAGAAGATTACACCTATCTTCTTTGAAAAGGAAGTCCTTGCAATGCTTCTTGATATGCCCGACCTTTCCACAAAAGAAGCACTTAAGCTTCTTTGGGTTCTTTTTCTTCTTCTTCTTGCTCTTGGTGATAGCAGGAATAGAAGACTTTCCGTTCTTGGCCCGTTGCTTCTTTCCATAAACAGAGTTAGGATTGGAACCAAAAGCAGCAACCATGTTGGCCTCACCACCTACAGGAGACTCCCTGATCAGCAGATCGAACTCCTGTAACTGTTTCATCAATTCCGTCAAGGTCATATCCCATCTATTGTTTAAATTAAAAGTAGCTCTAAACGGAATAAATTCCATAGGTAGAGTCTCAAAGACCATAGTCATCTGAGTTTCAGCATCGATGTCAGCTCCATTGGTTTGAACCTTAGCGAGGTAACCCATGACCAACATCATGTGCTCCTTTACAGATGTCCCCAGCCTCTGTCTACAGTTTAAGAGTTTCTGAAGAGCCCCTTGCCGCTTTGTTATGGCCTGGCCTCCAAACATATCCTCAAGATTATCTAAGATCTACTTCGCAGTCTCATAATCTTGATGTTGAGCCTGTAGCACGTTATTCATGCTAACCATAACATAGCAGCGGGCCTGATCATTAGCATCTTTCCAGCAATCATACGCTTAGAATTGCTCATTACTTGAGTCTCCTGTAGGCCCTGGAGGACAAGGGGTTGTCAGTACATATTTCAATTTCTGAAAGGATAAAACGATATCCAGGTTTCGTTTCCAATCATTATAGTTCTCACCGGTTAATAGGTTTTTGTCAAGTATCGATGATAAAGCATTTTTAGACATTTTTAATCTACAATAAAGAATCATATACCAAATATAAGCAAACATATAATAATAATTTAGTAAGATAACACAATCGTGAAAAAAAAAAACAAATGTGTTATGTGTCAAAACCTTGAAAATATCACAACCTTATAACAATAATTCCCAACTCAGAATTCAACAAGCTTCTAGGGGAGTCATGCCAAATTCAATCAGAAACACGGATCCCCTCCTGATTAATATATACCATCCAGGACCCGTATGATCTAGAATATATTAATAATTATTTCTTTGGCCATTAATTTTATTAACAGAGCTCCTAGGAAAAGTTAATAATAAAATTAACGTGAGTGTATAACCATCGTTTCAATATTTTATCCACGATTTATAATCATCACCTAGGGGTGTGCACCTATAAATCATGCTAAAATATCCTATCCTCTCAGAGATCCAATCTGGAACATGATAGAAATCCCTTCCTAGGGGTCGGGACCAACTATGTTTTGTCTGTGGACCAACGATGGAGGCCTTAGGTTCTCTCTTCAAAGACCTTCTCCCACTCAATCTTTTGAAATTAAGGTTTTATTTTAAGAATATGCATGAACAATTTTTAATATGAGTGGCACTTCCTATTCTATATGACATGTTATCAATATACATGACAAATCATATTATAATGCAGACAAGCAAAGCTACAAGCAAAATAATATATAACCGTAATATTATGGCTCCACCTTAGAGAATAGAAATCTAAGATTACAAGAGAATAATCGAGACATATTATCGATTCTTCATCCTTGAATCCTCAAGCTGTATCCTTCTTCATGTAATTCCATCTTCAAGTCTTCAATCCCGTATGAATTGAACACTTCATATTTTCGATCATATCCAAATTTATTGTTTCTCATAATTGTCCCAAAAACAAAATTCAAACTGCATCGGAAAAACTACACCTTTTCTGGAAATTTTTTTCAGCTCTCGGTCAGAAGGATGATCTGGGTGATCGGCCTGCCCGTCATGCTCCATCGGGCTTCCGATCAGGAAGATCCGCTTGCCGACTCATGAAAGTTTGGCCTACCGCCAAAGCCACCTGATTTCTGCCCCACTGACAGCCTGTCAAACCACAAGTCCAGCCTGCCGATCTGTGAGGTTTGGCATGCCGACCGAGCAGAAATCTTCATTCCAAAAAATACAATTTTTTAATGCAATTCATTAATTTTTTTTTAAGAATTAAAAAACATAAAATTAGAGACTCAGGAAATACCTAGGAGCATCATCATCAATCTTCTAGATCCGTCTTCTCCGAATAATTATTTCATTACAAAATTCTTACAAATTTAAAACTAAATAATAATTCCTAGACGAAGATGATAGTCCGCTATCTAATTACATGAAAAACCTCGATACACATTCTAACCTCTAAGGAACCATAATCGGTATAAATTAATTAATTAATAAATAATTAAATAACGATTTAATAAACCATAATTAATTAATAAACATTCACCACATAATCCATGATAACATATATAATATATAGAAACCTAGAGTGCTAACTCTCTATAAAATTAAATTCAAGCATAGGAGAGATTAAGATCACAAAATTTATACATATAAAATGATCACAAACTTGTAAATTTATGTAAAAACCATGGCTCTGATACTAATTGTTGGAAAAAGAGTGCGCAGCGAAATTTTTAAAATTTTATGTTAGAGTAATTTCCAAAACACAAGTTTGACATGCTATATGTATAAATTAACCAGAACTTACTAACATTTGTGTGCCGAAGAACCACCGCAATCTATGAAGAGAAATAACGTTCCAAAAGAGCCTCAACCTACTGGTCTTCTTTGCTATTCTCTATCACGACCAGAGTGAGTGTGGGCTCACACGTACAGCTCTTCCACCAATGGCTCTCCTTCCAACCAATCGAGAGAACCCAAAGCAAGTGTTTGTAATTTGTGAACAAAAGCTCTCGGGGAGTTTTTCAGATTCTCACTTAGTAGAGTACCACTCTTAATCTCTCAATTGATCTAAGTAACTTATGAGAATCACTCCCTATTTATAGAGGTTAGTCCTAGGGTCAATCCTTATTAGATTAAGTCTCAAAACTCGGATCAGAATCAAATTCGAATCAATATCTGATAAGATCTGCGTGAAAACGCGTGATCTTATCCTTCGCTAATCGATAGGCCAAACCACCTGATCGGCAGGCCGAACAGGTCCCATCGGCAGGCCAAACACGTCCATCGGCAGGCCGAACTGCCAAATAAAAAATCTCACCAATCTTTTATTTTCCACCTGAGATTCTATGGGATAAAGTCTCAGTTTTAATTCAAATAACCCAATAGAGAAGTTATCCGATCAAAACAACTTTATCTAGATAATCTCTAAGAAAATAAATCAATTCCTAATAATTCTACAAGTTTATCTTGATCTAATTTATCCAAAATTAAATGAACCGATAAACAAACAAGAATTATCCGATCCCAATAATTCAACAAGTTTATCTTGAATTAATTTTATTACAAAATTAATTCAACCAATAAACAGATATGAATTATTTAATTTTTCCAAATTTTAACCAATCTGATACATCCAACATAAGTCACCAATTATTGGAAAAGCACTCCGTGTCGTTACAAGATGTTGTGAGCTAGCAAAGGGGACCAAATGGACCTACATATTTCAAGCTCCCGATAATTACGAAACCCAATATCCCAGATATACATTTCATAATTATCAACTCCAATGCTACTCCACTAAAAGCTTGGAGCTGCACTCTTGAACTACATAGAATTACAAAGCCCATATAGCTGAGTCTCCATGACATATCATAGTGTATCGTATCCCCATATGATAGTCCATAATCGACTTAAGGACAAGTTTTGTCTTACCTTCTCTATTATTTTTATCTTACGTTCTATTATCTCACCATCAAAAAACTTGCCATCCAAAGACAGTATACCATTCGGTTACACCTATGTATCCGATGGTCAAGACAAACCATCTCCCTTAAGGGATATAGACAACATAACAATCTTTGAGTGAATAAAGCGCCCAACTTTATTTCCTCGATTGCGGATCGTATGATTTAGACCATTACCTTAAAAATCATGTCTTTCGCACAATCTGTCCATCATATGCCCAATTCTTAAGGTTTAGACTAATAGTCTCAGACTATTGTTTGCTTAACATACATTCAACAAATATGAAAGTAGAGAGGACAAGATTTGGTATATTAATAATAAATAAATTCTTTATTGATAAAAATGTCTCCAAAAACATATTACATTTTTACTCCTTAAGGCGTACATGTCTAACAGATTTGGTATATAAATAATAAATAAATTCTTTATCGATAAAAATGTCTCCAAAAACATATTACATTTTTACTCCTTAGGGCATACATGTCTAACAATGCCTACGTCCACTGTCGCCAAGCTAAACTCCTTTGCTTGACCTCTTGCACTATTAGACCGTCTTTTTGGCACAATCATTCCTTTATACAACTGGTGACTTGCTCAATCCGAGGATCACCACACCTTTTTACAAAGTGATAATTTTTCCAGAGATTGTCTAACCAAGAATTCCCTAAATTTACAAGGCTTTGGAAACCCAACCATGTAAATAATGTCGTTGTAATTTTGGTACACTCACAAAATATACACTCTAAAACAAAGGAGATGAAGATACAAGTATGGTACATGTTAGGAGGTGTGAGTAATTCTTAAAGAGAATATGAAACAAGTTTAGCTCAAGAGAATGTGTATGTAATGAATGCTTGAGAAGAACAATATAGAATAATGTCAAATTTCACTTGTGTTCATTCATCATTTTTTGCACATTGAATGGAAGGGTATTTATAGCTCCCTAGTGCCTAGAAACATTTAAAAATATCAATTTTTAGTCAAACTAGCCGTTGCAATTAGGGCTCCAACGGTAAAAAAACTAGCTGTTACAGGTAGTTCGACAGGCCAAAGTTCGAGGCGCTAAAAATCAAGTTCTCAACGGTAACCGAATCGATAGGCCAATTCATAGTTCGGTAGGCATAATTTTGAACCATCGATAGGCCAAAACCAAACCCTTGGTAAGCTGATTGAACCTCTATAGGAAGGGCTTTAAAAACCCTCAGATTGGCAAGCCAAAGCAGGGTGCTTGGCACGCCAAACTTGTTGGAAAAAGAGTGCGTAGCGGAATTTTAAGTAATTTCTAAAACACAAGTTTAACATGCTATATGTATAAATTAACCAAATCTTACTAACCTTTGTGTGACGAAGAACCTCCGCAATCTCTGAAGAGAAAAAACGTTCCAGAAGAGCCTCAACCAACTGGTCTTCTTTGCTATTCTCTGTCCACGACCGGAGTGAGTGTGGGCTCACACGTGTAGCTCTTCCACTGGTGACTCTCCTTCCAACCAATCGAGAGAACCCAAAGCAAGTGTTCGTGATTTGTGGACAAAAGCTCTTAGGGAGTTTTCAGATTCTCACTTCGCAGACTATCACTCTTAATCTCTCAATTGATCTTAGTAACTTGTGAGAATCACTCCTTGTTTATAGAGGTTGGTCCTAGAGTCAGTCCTTATCATATTAAGTCTCAAAACTCAGATCAGAATCAAATTTGGATCAATATCTGATAAGATCCACGTGGAAACACGTAATCTTATTCTTCACTGATCGGCAGGCCGAACCACCTGATCGGCAGGCCAAACAGGTCCCATCGACAGGGCGAACACGTCCATCGGCAGGCCAAACTGCGGAATAAAAAATCTCGCGAATCTTTTATTTTCCACCCGAGATTCTATAGGATAAAGTCTCAATTTTAATTCAAATAACCCAATAAAGAAGTTATCTGATCAAAACAACTTTATCTAAATAATCTCTAAGAAAATAAATCAATTCCCAATAATTCTACAAGTTTATCCTGATCTAATTTATCCAAAATTAAATCAACCGATAAACAGAAAGAATTATCCGATCCTTATAATTCAACAAGTTTATCTTGAATCAATTTTATCACAAAATTAATTATACCGATAAACAGACATGAATTATCTTATTCTTCAAATTTTAACCAATCTGATAAATCTAACATAAGTCACTAATTATTGAAAAAGCACGCCGTGTTGTTACAGGATGTTGTGAGCTAGCAAAGAGGACCAAATGGTCCTACATAGTTCAAGCTCCTAATAATTACGATACCCAATATCCCAGATATATATTTCATAATTATCAACTCCAACACTACTCCACTAAAAGCTTGGAGCTGCACTCTCGAACTACATAGAATTACGAAGCTTATATAGCTAAGTCTCCATGACATATCATAGTGTATCATATCCCCATATGATAGTCCATAATCGACTTAAGGACAAGTTCTGTCTTACCTTCTCTATTATTTTTATCTTACGTTCCATTATCTCACCATCAGAAAACTTACCATCCAAAGACAATATACCATTCGGTTACACCTATGTATCCAAATGGTTGAGTGCTCCAGTTTTCCAATTACAGGATAACGCATATAAGAGGATATCATTACTCCTAAAGAGGAGCTATGGATTCTATATCTATGAATAACAAGTCTACGCCATCAAGAGTCATGCCTCCAACATACCGACATGCATACCACTATTAAGATATGGGTGTCACCCTTTGGTACATCAAAAGACACAAGTCAAGATAACGGGCCCACTATTCATCTCAGGATTAAGATACAACACAAATGATTATCTAAAGTAAATCGATTTTCCAAGACAAAATTATTAATCCAAATCAATTCACTTTATGTCCCGATCCAACACATCGTCACCTATGACAACGTGCCAATGTTTCTATTCACAGAGTCCACCTTCAATGGTCAAGACAAACCATCTCCCAAAAAGGATATAGACAACATAATAATCTTTGCATGAATAAAGCGCCCAACTTTATTCCCTCAATTGCGGATCGTATGATTTAGACCATCACCTGAAGAATCATGTCTTCTGCATAATCCGTCTATCATATGCCCAATTCCCAAGGTTTAGACCGTTAGTTTCAGACTATTGTTTGCTTAACATACATTCAACAGATATGAACGTAAAGAGGACAAGATTTGGTCTATAAATAATGAATAAATTTTGTATTGATAATAATGTCTCCAAAAACATATTACATTTTAACTCCTTAGGGCATACATGTCTAACAATCTCCCACTTGCACTAAGTGAGTAAATACGGCAAATCTCGCATCCCCATAGCTTCCATATGCCTCTCGAAGACTCTCCCAGTAAGTGTCTTCGAAAATGGATCAGTTAAATTGTCCTCTGACGCGATCTTGCACACCGTGACACGCCTGTCCTCAACAAAGTCCTTTATCACATGATACTTCCGATCAATATGCTTACTCTTCTTGTGAAATCTTGGTTCTTGGGCATTAGCTACCGCCGCACTGTTATCACAGTACAGTGATACCGCTTTATCCATACTAGAAACAACCTCAAGATCTCCGAGGAACTTGCGGAGCCACACTGCTTCTTTCAAAGCATCACTAGCTGCCACATACTCAGCCACCATCGTTGAATCCGAAGTGCAATCTTGCTTAGCACTTCTCCAACTGATGGCACCGCCACCCAGAGTAAACACAAACCCAAAGTCGATTTCCTAGAATCCAAATAGGACTGAAAATCAGCGTCAGTGTATCCTTGAGGAGTCAAGTCCTCACCCGAATACACAAGCATATACCCTCGAGTCCTTCTCAGGTACTTGAAAATATGCTTTACCGTAACCCAATGGTTCGGTCCTGGATCCGCCTGAAATCGACTTACAATCCCAACCGCATAGCTAATATCCGGTTGTGTGCAAAGCATGGCATATATGAGACTACCCACTGTCGAAACATAAGGCACCTTCTTCATGTATTCTCTTTCTTCATAAGACTTTGGAGAGTCTTTCTTAGAAAGAGTAATTCCAGGCCTAGATGGTTGCCCACCTTTCTTGGAATCCTGCATTGCAAAACTCCTAAGAATTTTATCTATGTAGCTGGCCTAGGACAAAGCTATCATTTTGTTCTTCCTATCCCGAAAGATCTAGATACCGAGAATAAAATTAGCCTTACCTAAGTCCTTCATGTCAAACTGCTTGGTTAACCATAATTTGACCGATGATAATGCCCTAACATCATTGCCAATTAGCAGAATGTCATCTACATAGAGCAGTAGAAAAACCACCTCTCATCCTTAATGTGTTTATAAACACATAGTTCATCCACATTTTGTGAGAACCCATAAGTCTTGATCACCTTATCAAATCTTATGTTCCAAGAACAAGAAGCCTGTTTAAGTCCATAAATTGACTTCAGCAGCATACAAGCCTTACCCTCTTGACCCGTGACCTTGAACCCGTCTGGTTGTTCCATATAAATGGACCTTGAACCCATATCTTTAGTAATCATCAATAAAAGTGACGAAGTACTCATACCCTCCTGATGTCTAGATGTTCATGGGTCCGCAAACATCACTATGCACAAGTTCTAGAACCCATTCGGCCCTATTGCCCTTAGACCTGAATGGTCTTTTGGTCATTTAACCCTCCAAACAAGATTCACATTGAGGTATAGATTCCACCTTTAAGTGACTTAAAGGTCCATCCCTTTCCAACCTTTGAATCCTATTCAGGTTAATATGACCAAGGCACAAATGCCAAAGATAAGTCTTATTAGAGTGAGAAGTTTTAAGTCTTTTAGAGTCATTATCATTCATCTCAACATTAAGCAATAAGTCCATCTTAGGTTTGATAAAATATAAATTATTTTGCATCCATCCAGAATAGCTAAAAGATTTGTTTTCACAAATCACCACTTTATCATTAAAAGAAACCAAATAGGAGTCTTTAAATAAACAAGCTACAGAAATTAAATTCCTTTTAAATTTAGGAACATAAAAACAATCTTGTAAAAATAAATTCCTATAATTATCAAAATAAAGATGGATGTCTCCCCCTGCTTCCGTTGAGACCAAGGATCCATCGCCCATCCAAAGCGTGAAGTCCTCATGACGCAGACTTCTCATTTCTTTGAACCCCTACAGAGAAACACAAACATGATTAGTTGCTTCAGAATCTATGACCCAAATGTCATTGCATTCCTCAACTAAACAAGTTTCTAAATATAGAAAATCACACCTACCTCCTTTGGAAAAGAAGTCCTTGAGCATTTTACTTTAGAAATTTTTCAATAGTTGTAAAAGTTTTTGAAAACCAATTCTCCCCCCTCTTGGGTAGTTATTCTTGGGCTAACATATGTGTACCTAATGCACCACAAAAGTGAAACTTTTGACAAGTTCAGGGAGTTTCAGGCTGAAGTGGAAAAGCAATTGGGTTTACCCATAAAGGCACTTTGATCCGATCGAGGTAGAGAATACCTTTCTGATGAGTTCTTGGGACACTTATTAGAGAATGAGATTCTATCCCAATTGATTGCGTCGGGCACTCTATAGCAAAATGGCATGGCAAAGAAAAAGAATAGGACTTTGTTGGACATGGTTAGGTCCATGATGAGTTCTTGATCATTGCCTTTATCTTTTTGGGGATATGTACTACAAACCGTATGTTATTTTTTTGAATAATGTGCCTTCCAAATTGGTCCCTAAAACTCCTCACGAGTTGTGGATGGGCAAAAAGACATCCTTAAACCATCTTCGAATATGGGGATGTCTAGCTCATGTCCTGTTTAAGGATGCGAATAAGTTAAAAGCACGTTCAGAAGTCTTTGTGTTTGTAGGATAACTGAAAGGGACTAAAGAGAGTTATTTTTATAACCCAAAGGAAAATAAAGTCGTGGTTTCAACTCATGCAACTTTCCTTCAGGAGAGTTACATGGACAACTTTTAGCCTCAAAGCAAAGTGGTGCCCGAGGAGTTAAAGAGAGATCCGATCACTCTGGGGGTTCCAAATGAAACTGTTTCGATCAGTGTAGAAAAACCAAACGAACCTCAACAACAACCTAAGGGGCTTCAGCATAGTGGGAGGTTTGGGCGTCAACCCAAGAGGTATATGCTCAATGGTGAGGCCTTCTTGGCTAAACCGGATGACCATGACAGGGATCTTTACACTTACGTAGAGGCTATAGAGGATGTTGATTCAAAACTCTAGACAGAGACCATGAACACAGAGATGAAATCTATGGAGACAAATTGGGTCTAGGAGCTTGTGGATCTTCCCAAAGGGGTAAAACCCATAGGGTGTAAGTGGATCTACAAGAGAAAAAGAGGAGTGGATGGAAAAGTCAAAACCTTTAAGGCTAGACTGGTAGCTAAGGGATACAAGCAAAAGGAAAGAATGAATTACAAGGAATCCTTTTCGCCTGTAGCTATGCTTAAGTCCATCCGAATTCTCTTGTCTATAGCTACTGCTCTTGATTACGAGATTTGGCAGATGGATGTCACGAGCTTTTCTAAATAGCTATCTTGATGAGTTCATTTATATGGAACAACTAGACGGGTACAAGGTTCAGAGTCAGGAGGGTAAAGTTTGTAAGCTGCTAAAATCAACATATGACTTAAGCAAGCTTTTCGTTCTTAGAACATAATATTTGATCAAGTGATCAAGACTTATGGGTTGTCAAAAAATGTAGATGAACCATGTGTGTACAAACATATTAAGGATAGGAAGGTAGTTTTTCTACTGCTCTATGTAAATGAAATTCTGCTAATTGACAATGATGTTGGGCCATTGTCATCAGTCAAATTATGGTTGACCAAGCAGTTTGATATGAAGGACTTGGGTGAAGCTAATTTTATTCTCGGTATCTAGATTTTTTGGGAGAGAAATGACAAAATAATAGCTTTGTCACAAGCCGGCTACATAGATAAAATTCTCAGGAGGTTTGTAATGTAGGATTCCAAGAAAAGTAGGTAACCATCTAGGTCTGGAATTACTCTTTCTAAGAAAAACTCTCCAAAGTCTAAAGAAGAAAGAGAACACATGAAGAAGGTGCCTTATGGCTCGGCAGTGGGTAGTCTCATGTATGCCATGGTTTCCACAAGACCAAATATTTGTTATGCGGTTGGGATTATAAGTCAATTTCAGGCAGATCCGGGATCAAACCACTGGGTTTCGGTGAAGCATATTTTCAAGTATCTGAGAAGGACTCGAGGGTATATGCTTGTATATTCGGACAAGGACTTAGCTCCTCTAGGATATACTAACTCGAATTTTTAATCCTGTCTAGATTCTAGGAGATAGACTTCGGGTTTTGTGTTTACTCTAGGCAGCGGTGCTATCAGTTGGAGAAGTGTGAAGCAAGATTGCACTTTAGATTCCATGATGGAGGCCAAGTATGTGGCAGTTAGTAATGCTTTGAAAGAAGCAGTGTGGCTCTGCAAGTTGCTTAGGGATCTTGAGGTTATTCTTGGTATGGATAAGGCAGTATTACTATACTGTGATAATAGTGTGGCGGTAGCTAATGCTAAGGAACCAAGATTTCACAAGAAAAGTAAGCATATTGATCAGAAGTACCATGTGATAAAGGACTTCGTCGAGGGCGGGCATGTCATGGTGTGCAAAATCACGTTAGAGGATAATTTAGCTGATCTATTCATGAAGACACTTACTGGGAGAGTCTTTGAGAGGCATGTGGAAGCTATAGGGATGCAAGATTTGTCATATTTACTCACTTAGTGCAAGTGGGAGATTGTTAGACATGCATGCCCTGAGGAGTAAAAATGTAAGATGTTTTTGGAGACATGTTTATCAATAAAGAATTTATTTATTATTTAAATACCAAATCTTATCCTCTTTACATTCATATTTGTTGAATGTATGTTAAGCAAATAATAGAATGAGACTGTCAGTCTAAACTTTTAAGAATTGGACATATGATGGACAGATTATACGGAAGACATGATTCATAAGGTGACGGTCTAAATCTTAAGATCCGCAATCGAGGGAATAAAGTTGGGCGCTTTATTCATGTAAAGATTGTTATGTTGTTTATATCCTTAACGGGAGATGGTTTGCCTTGACCATCGGAGGTAGGGTCTGTGAATAGAAACATTGGCGAATTTTCATAGGTGACGATGTGTTGGATCAGTGGATTGATTTGGATTAATAATTCTGTCTCAAAAATTGATTCACTTTAGACAATCATTTGTATTGTATCTTAATCTTGAGATGAATAGTGGGCCTATTGTCTTGACTTTTGTCTTTTGATGTACCAAAGGGTGACATCTACATTTTATAGTGGTATGCATGCCGGTACATTAGAGGCATGACTCTTGATAGCGTAGACCTGTTATTCAGAGATATGGAATCTATAGCTCCTCTTTAGGAGTAGTGATATCCTCTTATATGCGTTATCTTGTAATTGAAAAACTGGAGTACTCAATCATTTGGATACATAGGTGTTACCGAATGGTATACCATCGTTAGATGTTAAGTTTTTCGATGGTGAGATAATGGAACATAAGCTAAAAAATAATCGAGAAAGTAAGACAAATCTTGTCCTTAAGCAGATTATAGATAATTCTATAGGGATACGATACATTGTGATATGTCATAGAGACTTAGCTATACGGGATTTAAATTCTATATAGTTCGAGAGTGCAGCTCCAAGCTTTTAGTGGAGTAGCGTTGGAGTTGATAATTATGAAATATATATCTGGGATATTGGATTTCATAATTATCAGGAGCTTGAACTATATAGGTCCATTTGATCCCCTTTGCTAGCTCACAAAAAATCCTGTAACGATACGGCGTGTTTTTTCAATAATTGGTGACTTAAGTCAGATTTATCAAATTACCTGAAATTTGATAAAATCAGATAATTCATGTTTATTTATCAGTGAAATTAATTTTTGTGATAAAATTAATTCAAGATAAACTTGTTGAATTATCAAGATCAGATAATTCATGTCTGTTTATCGGTTGAATTAATTTTGAATTAAGTTAAGATAAACTTATTGGATTATTAGGAATATTTATTTTTCTAGAGATTATCTAGATATGACTGTTTTAATTAGATAACTTCTCTATTGGGTTATTTGAATTAAAACTGAGGTTCTAACCCAAGAATCTCACGTGGAAAATAAAGATTCGCAGGGATCTTTTATTGAAGGTTCGGTAGGCCAATCTTTATGTTCGACCTACCGATTGAGGAGGTTCGGCAAGCCGATTTGCCAGTTTGGCTTATCGATCGGTGATATAAGGATCATGCATTTCCACATGGATTTTATCAGATATTGTTTCTGATTTGATTCTGATTCGAATTTTCGAGGCCTTATCTGATAAAGACTGACTCTTGGACCCAACCTCTATATAAAAAGGAGTGAGTATCTTTATTATTTAGATCACTTGAGAGATTAAGTGTGAGACTCTAGAAACTCCCTAAGAGCTCTTGTTCATAAATCAGGAACACTAGCTTTAGGTTCTCTCCGTTGGTTGGAAGGAGAACCACCTGGTGGAAAAGCTGAACGCCGTGAGCCCACACTCACTTGATCATGGATAGAGAATAGCAAAGAAGGCCAGTTGGTTGAGGTCCTTTTGGAACGTTACTTCTCTTCATTGATTTTAGGAGCTTTTTGGCACACAAAAGGTTAGTAAGATTTGCTTAATTTATGTATATTGCATGTCAAACCTGTGTTTTAGACAATACTTTGATATAAAATTTTTTTAAAATTCCTCTGTGTATTATTTTTCCAACAGTATCCATCTTCAAGTCTTCAATCCTGCATAAATCAAAAATTCCATATTTCCAATCATATTGAAATTTAATGTTTCTCAAAATTGTCCCAAAAATAAAATCAAAACTGCACTGAAAAATGCACATTTTCTGAAAATTACAGCTCTCTACCAGTATGCCGATCTGTGAAATTGACCTGCCAGTCATGATAAATCGGACTGCCAAATTCAAAGTTTGGCCTACCGCTAGAGTCGTCAGAATTCTACCCCATAAACGGCCTGCCGATCCTTAAGGTTTGGCCTGTCGATCTTGAGGGTTCGGCCTGCCAACCAAGCAAAAGTCACGTTTTCTAGATAATGCACTTTTGATACAATTTTTCAATCTTATTTTCAACAATTCAAAGACATAAAATTAGATACTAAACCTATGGAACGCTATCATCTGTCTTCTAGATCTGTCATCTAGATCCATCTTCTTCGAATAATTATTTAATTACCTAATTTTTATAAATTTAAAACTAAATAATTATTCCTAGACGGTGATGATAGACCGCCATCTAATTATATCAAAAGCCTAGATACATATTCTAACCTCTAAGAAATCATAACCGGCACAAATTAATTAATAATTAATTAAATAATAATTTAATCAACCATAGTTAATTAATAAACATTCACCATATAATTCCATGACAGCATATAAATATATAGAAACTTTAGAGTGCCAACTCTCTAAAAAATTAAATTCAAGCAACGGAGAGATCAAGATCACATAATTTACACATATAGTATGATCATAGATTTGTAAATTTATATGAAAACAATAGCTTTGATACCAATTGTTAGAAAAATAATACGCAGCTGAAATTTAAAATTTTTCTATATCAGAGTATTATCCAAAACATAAGTTTGACATACTATATGCATAAATTAACCAGATCTTACCAACCTTGTATGCTGAAGAGCTCCTGAAATCGATGAAGAGAATGGCATTCTAGAAGAGCCTCAGCCAACTGGTTTTCTTTGTTATTCTTTATCCACGATTGGAGTGTATGTAGGCGTACATCGTACAGCTCTTCCTAAGTGACTCTTCTTCCAACCAATTGAGAAATACCCAAAACCGCAGTTTGTGATTTGTGAACAATAGCCTTTCAGGGTAGTTTCAGAGACTCACAGAATAAAGTGCTCACTCTAGATCTCTCAATTGATCTGAATAACTTTTCAGTCTCACTCTTATTTATAGAGTTCGTCCCATTGTTGGTCCTTATCAAATAAGGCCTCAAAAATTTGAATATAGATCAAAATCTGATAAAATAGCGTAAAAATGCGTGATCAGATTATTGTTTGGTCAGTAGACCAAACTAGCAGATTGGCTTGCCGAACTAACTCCATTGGCAAGCTGAACTTGAAAATCGGCCTGCCGAACTTACGATAAATGATCCCTATAAATCTTTTATTTTCCACTCAATATTCTTTAAATAAAGCTCAGTTTTAATTCAAATAATCTAATAGAGAAATTATCTGATTAAAACAACCATATCTAGATGATCTCTAAGAAAATAAATATTTCCTATAATTTAACAAGATTATCTTGAATTAATTTTTCATAAAATTAATTCAACTGATAAACAAACATGAATTATCTGATCTTATCGAATTTTAGCCAATCTGATAATTTAACATAAGTCACCAATTTATTGAAAAAGCACACCGTATCGTTATAGGATTTATTATGAGCTAGCAAATGGGACCTGATAGACCTATATAGTTCAAGCTCCCGATAATTATGAAGCCCAATATCCTAGATATATATTTCATAGTTATTAACTCTAACGCTACTCCACTAAAAACTTAAAGCTACACTCTCGAACTATATAGAATTACGAAGCCCGAATAGCTAAGCCTCCATGACATATCAAAAATGTTTTGTATCCCCATAAGATATCCATAATCGGCTTTAGGATAAATTCTATTTTACCTTCACGATTATTGTTCTCTTATGTTTCATTGTCACACCATCAGACAACTTATCGTCTAAAGACGGTATACTATTCGGTTACACCTATGTATCCAAATGGTTGAGCGCTGCAGTCTTCTAATTACAGGATAAGGCATATAAGAGGATATCATCGACTCCAAAAGAGGAGCTATGGTTTCCGTATTTATGAATAACAAGTCTACGCTATCAAGAGTCATATCTCCAACGTACCAGTATACGTATTATTATTAAATATGGATGTTACCTTTTTGTACATCAAAAGACATAAGTCAAGACAACGGGCCCATTATTCATCTCAAGATTAAGATACAACACATATGATTGTCTAAAGTAAATTGATTTGTCGAGACAGAATTATTAATCTAAGTCAATTACACTTTATGTCTCGGTCCAATGCATTGTCACCTATGATAATGCACCAATGTTTCTATTCGTGGAGTCCACCTCCAATGGCCAAGACAAACCATCTCCCGTTAGGGATATAGACAACATAACAATCTTTGCACAAATAAAGTGCCCAACTTTATTCTCTCGATTCTAGATCTTATGATTTAGACCGTCACCTTTAGAATCATATCTTTCGTATAAGCTGTCCATCATATGCCTGATTCTGAAGGTTTAGACTGACAGTCGTAGACTTTTGTTTACTTATCATGCATTCAACAAATATGAACGCAAAGTGGACGACAATTTGGTATATGAATAATAAATAAACTCTTTATTGATAAAAATGTCTCCAAAAACATATTATATTTTTACTCCTTAGGGCATACATGTCTAACATTTTATTTTAATATTTGAGTTTAGTAATGATAATAATTTTGCACATTACACATAAATTGAAAAAGTGAAGCAACATTTTTTTCTTGTTACAACAGTTGATAGATTTCCTTTCTACAAAGCTAAGCTGCTATTTTTTTAAGTAAATGACATGCGACAAGTTGAGTTAACTAATAAGACGAACGTAAGTCTGATTAAGGTCGTTCTTGTTGAGTTGAAAGTCGAAGGATTAATCATAGTGCCATGGTTGCCAAAGTGATCATTTGTTGTGGAGTGAATAAAAGGTCGATAGACTATCATCTTCATCCATCTGGTTGTTGCGTACCAATATATTTGGTATTTCATGTTGGCTTATTATTGTGTAGGGTTGGGACCTTTGATGGGCTCGACGAAACATCAACACTCTTACCTTTCCAACCTTTTTGAGGGCATGTTTGCATATTGTGCCCATATCTCTTGCAATGACTACGCTACCTTCTAACAATTTCCAGGTTGTAAACCTTATTCCTGTGGTCTCTATTCGGCCAATGGTTTTCAATGCCCTTATTCCGCACGATAATGGGGTCTCTCAAATATTTGGGTTTAAGCAGATGTAGAATTCGCTTCATTTGTATTGTGTTGTTGTGTTAATGCTTGCTCCATATTTCTGAATAAGCTCTCGAATTTAGCGGTCAACCTTGAAATCTCCATCTTTGCCTCAATGAAGAAGTCTGGAACTTTGGTCACATAGAAGGATAATGTGTTGAAATCTGTCAATAAGGAACCAATATTTAACCATTTGCATAATCTCCTTGGGCAACTCTATGAAAAGTGTTTCGCGATGATTGACCATGGATTTTTTAAGCATCGTTCACCTATTCAATATCAGTGACTTTGGGATGGACCTGATATCATGACGCTTTATGGCACAGAAAATGTGTCTGCAAATATAAAACACTAATTTAAGAAAATGTCTTCCCCTTTCATTTCTTCCCCTTTTTTTTAAGCAAAAAAATTTCGTATTAGGCACCCAAACAATAATTTATAATATTTATAAACCAACCTGAAACTTAAAGTTAGAATTTAGACACTATAGCACGTGTGAGATTTACACTATAGTTTATTTTTACTTTACGCTATAGTATATGAGAGGCTACACATTTGCTTTACCATTGCAACATATGAGAGCTTTACATTGTGGTAATTTGAACTTTGATTTCCAAACACAAAAGTTTTATGTTTTTTGAGTTTTCAGAGCATTGTTTGAAACCAAACAAGAAGTGATTTTTGGATTAGGAGTTTATTTCTTCCCAAGTTTAGAGCCTTATTCATATGTTGGTGGCGAAAATTTCACATTTGCTTTATACCAAAGCAGTTGACTTCACACCCTAAAAAAAAAAAAAAAGAAATAACAAGCGGACTTCATAATTTTCAAAGATGTTATGATTTGTGTAATCATCAAAGATGTTATGATTTGCAAGCAACTGAATTCACAAGAGTTCTAATTAGAATTGAACTCATCCTAACTAATTGAAACAAAGAAATAACTATTTCAAGTCCTCAATCACCTTAATTACGTGTTTCAGTTTTGGCCATTTGATTTCAATTTCATCAAGTCCATTCCTTTTTTTTTTTTTATAAAAAGGAAAAGTTGTCTCCTTCGAACATGTTATAGTAATCTCTCAGTGTGTGTGGTGTATTTTGTGCTTGTGCTATGCGAGCAGAAAGCAGCAGCAGCAAAGAGCAAAACAAGATGTTCTATAGTTCAAACAGTAAATGAATATTTCAAACTCTAAATTTAGTTTGATTAATTTAGTAATTTACACAACCACCATGGAAGATGAAATAAAAGGAGAAGGCAAGGATTTTTTTTTTTAAATTCCAAACCTTCAGTTTATTTGGGATTCATTTTCCAGGAGAATAATATATCATGTACATGATAGATAGACGGACAGACATACAAGGAAAATGATTTCCAACATTTCCTTTTGCAGCTAGGGATCAACCTTTCCGGCCATCTCCTCATCACTAGATGCATTTTCATCTTCACTCAGCTCCTCATCACTAGACTCCTCCGCCTCCTCCGCCCCTATGTCCTTTGACTTGGCATATTTCTCACAATACTCTGTTTTTAAGAATTATTAACACACAATTATCACAAACTTCTTCTATAGCATCGGAAAACAGAAGTCCAAAGTAATTGGATGCCAAGCAAAATAGAAGAGAAAACGAAGTAGGGGTTCTCACCAATCATACGGACAAATACCGACATATTAATAGGAGTGAATAAAAGAGAAACAAAAAGAATTAGCAGAAACGGTTCAGCTCCACACAAGACAAAGGTCACTCTCATATTAAGAAAATCATAAAATAAAGGAGTTTTATTTGCAGATTGATGGCAAATTCTATAGGCTAGTCCACATATATCTGAGCTAACCTAATTTTGCAGTTGTTTCTTGCTCAATGTTTTACAAATTCTAGCCAAATTTCCAAACTTTTGCAATCTTCTCTACTTCCCCCTTTGTTATCCAGTTTAAAAGAGATTGCACACTACAAACAAGGCTTCAAATTTTTTGATGTACGTTGAAAGATCTTCTAAATAAAGTTCGACATTTTGGCATACAAGTATTTGAAGAGAAATTGAGGTTCACTAGATTGTTTGTTTGTGAGTTACATTTCTAGTAGGCACAGAAATTAGTCTAGAAACACTCCAAGAGAGCTTCACTTTGGAAAATTCCATACCATTATCAAACTTGCCAAGCAGCGAACATCAATTCGATGTGGCACTACATCCCTGTTCGATTGGTCTCGGACGCGCTTCTCTTGACTATTTCCGCTTTATCCGAAATGTCCCCTCTGCCTTCAACCACGTCAAGAATGAAATAGCCCTTAATTTTTTATTCCTTTAATCAGCAATGAGAAACACTTAAATTTGGCAACAATGTATATATACTGGAAACTTACTTGAAGCCCTCCTCCTGAATACAAACGCTTTTGCATCATAAGAAGGATTGTTGGAACACTGTTTCCTCTATCGTCACAACTACACTGCTTGACTGTGCGGAAATCCCAAAAACGCTTACATTGACACAAGTTATAAAAATAAATATATAAAAAATATCAAGCTAGCGCGTTTAAAGATACAAGCATATTAGTAAAAAATATAAACTTATTCATCAAACGACACAACTAGTGCTGTTGGCAAGAATCAGGAATGGATAGAATGAAGTTAAAGATTGAAGCAATAAAACATGCAATGACTTCCATTTGTATGACTTCCTCTATATGCAAAAAAAAAAAAAAAGTTAAGCATGCTTGGACGAGAGTAGTAATAGGATGGATGACCTTCTAGTAAGTCCTCGTGTTGCACTCCTTTTTTTTTCTTCCCCGTTGCGTTTATTTCCTTTCTTTTTTTAGTTGCGTCCGCTCCCACCGCTTTCACAATGGCCGCCGGCCCCCCTCAAGCCCCGCCCATCGCCCTCAAGTGCTGCTCTTGTTCCAGCCGTTTCCTCATTGCGTTTGTAAATTTTGCAAAGGACCATTGGACTTGCATTTAGTCAAAACTAAATTGTGTTGCATTCCAGGCTGTTCTCTTCTTCCTTTTTTTTTTTGGTTCCAAGCACGGTTTTCTAACATCTAGAATTTGATCTTTCCTATTTTTACTTGCTACCTTTCAGCTAAGACTAGGAGGACAGTTAGGGGGTTTAATGTAGTTTTTGTTGGGCTCTTACCTTTGACCTAAAGTTAGCATTTTAAACAATATTTCCCTTCCCACCCTTGAACAGAATTTGCGCTTTTATCTCAAGGACAGACAATTAAACAAATAGTTTTTTCTTGTAATTACACTTCGATTTTGGCATAAGTTAATCTTACATTCTCGCTTCTCCTATCCTTTACAAAAATTAATTATTCTATTTCCAAATATCTCAAACAAAATCAAACCAAATGATTAAATTCAGTAGAGAGAACTAATCTTCAAATTCCCAATCCCCCTGTGGGTTAAGCTCCTCATATCCAATTTCTCCAAATCGTTCTGAAATGCGCTTTTTAGAGTATCCAATTTAGAGATTTCTCGTTTACCATTCTTTTCTATTAAATGCAGAAACTTACCCCAAAAAAATCAAACAATTTGAAGAAAAATCACAACTATCTCGGACTTGATCTAAAAAGCTCATACGAAAACCGAAATACAGGGATTCTATAAATAAAAGATGACAATCAAATATTATCCCAATCCATTACCACCGAAAGCAAACCCAATCATATCTACAGATTTGGGGATAACAAATTCTATATCCTATTGCTTTCCCTTACACAATACAAATCGTGTTAAAATTATTTGGAGACATATTTTATAGCAATTGTTCCTTAATAATATTAACACCATTTGTAAAAAATGTGTTGCCTTCCTGATAACATGGGGCCGAACGCAGCATTTGGATGAAACACAGACTTGTTACACTATTTTCAGTATTTCGCAGCATCATATTCATAACCACATCGCTCCAATTGCATACAAGACAGAATGTAATTTCCGATACCGATCATCATCATTACTCGGCCTCCGCCTCCTTAACCTCAACCTTGGGACCTGATACAACCTAAAACAAGAAAAAAAAAATCCCAAAAATTAGGGTTAGAAGTTCAAAGGAAATAATGATGAGTTAGGAAAAGGGGATCTTTATGTCGTTGTCGTCGAAGGGGAGTATCTAACCGTGGAAGGAGGGGTGGCGGCCGCCCTTGCCCCATCCGATGCCTCGGGTGGAGTCGAGGGACTGGCGGGCGAGGCGACGGCGTCTTTGGAGATGGCTTACTGATCATAGGGCGATACCGTGTCGTTGGAGACAACCTTGAACGAAAAGAGGGTGGGCAAAAGGAAAAAGACTAGGAACAAATACGAAGACGGAAAAACCTCCTAATATGAGCTGAGTAGACAAAACGTGGTGTCGTTTTTTATTACTTAAATGCTCGATCTAATTACCGCCAATTGCAGGTAAAACAATCCTCGCGGTTAAATATAATCTGATGGCTGACATTTTTTAGGGAGAACTTTCGTCCGGATGAGTGAAAATGCCTCCAGCATAATTTATACGTATATTTGTAAATCATAATACATAGTTTATTATTTAAAATGCATGATTATCCAATATTTGTATACTAGTATTAAAAATTCAACTTTTTTTTAAAAATTAAAACTCATTTTACTAAAAATATGATAATTTCTTTAATTGCATACATCAAAATTGTTATATTTAGTTTTCACTTTAGATTTTTCAAGTTGTAGTCCCTAATAATTCTTCATTATAAGAGGGGAGTTAAAAGTAAAACAAAGTAATAGATTAAAAGTTAAAATTGGACATTTTAAAAGTTTTTTGTTAACTATTGAATGCCTAATTAACGAAGGGACCGAAACTAAAACAAAATAATATATTGAAGACTAATTAGACCTGTCAATGGTTAGGGACTAAATGAACAGTGAGAGCAAACCTTGAGAACAAACCTGGAAGGTTATTTATGAAATTAACTCTTGATTAAAAAAAAAAGGGTCGATTGATTAAAACATCAGTTACCTGGGACAAAAAAAAATCGCAAAAGACCAGATTGAATGGATTTGGTGACAATCATATTTAAATAAAAAGACACGAGAGAGATATTTTTAACTTATAAAACAAACAAGCAAGAAAACATGTAAATGGCAAACCAGACATATCACACAACGTCAAGTCGCTGCCTTTATATATAAAGCATGAGTATTTCAATGTACAAAATATAGCATTTCACCAAAATACATCTCGAAAACACCATTGTCACTTTAGATGGACGCAACGATAACCCTCGAGTTCTCAGACAAACAAGCAAATTACATAGTTATATTTATGCTGATCAAGTCTGGAAATAGTTAACAATAACCGCTGCCACCGATAACTACACAATTACAGGCTTGAGAGTTGCTAGCTATTATATCAACACAACTTCATATCCGAGGAAAAGAGTGTTTTGTTGGTCCTACGAAGCATCATCTTCAAGGTTGTTAACCCGTTCACACTCATCAATCCATTCACTGTATCTGCAAAAACAAAAAATCTACGTAAATATAAGAGAAGGGAGCGAGTGTGAGTGTGTGTGTGCATGTGCGTGCGTGCGTGCGTGTGTGTGTGTGTGTGAGAGAGAGAGAGAGAGAGACTTGAAGATTGAACTTACATGTCTATTGGCTCAGTTAAAGCTGCAAATACAAGAGGAAAAAAAAAAAGAAAAGAAAACGAGTCAGGACAATATCCAAAGTTCAATCATATCCATTAAAAAAAAAAAGAACAATGTAGCCCAAACGCAGGCAATAGTTTCAAAATCAGTACTTCTAGCGTCAACCAAAGCTATTAGGCCATGCAAGTGTTTACAAGGCTGGAGCCTCTATGGCTGCAGCCTCAGCTGGATAGTCAAATTCAGTGGTGGTGTGGTCAAAACCAGCCGTGCCGTCCTTGATCAGATCCCAAGTGCTGCGGACAGCACTTGGAAAAAGGTTGAGGTAGAGTAAATTTCATCACATAGACGTGTTGGAGATTGAGAAAGTGTTAGAGAAAGCCAATGACTGAAAGAGATTTTGCTTATGTTTAAAAGAAACAAAAAGAGAGGGTGGTTAAAGCAAGTCCTAGTGCATTGTTTGCCTTTTCCAAGGCTGCAAGGCAAGTGCCACCACAGCTGTGGCAAAAACCAGCAGCACTGCAGCCGAAGCACTCAGCCAGAAGTCATGAAAAATAAATTTCATATCATGGATGAGTCGGAGAATTGAAACCCTTGAACTTGCCCGGATGGCCAACAGTTATTTTGTTTCCGTTTGGAAGAAACCAATATAGTTTGGTAATTTGTAAAGAACCGGTATTTTGTGCTTAAAATTTACATCAAGGAAAAGAGTTCTTTATGAGGAATTATTAAGTTGTCACTACTGGAACATACAACTTCCAAAAACCAAAAAAGAATTGTGAAAATGTCTCATATACTTGATAGACACACTAAATCTCCCAAGAGACTAGCATTATGACAAACCTGTGATCGTAGTACTAAAGCTTTCTTGGCAAATCCTGCAAGACGCTTCCCCAATCAAATTTTTCATATCACTGCAATCAGATTAAGGTCAAAGGTGAGCTAAAAAGACTAAAAACTACAAGCTTAGAAAAAAAAAAAAAAAAAAAAAAAGAGAGGAAATCAAAGAATATATATAAATCTGGCCTTTCAATAACACATTCTGCACTATCACAAACCAACATTGTACACAGCATATTCACCTCGGAATAAGAAAAAAAATGAGAACATATGTGTGTGTTTGAAAAAAAACAGAGGGCTACTAACAAGCCTTAAAGCGTCTCAATAGTTCCTCCATTGGCCCTATTTTAAAGTCCTAATTTTAGTGGCAAAAATATCCTATAGAGATCAGTTCTTACATGCGACATTCAACGCTAGTGCCATGGTTGCAGAAGGGACAGCTGAAGACGGTGTCGAGCTTGTCCATCCGCTTCTTAGGAGGAGGCTTTGCTCTGGACTTCCTCTTACCCATTTGCTCAAATCCTTTTCTTCAATGTCAGAACTTCATTACAAAATCAAAGTACAATTATTCCGTGAAATCTTTGGACCCACAGGTTCAAAAATTCGCAACACACGAAATCCATTCAGAAGTATGGAATAGATATTATACTGTTAAGTTAATGCCCAAAAATTAAAATTATGTGATGTCGATCCTCATTAATCTCAACCCAAAAGTTACTCGCTTCACACTTGAGCAAACAAACCCTACTTCCAAACTTACAACGAATCACAAAATTGACAAGTTAAATAAAAAAATTCCGCAGTTGTACGTTTGCATTTTACATTTTCCGAGTAGCTTAAAAGCAGGCACGTTTTTCTCCTAAAAAAAAAAAAGGCAGGCACGTAAGGATTTCATTTTTTTCAATTTAATAACTATATACAAAGTTTTATAGCAAAAAATTAAGTTAATATAACTTGATCAATCTTCAACTTCCATTTTTCCTTTTAAAGCAGAAACAAGGAAACGAAGATTTCCCTTTTCTCTTGGTTTCTTGACGATCCACGAAATAATGAAAAAAAAAAAATCAACTAAACCCTGTACAGGTTAATTTGAAACTTTTAAAGAAAAGGAGTAGTTGTGATGAAATCGATGCAAACAAGAAAACAGTTCAGAGCAGAACCGGGGTTTCAAACTTTCATTAAAAACAGAAAAACATAAGGAGAAGCATGAAAGTGACCTTGATTAGAATCCTTGATGGTGGCAGGAGTTCGGAGGAGAAGCAGACAGAAGCGGAGACGGAGAGGGTCAGGGAGACACGCGGAGAGGAAGAGAGAAGAAGGGGAGAGAGAGAGGCCGAGAGGAGTAGCTACCACAATTATTTTTGTTCAACTTTTTCTACCCTTTGGGCTGGGCTATCGCAACGCACGAATCTAGTGGCCTCGTCTAACTTCTTACAAAAACGGTGGAGTCACAATCTACTGGTCTTAAGCTCGACTACTAATTCAAACATTGTTGAGTGTCACGCGCCAGTGTGGTTAACTTTATTTATTTTATGGGCGCATGAAAATTTCATTTTTTATATATTCTATTAACTTGTCAAAATTTTGAATATGTTCCTATTTCAAAGAAAAAAAAACGAATATGTTATATACTATTTTATATATTTAAGAAAATATTTAAATATAATGTATCTAAGAAAAATTACATCCACAGAACAAATTAGAGGAAAGATAATTACGAGAAAGTAATTATTGAAAGAGTGGAGTAAAAAATATGTTTGACAAAAAATGTTTTTGCACATTAATTAGGAAAAAAATTATAGGTACCATTCTGATATAATAAAGATACACAAGAAAAAAAAAAAACTAATAGTACTTTTGAAAGAAAATATTTTAATAGAAACGGAGGACGGCAATGTATTTTAAGGAAGCGCATCATAAAGAACACTAAATTGTATCGGAGTTCTGCGGAAAAACCAAACAAAAAAAAAAGAGAAAAGGAAAAAAAAAACGAAAAAACAAAACAAAAAAAAAGGAACAAAAAAGGAGTTGTCATGTGGCAAAAAAAGAACAAGTGACCTTGGCTCTTTTATATAGGGTTAAGGAAAAACTTTTAACCTGAGTCGTACGTTTATAACCCAAAGTAGCATAAGTATATTGCGGGCCTTACATATTGCTTTGTTTTTGTATTTGAAAATTAAAAAAAAAAAAAAATAGTTCTACAAAAAAATTAAGAATTGGTAGAAAATGAAATTGTCAAACTCTACCCAACCAGGAGTATTTCGACACATACCTTAAAATCTGATCAGTTTGGGGAAGTCAGGGAAACTTCCTACACAGATCTTTTACCGTTTATGAGTCGTGACTAGTGATTTTTGTTGTTGAATGGCTTATGGGCATTAAAGAGAAATTTGAAATTAGAATGTGGCTTTGAACAATTTTATATTATTAAAAGTTAAGGGTGTCTGGACTCATGTATGAGATGGGTTTGTTTTGAAATCTCATTTAAGATCTATTTTGTGATTAAATTTTCACGAACTTTATTAGAATTCCAAAAGTTTAATCTAGATTTCCAAGGTTGTGGAGAGTTCTTATTTGGGTTTCCTAGTTTGATTTGGATTTTTTAGGTAGAGGAGTGCTTTGTTAGAATTTAGAGTATTCTTACCATCATCGTCGATGCAATACTAAAAGTTTTTAGTTGATGCCGACGATGGAAATGATGAATGCTTCCAGTGAATGTCTTTTGATGTAGATGAGTAAAAGATTTTGATTTTTATTTTTATTTTGAAAGAAATGAAAGTTAAAAATAAGAGTCAAACTAAAATATTTGAAATAAAAAAACTAGCCATATGGCTAAAGTGCGTGGACTTTTATACAATTTCCCCGCGAGTCATGAGTTATTTATATATTGTGCTAAATAGCACTTCTATAGTTAATTACATAATTATACCTCCTAGTTTTAGCTATTTTTCAAAACGAATGTAATTAAAAGCATGAGATCATGAACATGAATATTAGAGTCTTTGATCACCGTTATTATTTTATGATCGTTAGTTAGTCAGATTATGATGGAAAGCATATGACAAACACCAATGAAAAAACCAAGTGCTTAATGTAAATATCAAAACAAAATTTATAGTGGTTTACTCTTGAATGAGCTACGTTCACTATTAAGATGTTCACTATGTTAGATCAAAATTTACAAGGTAAGTTGAGTGCAATGTTTCTTGAGTGATTTCTACAAAGTAACGACAAATACAATAGTATAAGGTCCGAGTTCCTCTTCATTTATTTATAGAGGCCAAATACGGTGATTACATGAGCAATTACCACTCTTTTCCTCTCATCACGGGGTAGCTGAGTGTTGTATTGGTGTGAAGTAGTAGGCGATTACCAAGTACTCATATGTCCATGTTCTTCCAATAGTGGTGCTTATTGAGACGTGTCCATATAGATCAAAATGGTTCTAAAAAGTCTGGAGTTGTTAACCGTTATCGTGAACAATAAGCGAATAGCGAGTAGCAAGTGACATGCAACGAGTGACAAGCAACAAGCGACAAGTGACAAAGAGCGAGCAATGAGTAACGAGTAATGAGTAATGAGTGACAAGTAATGAGTGATGAGGAGCAAGTGATAAGTGACAAGCCATCAAGCAGCAAATGTTTTCAACTATTGGCTAGCGAACCTGAAGCAAGTGAGGCTATGAATAGCGAGCTAACGAGTGATAAGGTAATGAGCGACGAGCCAACAAGTGATAAGGTAACGAGTACAAGCCGTTGCATGGCTAGTGGCGAGTAGCAGATGACGAGTGATGAACCAATGAGTGACAAATAGTGGCCAACACTTACCACCTCTTATGCATGAGAGATCATCAAGCGGTGAGTGGGCAACTAGCCGACCATCGAATAGTCGACTATATGACCATCAAGTATATGACCAGGCAACCATCAAATAATTGATTAGATTGTTATACTAGGTGCCATAAGGATTAGAGGATGTAATAATTTTTTGGGGACATTGAATCAATAAAGAGTTTATTAATTGTTTCATATATCAAATGTGTCCTTTTATGTTCATTTTTGTTGAATATATGATAAGCAAACTAAAGTTTGAGATTGTTAATTTAAACCTATAAGATCATGCATATGATGGACAGATTATGTGAAAGACATGAATCTTAAAGTGATAGTCTAAATAAAAAATCCACAATAGAGGGAATAAAGTTGGGTGCTATATTCATGTAAACATTGTTATGTTGTGTACATTAGGGAGATGGCTTGTCTTGGTCATCGAAGTTAGACTCTTTGAGAAGATACATTGGTCTATTGTCATAGGTGATGATATATTAGATTAGGGATTTGATTTGATTAATAATCTGTTTGTTTAAATCAATTCACGTTAGACAATCATATGTGTCGTATCTTAATCCTGAAATAAATTAATAGGCCCGTATTCTTGACTTGTGTCTTTTGATGTACCAAAGGTGACATCCTGAATTATATGTAGGTATGCATGTTGGTACATTATAGACATGACTCTTGATTAATGCAGACTCGTTATTTATAGTTATAGAATTTATATCTCTTTTATAAAGTTAATGTTATTCTCTTATAGATATTATCCTGTAATTAGAAAACTAGAGTGCTTAACCCTTTTTGGATACATAGGTGTAATTGAATGGTATACTGTTTGTATTAGTTATGAATAGTAAGTTTCTAGCGGTAAGATAATGTAACACAAGATAAAAATAATCAGAAACGTAAAACAAAATTTTATCGTTAAGTTGATTATAAATATCCTATGGGGATGTTACACATTATGACATGTCATAGATGATTAACTTATTGGAGTCTCATAATTTATATATAATTCAAAAGTGTAGCTCTAAGCTTTTAATGGAATAGCTTGAGAGTTGATAATTATAAAATGAATGTGTCGGGGACGTGTTATTTTATAATTATAGAAGTTGATCTATATATATCCATCGAGTATCTTTTGCTAGCTCATAATATTTCCTATAGTGATACGGCATATTTTTCCTACATATTGGTAATTTATATTAATTCTTAGACTAGTTTAAATTCAGTTGATTGGATTTAACAATTCATCTTAGTTTGTTGGTTGAATTAATTTTATGAATTAATTCAAGATAAACATGTTGAATCAGTTGAATATATATTTTATTTGATATGGAATTATTTGTATATGATAGTTTTAATTAGATAATTTCTTTATTGAGTTATTTGAATTAAAATTGGGGCTCTACCTAAGATTCATGTGTAGAATAAGATATAGAAACTTCCAAAATTGAACAAACTGGCAGGTCGATGACTAAGTCTGGCCGATCGGTGGAGCGTAACTTAGTTTCGCAAAACAGTGCAACCAACAAGTTGGTGGTTAGGCCCACATCTTTCATGCATTTTGATGTAGATTTTGACCCAGTTTTGAATATAGAAAAGTAGAATTGACTTCTTACCAGTCACTATAAATAGGATTCTTATTTCTATTGTTATTTAGATCAGCAAAAAAATTTAGAGAGAGTATTCTAGAGAGAGAAACTTTAAAACTCCCATTGGGCTATTGTTCAACATCCCGAACCTTAGCTCTTGATTTTTCCTTATGGTTGGAAAGAGATGTTAACAAGAGGATAATTGAACGACATATGCCCAATTGCATTCTTGTCGTGGAAAAGAGAAAATCAAAGAAGACTAGTTGATTGAAGCTCTTCTAGAAGCAATTCTCAATAGCAATTTTGTCGAAGTTTTTCTTGTCAAAAGTACGGTTACAATTCTTAGAGGTATATAAGATCTTAATTAATTTATATACATAACATATCTAACTTGTTATTTAGAAAAAGGCTTTGAATTAAAATTTTTAAAATTCCGCTACGTTCACATTTTTCTAACAATTAGTATCATAGCGAGGTTTTATGTTAATTTTATGAGTTTGTGGTCATGCTATGTATATAAATTATATGATTTTGATTTCTCTTATGCTTTAATTGAATCTTTTAAAGAGTGGGCACTCTAATATTTCTATATTTATTTGTATGTTATCATAAGATTATGTGGTGAATGCTATTAATTAACTATGGTTGATTAAATTTTATGTTTTAGTTATTTTTTAATTAATTAATTTTCACCCGTTATGGTTCCTTAGAGGTTAGAATGTACACCAAATTTTTTCTATGTAATTAAATGGTGATCTATCATCACCATTTGGCGTTTGTTATTTTATTTTATAGAAATTTTGTAAGTCAGAAACGGTTTAGGTTTTGGTTGTAAATTTTATACTAAAATATTAAAGACAGATCTTGAAGATGGTGATGACTTTAGTTCTATGTGTTTTTCTATGTTTTTATAATTTTTATGTTTTTGAATTGTTAAAAAAATAAATTAAGAACTGCATAAAAAATTGTTTTTACAAAAGATAGGAAAACGTTGATTCAGGTCGGACCAACAGGCTGGTTATCTTATACCTGTCGGCCAAACGTTGATAGAGCCAAGAGTTTTGTATGAAACCGGTAGGCCAATGATTATAGACTAGCAGGCTAGTCTTGGGCATAATCGTTTTTAAAAAATTGGTGTGTTTTTCAATGCAATTTTTCATTTTTGTTTTTGAGACAATTTTGATAAACATGGAATTTTATGATAACCAAAAAAATAAATTTTTTGATTTATATGAGATTGAAAATTAAAGATAGACGCCACACGAAGAAGGATACAACAAGAAGATACAAGATGAAAAATCGATATATGTTTCAATTGATCTTTTTGTAATCTTTATTTTCTTTTTTTTAGGATGGGACCACAATATTACGGCTAGTTATTATATTGCTTGTAGCTTTGCTTATTGCATTGCTTGTTTGTTTTACAATATGTTTTACCATGTATGTTGATAATATATCATGAAGAACAGGGAGTGCCGTTTATTAAAAATTGTTCATGCATGTTAAAATAAAACCTTGATTTTTTAAAATATTGAGTGAGAGAAGGTTTTTAAAGAGAGGACTTAAGGCCTTCATCATTGTTCCATTGGTAACACATGGTGGTTCTAACCTCTAGGAGGGATGCATCATATACTAGGTTAGATCTCTAAGACAATAATTTGCTTTAGTATGTTTTATCATTGTTCACCCCTAGGTATCGATTATAAACTATGGATAAAATAGTTGAAACGATGGTTAAATACTCAAAATTCATTTTATTATTAACCTCTCCTAGAAGCTCTGTTAATCGAGTTAATGGCCAAAGAAAGTGATTATTAGTATATGCTAGATCAGATGGGTCTTGAATGGTATATATTAATCAGAGGGGATCTATGTTCCTAATTGAATTTGACAAGCCTCCCTTAGGCAGCTTATTGAATTCTTAGTTAAGAATTATAATTATAAGGTTATGTTTTTTTCAAAGTTTTGACACATAAACACATTGTATGCTTACTTGTTTGTGTTATCTTATTAAATTGTTATTGAATATTTGCTTATATTTGATATATGAATCTTTATTGTAAATCAAAATGTCTAAAAATGCTTTATCTTTGATACTTGATAAAAACATTTTAACTGGCGAAAACTATAATGATTGATAACAAAACCTGAATATCGTCATATTCTTTAAGAAACTAAAATTTATGCTAGCTACACTGTGTCCTATTGCACCCACCAATGAATCTGCTAATGAATAAATTCAAGCATATGATCGCTAGAAGGATGTTGATGATCAGGCCCACTGCTATATCATGACTAGTTTGAATAATATGCTACAGGCTTAACATAAAGATCATGAGATTACTTATCAGATCATAGATAATCTTGAGGGCATGTTTTGAGGCCAAAACCTTTACAGAGAGGCAAGGGGCTCTTTGGAAGCTTCTCTACTGCAAATAAAACCAGAGACATCTGTGAAGGATCATATGATGTTGGTCATGGGTTATCTCACCGACGCTCAAACCCATGGAACCGACATTGATGCTGTCCCAAATGACTATGGTCTTTGAGACTCTTTCTAAGGAGTTCATCTCGTTTAGAGCATCATATAACTTGAGTAATAGACATGATATGACTTTGACTGAGTTGATAATACAGTTGTACGAGTTTGAAAACTTGATCAGGGAAGCTCTAGTTGGTGGTGAGGCAAACTTGGTGGTTATGGTTCCAACTCTAACATTGGGAATGGAAAGAAGCAAAAGGCCAAGAACATGAAGTCTTTCATTATAGCAAAGGACAAGGATAAGAAGAAAAAGAAGAGAAACCCAAAGAAACTAAAATACTTCTTCTGCGAGAAGGTTGGGCATATCAAGAAGAATCACAAGGACTTCCAAGCTAAAAGAGGTAAGTGCGAACTTCTAGTTGTTGAGACTTGTTTAGTTGAAGAATCAAATGACACCTAGGTCATAGATATTGGAGCAACTAACCATGTTTGTGTTTCTCTATAGGGTTTATGGAAACGAGAAGTCTGCTATATAAGTACTTCATGTTATGGATTGGCAATGGATCCTTAGTGTTAGCTGAAGTAGCAAGAGACATCCATTTTTAGTTTGATAGTTATAGAAGTTTAGTTTTGAGAGATTATTTTTATGTTCCTAAACTCAAAAGGAATTTAATTTCTATCGCTTATTTATTCAAGGATTCTTATTCAGTTTCTTTTAATAATAAAGTTGTAATTCGTAAAAATAAATCTTTTATATGTAGTAGATGGATGCAAAACAACCTACATTTTATCAAACCTAAGATGGAATCACTACTAAATACTGAGATAAATAACTCTAAAAGACTTCAGACTTCTCACTTTAATAAGACTTATCTATCGCACTCACGATTTGGTCACATTAACTTGAATAGGATTCAAAGGTTGGTAAGGGATGGACCTCTAAATCAATTGATGTGGAATCTATACCACAATATAAGTCTCCTTTGGAGGGCAAAAAGACCAAAAGACCATTTGCGTCTAAGGGCAATTAACCCAAAGGGATTCTAGAACTTGTGTATAGTGATGTTTGTGATCCCATGAACATCAAGGCGCGACGATGGTGTGAGTATTTTGTCACTTTTATTGACGATTACTCGAGATATGGGTTTGTCTACCTAATGCATCATAAGTGCAAAACTTTTAATAAGTTCAAGGAGTTTTGAGCTGAAGCGAAGAAGCAATTGGGTAAACCCATAATGACACTTTGATTTGATCGAGGTGAAGAGTACCTCCTTGATGAGTTCTTAGGACTCTTAGTAGAGAATGAGATTTTATCCCATTTGATTGTGCCTAGAACTTCTCAACAGAATGATGTGGCTGAGAGAAGGAATAGGATTTTGTTGAACATGGTAAGTCCCTGATGAGTTATTCCACATTGCCATTATCTTTATGGGGATATACATTACAAACCGCATGTTATCTTTTAAACAATGCGCCTACTAAATCGGTTCCTAAAACTCCTCATGAGTTATCGATAGATAGGAAGACATCCTTAAACCATATTTATACATGGGGTGTTCTGCCCATGTTTTGGACAAGGAAGTGAATAAGTTGGAAGCACATTCAAAAGTGTGTGTATTTGTAGAATATCCAAAAAGGACAAAAGGGGGGGGGGGGGGGGGGGGGTGTGTTATTTTATAACCCAAAAGAAAATAAAATGATGATTTCAACGAATGTGACTTTCCTTGAGAAAAGTTACATGAACGAATTTAAGCCTTGTAGTAGGTGGTACTCAAGGAGTTGGCAGGCGATTCAATCACTTCGGGCGTTCTAGTTGAAACCAATCCAATCAATGTAGAAAATTCAGCCGAACAACAACCAAGGGAGCTTTGGCATGGTGGAAAGATCAAGCATTAACCCAAAAGGTATATGTTCAATAGTGAAGCTTACTTGGCTGAATCGGGTAATCATGATAGAGATCCTTATACTTACAAAGAAGCCATGGAGGATATTGATTCAAAGCTCTAGATAGAAGCTATATACACTAAGAAGAAGTCTATGAAGACTAATTAAGTCTGGGAGCTTGTGGACCTTCCCGAAGAGGTAAAACCTATACGGTGTAAGTGGGTCTATAAGAGGAAGAGAGATGTAGATAGGAAAGTCAAAACCTATAAGGCTAGACTAATAGCAAAGGGATACGCGCAAAAGGAATTGATTATGAGAAAACCTTTTTGCCAGTAGCCATGTTTAAGTTCATCCGTATTCTCTTGTTCATTATTGTCACACTTGATTACGAGATTTGGCAAATGAATGTCAAGATGGCCTTTTTGAATGGCTGTCTTGATGAGACTATACATAGGGTACAACCAGACGAGTTCAAAGATAAGGTTCAAGAGAACAAGTTTTGTAAACTACTAAAGTCGATTTATGGACTTAAGCATGCTTCTCATTCTTGGAATATAAGATTTAATCAAGTGATCAAGACTTATGGGTTTGAACAATATATAGATGAACCATGTGTTTACAAGCACATTAAGGATAGGAAGGTGGTTTTTCTACTACTCTATGTAGATGATATTCTGCTTGTTGACAATGATGTTAGGGCATTGTCATTGGTCAAATCATGGTTGACTAAGCAATTTGAAATGAAGGACCTAGGTGAAGCTTATTATGTTCTTGGTATTCAAATCCTTCGAGATAGGAAGAACAAAATGATAGCTTTATCCCAAGCTACCTACATAGAAAAGATTTTCGAGAAGTATACATTGTAGAATTCTAAGAAAGGTCGGCAACCATCAAGATTTGGAATTACTCTTTCTAAGAAAGGCTCTCCAATATCTGATGAAGAAAGAGAATATAGGAAGAAAGTGCCTTATGCTTCGGTAGGAGGTAGTGTCGTGTATGCTATGCTTTACACACGAATTGACATATGTTATATATTTGGGACTGTGAGTCAATACCAGTTGAATCTAGGACATAACGATTGGGTTACGGTTAAGCATATGCTGATGTATTCCAGTGAAGATCTAACATATCTTGGATACATTGATTTAGACATTCAATCATGTTCGGATTCGATGAGGTCGACTTTAAGATCTATGTTTACTCTAGGAGGAGGAGCCATTGTTTAGAGAAGTGTCAAGCAAGATTGCACTTCAGATTCAATGATAGAGGCTGAATATGTGGCAATTAGTGGAGCTTTGAAAAAAGATGTATGGCTCTGTAAGTTCCTTGGAGATCTTGAGGTTATTCCTAGCATTGGTAAGCCAATAACGTTGTATTATGATAACACTCAAGCAATAGCTAATGCTAAAAAACCAAAATTTCATAAGAAGAGTAAACATACACAACAGAAGTATCATGTGATAAAGGATTTCATAGATAATGGACAAGCTGTAGTATGCAAGATCACATCTGAGGATAATATAGCTAATCCTTTCACGAAAACACTACTAATGAGGGCTTTCAAAAAGCACGTAGAGGCTATAGGGATGCGTAACATATCACATTTACTCACTTAGGAAAAGTGGGAGATTGTTAGACTACATGCTCTAAGGATTAAATGATGTAATAGTTTTTAGAGATATTTAATCAATAAAGAGTTTAAATATGTCCTCTTTATGTTCATTCTTATTGAATATATGATAAGCAAACTAAAGTCTAACTTATGTTCATTCTTATTGAATATATGATAAGCAAACTAAAGTCTAAGTCTATCAATCTTAACCTTTAAGATCGTGCATATGACAGATAGATTAAGCAAAAGACTTGAATCTTAAAGATGATAGTCTAAATAAAAAGATCCGTAATCGAGGGAATAAAGTTGGGTGCTTTATTCATGTAAAGATTGTTATATTTTTTACATCCCTAGCAGGAGATGGTTTACATTGGTCATCGGAGTTAGACTCCACGAGTAGAAACCTTGTTATGTTGTCATAGGTGACAATATATTGGATTGGGACAAAAGTTGAATTGATTTGATTAATATTTTCATTTTGTTTAAATCAATTCACTTTAGACAACCATAGGTGCCATATCTTAATTCTGAAATATATTAATAGGGCCGTATTCTTGTCTTGTGTCTTTTGATATAGTAAAAGGTGATATCTAGAATTATATGAAAGTACACATGCCGGTACATTGAAAACATGACTTTTGATTGATGTAGACTTGTCATTCATGATATGGAATCCATAGCACGTTCATAGAGTTTATGATACTTTGATAGGCATTATGTTGTAATTAGAAAACTGGGGCACTCAACCCTTTGAAGGTGTAACTAAATGGTATACTATTTGTATTGGTTATGTATAGTAAGTTTTCTAATAGTAAGATAATGAAACATAAGATAAAAATAATTGGGAAGGTAAAACAAAATTTTATCCCTAAGTCGATTATGAATATCCTATGGGGATGTTACACATTATGATATGACATGGATGATTAACTTATTGGAGTTTTATAATTTATATATAGTTTGACAATGTAGCTCTAAGCTTTTAGTGGAAAAACTTAAGAATTGACAATTATATAATGAACATTTTGGGGCAGTGTTATTTTATAATTATAGGAGCCATATCTATATACGTCCATAAAGCCCCCTTCGTTAGCGTACAATATTTCCTATAATGTTACGGTGTATTTTTTCCTATCTATTAATAACTTATGTTAATTCTTAGATTGGTTCAAATTAGGTTGATTGGATTTAATAATTCATATTAGTTTATCGGTTGAATTAATTTTATGAATTAATTCAAGATAAATATGTTGAATTATTTAAATATATATTTTAATTGATATGAGATTATTTTTATATGTTTGTTTTAATCAGATAACTTCTCTATTAAGTTATTTGAATTAAAACTGAGATTCTATCTAAGATTCTTGCATAAAATAAGATATGAAAACTTCCAAAATTGGGAAAACTGGTAGGCTGGTGACCAAGTCTAGCTGGCTAGTAGAGCATAACTTAGTTACGTAAAGCAGTAGGACTAGCAGGTCGGCGGTCAGGATTGGCATGCCGGTTGGTAAAATCTTGTTATGCATCTTTCATGTGTTTTGATGTGGATTTTGGTCTAGTTTTGAATTTAGAAGCCCTATCTAAGTAAAATTGACTCCTTACCAGCCACTATAGATAAGATGTTTGTTCCTATTGTTATTTAGATCATTAGAGAAATTTAGATAAAGAAACTCTAAAACTCCCATAGGACTATTGTTCAACAACCCAAACCTTAGCTTTTAGTTTTCTCTCGTGGTCGGAAGGAGACATTACAAGAGGAGAATTGAACAACGTGTGCCTACTCATATTCCAGTTGTGGAAAAGAGAATAGCAAAGAAGATTAGTTGGTTAAAGCTCTTCCAGATGCCCTTCTCAGTAGTAGTTCTATTAAAGTTTTTCTTATCAAAAGTACGGTTCCAATTTTAAGAGGTATGTGAGATCTTAATTAATTTATATGCATAACATGCCTAACTTGTTATTTGGAAAAGGATTTAATTTAAAATTTTTAAAATTTTGTTGTGTTCATATTTTTTCCAATATAGGAGACTGTCGAGTAGACGACTAGCTGATTAGTATGAAAATATAGCTACTTCCAAGTGATCTCGGTTGTGAATGGTAGACACAGTCTACTCTAATAGACAGCTCCCCATTCCTTTGATGAATTTATTCTTGCCCAAGGAGTGAGAAATCTAGCAGGTATATAAGTAGTTTATTATGGCTAGTCAATGTTAGACATGTATGCCCTAAGGAGTAAAAATGTAATATGTTTTTTGAGACATTTTTATCAATAAAGAATTTATTATTTATATACCAAATCTTGTCCTTTTTACATTCATATTGGTTGAATGCATGTTAAGCAAACAAAAGTCTGAGACTGTCGGTCTAAACCTTTAAGAATTACACATATGATGGACAGATTATGCGGAAGACACAATTCTTAAGGTAACGGTCTAAATCATAAGATCTGCAATTGAGGGACTAAAGTTGGGCGCTTTATTCATGTAATTTTTGTTATGTTGTCTATATCCCTATTGGGAGATAGTTTGTCTTGACCATCAGAGGTAGACTCTACGAATAGAAACATTGGCATATTGTCATAGGTGACGATGTATTGGATCGGGACATAAAGTGAATTGATTTGAATTAATGATTCTGTCTCAGCAAATCGATTCACTTTAGACAATCATTTGTATTGTATTTTAATATGAGATGAATAGTGGATGCGTTGTCTTGACTTATGTCTTTTGATTACCAAAGGGTGACACCCACATTTTTATAGTGGTATGCATGCCGATACGTTGGAGGCATGACTCTTGATAGCGTAGACCTGTTATTCATAGATATAGAATCCATTGCTCCTCTTTAGGAGTAGTGATATCCTTTTATATGCATTATCCTAAATTGGAAAACTGGAGCACTCAACCATTTGGATACATAGGTGTAACCAAGTGGTATACTGTCTGATAACTCTAGTTTAGAGAGTTATTTGGCCACTTTTAATTAACAAATATTACTATGTTTTTGAGAAAAATTACATGAAACATCCAACTTTTTCATAAAAGCATGATTTTATTGATGTAGGTTGAGGAAAGAAAGAAAACAAAACAAAAGGGAGCAAAAGCACAAGAAATCCGAGACCAACCTTGTTGGCAGAGCTGAAGCGCCGCGGCGCCCAAAGAGCAGCGCCAGCGGCGCCCAAGGGAAGTGCAAGAACGCTTTGCAGAAACTCAGCGCCGCGGCGCTGGGGAAGGAGCGCCGCGGCGCTACGGCGGAAAAGAAGAGAAAAACAGAGAAGAAGCGCCGCAGCGCTAGAAGAGAAGGGCCGCGGCGCCAGAGTGATCCTGAACCACGATTTTTGGACGCAAAACAAGGGATTTGTTAACTTAAGAGTAGTATAAATAGAATAGTATTGGGTAGCTAGGTTATCAGTTAATTTTGGAGAGCGTTGTTTATTTTTCTTAGGAGCCGTCAAGCATTCCGGAGTAAGAAGTGAAGAATTGGTGACAGAATTTCTTGCTCTCTTAACTCTTGATGTTTGATTCAATTAAATTTTCAGATTTTATTTCTTTTTCAATTATGTTCTAATTTTCTTAGTTAGGGCTATGATGTAACCTAATCATGACGATGTGAATTTCATATTTATGCACCATAATTGATTTTATTCATGTGAGTTATGTGTTATTATGTTTAATGCTTTTAAATGATTAGCTACCATTTAAATGATCTGATGTGCATGTTCAAAACTGAGAAGGGAGAATTATGCAAATGCTTCATCTAACATATAACCATGAATTAAATATGGATAGAGATATACCATATTATTTGTGTGGCTTCATTTGGAAAGTTCATGAATCCTAATGCATTCTGATTTATTTAAATTCACATAGAGATATAGTGAGTTAATAAACTGAATAGGTTTGCTATACCTAGAGATAGGATAGTAAATAATTTAGGAATTTTCGTCATCACATGTGTATTATTGATTGGGTTGCATAATTTTATGAAATTCATATCTAGTGATTATGGTGAAATCAAATGCCTTAACGCCTTGTCTTATTGAAGTATCTTTTGAAATTGATTGTAATTTTTATTCTTAATTTAGTACTTTAGTTCAGTAATTTATTCAATCACAACCTCATATGATCAACTAGATAAACCTTAGAGTTAATCCAATTTTAGTACTTAGTTAGATTATTATACAACAGTCCCTGTGAGACGATACTCTTACTCACTATTGTATTACTTGATCGATAACGTGCACTTGCGTTAGTGAATTTTACCGAACAAGTTTTTGGCGCCGTTGCCGGGGACTACTTGTTTAATACTAATTAATATTAATACCGGATAACCCTTGATTTAATCTAGTTTCTTTTATTTTGTTCATTTTTTTTTAGGAGTGCGTTGGTGTATGAGAAGAACTAAACAAGGGGAACTTGTTAAGTTTGATTCAGAAATCGAGCGTACTTTCAAAAGACTGTTAAGAGAACAGAGAAATCGCACTGAGAAAATGGCGGATGCAGGTGAAGCTGAAAACCCTCGCCGACTTTTGAGAGATTATGCAGCACCAACTGTTCAAGGTGCCACTTCAAGCATTAGGAGGCCAGCTATTCAAGCAAACAACTTTGAGATCAAGCCATCTCTCATCCAAATGATTCAACAATCGGTGCAATTTAGTGGGCTACCTTGTGATGATCCAAACGCCCACATTGATGCATTTCTCGAAATCTGTGACACTATTAAATTTAATGGAGTGTCAGATGATGCAGTTAGACTGAGATTGTTCCCATTCTCGCTGAGGGATAAAGCCAAGAATTGGCTTAGATCTCTTCCTGCAGGATCAATCACCACCTGGGATACTATGGCCCAAAAATTCCTCGGTAAGTTTTTCCCTCCAGCAAAATCTGCAAAAATGCGTAATGATATCACTAATTTCTTGCAGATGGATAATGAGTCGTTATACGAAGCATGGGAAAGATTCAAGGAGCTGCTAAGGAGGTGCCCACATCATGGATTACCAGTCTGGATGCAGGTACAAACTTTTTATAATGGGTCTAGTGCAAGTATCCGGGCTACTATTGATGCAGCTGCAGGTGGGACATTAAATAATAAAACACCTGAGGAGGCTTTTGATCTAATAGAAGAGATGGCATCAAACAACTATCAGTGGCCTACTGAAAGGCTACAAACTAGGAGAACGGCAGGAGTTCATGAAGTGGATGCATTATCTGCACTCACAGCTCAATTTGAAGCACTTAACAGAAAGATAGACCATATGAGTGCTTCAGCTATGAAAATTCAGAATGCCGTATGTGAATTTTGTGGTGGAGGACATGCCAGCAATGAATGCCAGGTAGGTAACAATTTTGCTCAACCTTCTGAAAATGCTAATTTTGTTGGAAATTTTAACAGGTCACAAAATAATCCTTATTTCAACACTTACAACCCAGGGTGGCGAAATCATCCGAATTTTTCATGGGGCAATCAAAATGCGATGAGACCACCACCAGGATTCAAGCAACAGGAGGAGAAAAAGCCGAATCTGGAAGATATTGTTGCTAAGCTGGCGACCTCCACTCAAGATTTCATGAAGAGTACAGATGCAAGACTCCAGAATCAAGAGTCATCTATCAGAAATCTGGAAATGCAAATAGGACAGATGGCTAATATGATCTCAGGTAGACCACAGGGTTCTTTGCCAAGCAACACAGAAAAGAATCCTATTGAGAACATAAAGGCAATTACTTTGAGAAGTGGCAAACAATTGGGACAAGAGGATGCTAAACAGGAGGTCAACATTGAACAAGAAGAAGAGAGTAATGAGCAATCCAAGGAAACATGCAAGAGCAAGCTTTTTCCTGATGATCCCAAGCCCTATGTGCCTCCCATTCCATTCCCTCAACGACTCCAGCAGCACAAATTAGATAAGCAATTTTCTAAATTTCTTGAGGTGTTTAAAAAATTGCATATTAACATTCCTTTTGCAGATGCCTTAGCCCAGATGCCTAGCTATGCAAAATTCTTGAAGGAGATTTTGGCCAACAAAAGGAAGCTGGAGGATTATGAAACAGTAAAATTGAATGAGGAATGTTCAGCCATTCTGCAGAATAAGTTGCCACCTAAACTAAAAGATCCAGGGACTTTTACTATTCCTTGTACTATTGGTGACTCTTATTTCGAAAAAGCATTATGTGATTTAGGGGCTAGTATCAATTTAATGCCTTTTTCTGTTTTTAAGAAATTAGGTTTGGGAGAGGTTAAAGCAACCACAGTGTCACTTCAACTAGCAGACCGAACAATTAAGCACCCAAGAGGTATTGTGGAAGATGTACTAGTAAAGGTTGACAAGTTTATTTTTCCTGCAGATTTCATTGTTCTAGAAATGGAGGAAGATCATGAGGTTCTGCTCATTTTAGGCCGTCCTTTTCTAGCTACTGGAAGAACCTTGATAGATGTGCAACAAGGAAAATTAATTCTCAGGGTTCAAGATGATCATGTCACCTTTAATGTGTTTGAAGCAATGAAATATCCCTCAACTGATGATTCTTGCTTTAGAATTGACACCATTGATAAACTGGTATCTAAGATTTTTCAGGAAGATGTTTTCAAGGATCCGCTTGAAGCTTGTCTAACCCAATCTACTGGTGCGGATGTTGAGAATGAGGAAATAAGGGAATATGTAGAATTTATGGAGGCAAATCCACCAATTCCGAGGCATAAGGCATTGCAACTTGAAGAAGTGGGACAGTCCATCACAAGGCCTAAGCCATCAATTGAAGAGCCTCCTATTCTTGAACTTAAACCCTTACCTTCTCATTTAAAATATGCATATTTAGATGGCAATTCCTCACTACCTGTAATTATTTCTTCTTCTTTGACAGATCTTATGGAGGAAAAACTGCTTAGGGTGTTAAGAGAGCACAAAGGCGCAATTGGATGGAAGATTGCAGACATCAAGGGAATAAGCCCCTCCATTTGCATGCACAAAATTCTTATGGAGGAGAAATACAAGCCCACCATTCAACCCCAAAGGCGTCTGAATCCAAAAATGCAAGAAGTCGTGAAAGCTGAGGTTATCAAACTATTAGATGCCGGGATCATCTATCCTATATCTGATAGTTCATGGGTAAGTCCTGTGCAAGTTGTGCCGAAGAAAGGAGGTATGACTGTTCAAAAGAATGACAATAATGAGTTAATTCCAACTAGAACAGTTACTGGGTGGCGTGTTTGTATGGATTATAGGAAATTAAATGACGCCACTAGAAAAGATCATTTTCCTTTACCATTTATTGATCAAATGTTGGAAAGACTTGCAGGACATCAATTCTATTGTTTTCTAGATGGATATTCAGGGTATAATCAAATCCCTATTGCACCCGAGGATCAAGAAAAGACCACGTTCACTTGTCCCTATGGCACTTTTGCATATAGAAGGATGCCATTTGGTCTTTGTAATGCACCGGCAACTTTTCAGCGTTGTATGATGGCCATTTTTTCTGATATGGTTGAGAAATTCATTGAAATTTTCATGGATGACTTTTCTGTTTTTGGCACATCATTCGATTTATGCTTACATAATTTGGCATTGGTGTTACAAAGATGTGAGGAAACTAACCTTGTTTTGAATTGGGAAAAATGTCATTTTATGGTGCAGGAAGGGATTGTGCTTGGACACAAAATCTCCAAAGACGGTATAGAAGTTGATAGAGCCAAAGTGGAGGTTATTGCAAAATTGCCTCCACCCACATCTGTCAAACTCGTTCACGGATTCTTGGGGCATGCTGGATTTTATAGGCGATTTATAAAAGATTTTTCAAAAATTGCTAGACCTTTGTCTAACTTGTTGGTTAAAGATGCCCCGTTTGTGTTTTCTGATGAATGCTTGCAGGCCTTTAACACTTTGAAAGAAAAGCTTGTGTCAGCACCTATCATGGCAGCGCCCGATTGGGATTTACCTTTTGAGCTCATGTGTGATGCAAGTGATTCAGCAGTTGGAGCAGTGCTGGGCCAACGAAAGAACAAAATTTTTCAAACTATATATTACGCTAGTCGAACCTTGTCGGGAGCACAACTGAATTACACAACTACAGAAAAGGAACTTCTGGCGGTAGTTTTTGCTTTTGATAAATTTCGTTCGTATTTGATTGGTTCAAAAGTAGTTGTTTACTCTGATCATTCTGCTCTGAAATACTTACTTGAAAAGAAGGAATCCAAGCCCAGGTTAATCAGGTGGATATTGTTGCTTCAAGAGTTTGATTTGGAGATCAAGGATAAAAAGGGAACTAAGAACCTAGTTGCAGATCACTTATCCAGAATTCCCAATCATGATGAAGTGGGCAGCCCAATTCTGGAGGAATTCCCTGATGAGCAGGTATTCTCTATCAAATCCCCACGAGTCCCCTGGTATGTTGGTTTGGTAAATTTTTTAGCAAGTAATGTTCTACCCCCTAATTTGTCATATCAATAAAAGAAAAAATTCTTTTATGATGTTAAACACTATTTTTGGGAAGACCCTTTCTTGTTTAAAATTTGCGCAGATCAGGTGATAAGAAGATGTGTTTCTGAGGACGAAATGGTAAGCATTTTACAACTTTGTCATGATGGGGAGGCTGGTGGTCATTTTAGTGGTTCTAAAACTGCTGCTAAAGTATTACAATCAGGTTTCTATTGGCCCACACTTTTTAAAGATGCACATTTCTATGTAGCCTCATGTGATCGATGTCAAAGAATGGGAAATATTTCTAGGAAAAATGAGATGCCTTTAAACAACATTCTTGTGTGTGAACTATTTGATGTTTGGGGTATTGATTTCATGGGACCATTTCCACCTTCATTTGGTAATGAATACATTTTAGTAGCCGTTGAGTACGTATCTAAGTGGGTAGAAGCAGCTGCTGTACCAACAAATGACACTAAGGTCGTAGTCAAATTTCTAAAAAAGAACATTTTTTCCCGATTTGGCACCCCTAGGGCAATCATAAGTGATCAAGGGTCGCATTTCAGTAGTAAGCAATTTGAGGCACTCTTGGGAAAATATGGGGTTACACATAAGGTGGCACTAGCATATCATCCTCAGACTAGTGGTCAAGTGGAAATTTCAAATAGGGAAATCAAGAGGATTTTGGAGAAGACAGTAAATGCCTCTAGGAAGGATTGGTCTATTAAGTTAGATGATGCACTTTGGGCATATAGGACTGCATTCAAAACTCCCATCGGGATGTCCCCTTTCAGGCTAGTTTTTGGAAAAGCATGTCACCTGCCAGTGGAACTAGAACATAAGGCTTATTGGGCAACTAAATGTTTGAATTTTGATGCGTAGTTGACAGGTGAGGCTAGGTTGCTGCAACTAAATGAGCTGGATGAATTTCGGCTCGATGCTTATGAGAATGCAAAGCTTTACAAGGAGAAAACAAAAAGATGGCATGATAAGCACATTCTCAGAAAAGAATTTGCAGTTGGTCAACAGGCCTTGCTCTATAACTCTCGCCTTAAGTTGTTTCCAGGTAAGCTGAAATCTAGGTGGTCAGGACCATTTACAGTAACACAAGTCTTTCCATCTGGAGCAATAGAGGTGGCACATGATACCAAAGGCAAATTTAAGGTCAATGGTCAGCGCTTGAAGCCCTACTTTGGAGGTGGAGTTAACAGGAATAAAACCACCATCGAATTACAAGCTCCTACCAAGTGACATTGAGACAGTCTGGCTGAAGACAATAAAGCAAGCGCTTCTTGGGAGGCAACCCAAGCATTTTCTTATTTATCATGTTCAAAATAAATAATAAAATAATAATAATAAAATAATAATAATAATAAATAAATAATTTAGGTTATTTTTGTTTAACATTATCATTTTGTTTTGCAGGAGTCGAAGTCAATAAGGGAGCATCAAAACAAAAAAAAAAATCGCTGGTGAACTGTTTTTTTTTTTTTTTTTTTTTTTGGCAGAGTCCAAGCGCCGCAGCCCTCAATTAAGAGCGCCGCGGCGCTGTTTTGGAGAATGAAAATCTCGTTGGCAGAAGGAAAGCACCGCGGCGCTATAACATCAGCACCGCGGCGCCATGAAAAAAAAAAAAAGGGGCAGAACGACAGCGCCGCAGCGCTGGAATTCAAGCGCCGCGGCGCTGTGTGCGTGATTCCAAAAAAAAAAAAAAAAGGGGGGGCGGATTTAAACCTAACAATCCCCCTTTCTTTCCCTCATTCTCACCCATTTACTTTCTCTCTCTAAAAATAAACAACTCTCCCACTTCTTCTTCTCCTCCTTCTCTCTAGAAAACTTTGCCATCATCATCTTCCAAAGCAGTGGCTGCCATCTCCTTTCGGTTCATCATTCTCTTCAAGTAAGTTTCCTCCTTGTCATATCTTTGAGTATTCTTATTTAATCTTTGTTATTTTTATTTTGTTTATTATTTCATATTTGTGTGATTTTTTTTTTCTTTAATTTGCACTTATTAGGTTTTCTTTCATGATTATAGTTAGATTTTAATATAGGTGGTTTTTGGTAAGTGAAATTTTGACGGTGTTAGGTTCTACTCTTTAACGTGTGTGCCATTAAAAAAAAAAAAAAAGAATGTCTTCTAAGCGCACACGAACTGTAGCTTCATCTTCCACCCCATATACTCGGTTTGTGAGTGAGGCCGCGAGAAAAAGACATAATACTGCCATTGTTAAGAAAACTGTAGTACCGGAGTGGGGTTTAGACTTTAGCGATGGTTTTTCTACAGTCTTTTTTAATATGGTTATGCAAAGAGGATGGACCAAATTTCTTGAGCAACCTGAGGCGGCTGTAGTCCCACTTGTCCGGGAGTTTTATGCCAATGTTCCAGAGCACACTAATCTCCAGGTAAGTGTACGAGGTAAGATGGTTCGTTTTGATAAAACAACCATTAACAGGTATTATGGGCTTCGAAATATTGATAATGATGATTATTATGAATACCTCAATGAACATTTGGATTTTGAGGAAGTTCTTGGCACCATAGCCACTGCAGGCACCACATGGAATTAACACGGGGAGGCGAAGCGGTGTCGTTTCCCTCCTCCGCGTTAAACAGGGAGTACAAAGCGTGGTTGTATTTTATTGCGTCGAAATTAATGCCTGTCATGCATTTTTCTGATGTTACCAAGGACAGAGCTGCCTTGTTATTTGCTATTGTTACAGGTAAAACTATTGATGTGGGAAACGTAATCCAAGACAGTATTCTGAGAACTGCTATGGGTTCCACGACTGGTGGTTTGGGTCACTCTTCCCTCATCACACGCCTATGCCTCGACGCCGGAGTCCCATTCGACCAAGAGGAAGAATTATTGCAACCCATGAAAATCATTAACAGAAAGGTCGTGGGAAGCTTCAGAGACCAAGAAGTACGCCCTCCGATTCGGCAAGATACTGGTGCCTCCGCCTCAAGCCAACCCCCTCAGCCCGAACAAGTCACTCCCATAGCTCAACCGCCTGCTGTACCTGCCCCTGAGTTACCAATCAGTGATCGCTTGCGTCGTTTGGAATTGGGCCTAGAATATAATATTGCCATGACGCGGGCAATTGCTCGACACTTGGGCATGGATGAATCTCAACTTCCACCTCCACCGCATTTTCCTGATCACTCTGAGCCTTAATTTCACTTGCCATTTTTATTTCATTATTTCGGTTTTCTTTTCATTCTCAATTTCTTAAGGTTTTTGTTTTGTTTGTTTTCCTTGTTGTCCAGATCACTTCTCGGAGTTCCCATGGCTGCACAAGTTCAATTGGCCTCATTTGTTATTCAGGGGGTTTCCTTACCTTTTCTTCTTTATTTATACATTGAGGGCAATGCTTTATTTAGTTTGGGGGGGAAACAAAAATTTTTTTGTTTGTTAAAACTTGTGTTCACCCTTTTTTGAAACTTGAAGTGATACATTCCTGCATTGATGAATCTGGATATGATTGAATCCTTTATTTGGATGTCTTAAAATTTGTAGGAGGTATGAATTTTGTCTAAACTTGTGATGGATTTGTTGTTTAATTCTATTTCTGAATTTATGATCTATTTCTTGAGCACAAAAATCCTGAATTTTTGAATTGTGTGTATGTCCATTAATGTTCACCGATGTTTTAGAATTCATCTGATTTTCTCTTGAGGCGAAATCCTAGGCTACATCTGACTGAAAACATGATTTAGGCCATTTTTGGATCGTTTGAGCCATTCAAGCCAACCTTGGTTAAATATCCCTAGTCACCTTGTTGAGCCTTGATGCATTAACCGTTCTTTCTTTGTCACCCACATTTGTTAAACCAGCCAATCATTTATATCTTGTCCCACATCCCGTAAACATGTTGATTTCTGAAGAAGGTAAACGTATTTTGGGAAGTAGAATGGAGCAAGGGAGTTGTTTCGTTGTTTCTTGAAGCATAGAAGTTTTTGAGCCTCACGTGGTATTAATTTTGCTATTTAAGGATCTTATTAGTTTTCATATGATTTGATTCAAAAAAAAAAAAAAACACAAAACCAGAAAAAAAAAAAAAAAAAAAAAAAAAAAAAAAAAAAAAAAGAAAGAAAAGAAAAGAAAAAAAAAAGATGAAACGACAACAATGAGTGACTAAGAAAACGAAAGTGCATAATTGAGTGCAGTTGAGGGTGATGGAGTAAGTTTGGGGATAGGGTCTAAATTGGTCAGAAGTTGGATGGCTTGAAGAGAAGGGTAATTGTTGATTGTACAGAAGTGGTTTAAGGGTATACAACTAAGACTGATTCTAATTGGAGTCTAGAAATCAACATGGGAGGGGTGAATTGAGCCTAAAATTTACTTTTATCTTACCTCTAGCCCAGCCTGACGTTACAAGCTTAATAAAGCCCTAATGATTTTTAGTTGGATGACTAGCCTACATTAGTGGAGAAAGAAATGAAAGGTGAACCTATGAAACATGTTTCTGTGCACAACTCATCAAAGCTTCTCAGAGTAATGTGGATGTTACTGAACTGCATACAATTTGAAAAGAATGGATAACACACACACACGGGTCATGAAATTAGAATTAGTCTTAACCAGCAAATCGATCTCACTGTTTGGATGGAATTTGTTCTTTTCTGTGAATTGTAAGATGGAAAAATTTTGGAGGACATCTTGAAGGATTTATTGGTCCATGTTTGTGTTACTTCTTGATTTTGCTCGAGGACTAGCAAAAGTTAGTTTGGGGGGTTTTGATAACTCTAGTTTAGAGAGTTATTTGGCCACTTTTAATTAACAAATATTACTATGTTTTTGAGAAAAATTACATGAAACATCCAACTTTTTCATAAAAGCATGATTTTATTGATGTAGGTTGAGGAAAGAAAGAAAACAAAACAAAAGGGAGCAAAAGCACAAGAAATCCGAGACCAACCTTGTTGGCAGAGCTGAAGCGCCGTGGCGCCCAAAGAGCAGCACCGCGGCGCCCAAGGGAAGTGCAAGAACGCTTTGCAGAAACTCAGCGCCGCGGCGCTACGGCGGAAAAGAAGAGAAAAATAGAGAAGAAGCGCCGCAGCGCTAGAAGAGAAGGGCCGCGGCGCCAGAGTGATCCTGAACCACGATTTTTGGACGCAAAACAAGGGATTTGTTAACTTAAGAGTAGTATAAATAGAATAGTATTGGGTAGCTAGGTTATCAGTTAATTTTGGAGAGCGTTGTTTATTTTTCTTAGGAGCCGTCAAGCATTCCGGAGTAAGAAGTGAAGAATTGGTGACAGAATTTCTTGCTCTCTTAACTCTTGATGTTTGATTCAATTAAATTTTCAGATTTTATTTCTTTTTCAATTATGTTCTAATTTTCTTAGTTAGGGCTATGATGTAACCTAATCATGACGATGTGAATTTCATATTTATGCACCATAATTGATTTTATTCATGTGAGTTATGTGTTATTATGTTTAATGCTTTTAAATGATTAGCTACCATTTAAATGATCTGATGTGCATGTTCAAAACTGAGAAGGGAGAATTATGCAAATGCTTCATCTAACATATAACCATGAATTAAATATGGATAGAGATATACCATATTATTTGTGTGGCTTCATTTGGAAAGTTCATGAATCCTAATGCATTTTGATTTATTTAAATTCACATAGAGATATAGTGAGTTAATAAACTGAATAGGTTTGCTATACCTAGAGATAGGATAGTAAATAATTTAGGAATTTTCGTCATCACATGTGTATTATTGATTGGGTTGCATAATTTTATGAAATTCATATCTAGTGATTATGGTGAAATCAAATGCCTTAACGCCTTGTCTTATTGAAGTATCTTTTGAAATTGATTGTAATTTTTATTCTTAATTTAGTACTTTAGTTCAGTAATTTATTCAATCACAACCTCATATGATCAACTAGATAAACCTTAGAGTTAATCCAATTTTAGTACTTAGTTAGATTATTATACAACAGTCCCTGTGAGACGATACTCTTACTCACTATTGTATTACTTGATCGATAACGTGCACTTGCGTTAGTGAATTTTACCAAACACTGTCTTTGGATGGTAAGTTTTCCAATGGTGAGATAATAGAACGTAAGATAAAAATAATCAGGAAGGTAAGACAGAACTTGTCCTTAAGCCGATTATGGATAATCCTATAGGGATATGATACAATATGATATGTCATGGAGACTTAGCTATACGGGTTTCGTAATTCTATGTAGTTTGAGTGTGTAGCTGCAGGCTTTTAGTGGAATAGCATTAGAATTGATAATTATGAAATGTATATCTGGGATATTGGGTTTCATAATTATCGGGAGCTTGAACTATATAGGTTCATTAGGTCCCCTTTGCTAGCTCACAAATATCCTGTAATGATACGGCGTATTTTTCTAATAATTTGTGACTTATGTCAGATTTTTTAGATTGACTAAAATTAAGAAGAATCAAATAATTTATGTCTGTTTATCGGTTGAATTAATTTTGTGACAAAATTAATTCAAGATATACTTGTTGAATTATTAGGATCGGATAATTCTTGTCTGCTTATCAGTTGATTTAATTTTGAATAAATTAAATCAAGATAAACTTGTAGAATTATCAAGAATTTATTTATTTTTCTAGAGATTATCTAGATAAAATTGTTTTAATTAGATAACTTCTCTATTGTGTCATTTGAATTAAAACTAAGACTTTATCTTATAGAATCTTGGGTGGAGAATAAAAGATTCATTGAGATTATTATCGCTGGTTCTGCATGCTGATCCTTAAGTTCAGCGTGTCAATAAGGTAAATTCGGCATGCCGGTTAGACAAATAGACATGCCGGTCATGTAATAAAAAGATAACATATTTTCACGCGGATTTATCAGATATTGATCCGAATTTGATTTTGATTTGAATTTTTGAGACCCTATCTAATAAGGACTGACTCTTGGGCCCAACCTCTATAAAAAGGAGTAAGTCTCAGTATTATTTAGATCAATTGAGAGATTAAGAGTAAAACTCTACTAGTGAGATTCTGAAACTCCCTAAAAGCTCTTGTTCATAAATCACGAACACTAGCTTTGGGTTCTCTTAATTGATTGGAAGGAGAGTCACCTGGTGGAAGAGCTGTATGTGTGATCCCACACTCACTCCGATCATGGATAGAGAATACCAAAGAAGGCCAGTTGGTTGAGGTCCTTTTGGGACGTTACTTCTCTTCATTGATTGCAAGAGCTTTTCGGCATACAAAAGGTTAGTAAGATCTAGTTAATTTATGCATATAGTGTGTCAAACTTGTGTTTTGAAAAATACTCTGATATAAAAATTTTAAAAATTCTACTGCATACTATTTTTTCCTACAATTAGTATCAGAGTCATGGTTTTTACGTAAATTTAAGAGTTTGTGATCATGCTATAGTGTAAATTATGTGATATTGATCTCTCCTATACTTGAATTTAATTTTATAGAGAGTTGGCACTCTAGGTTTCTATATAATCTTATATGTTGTCATGGATTATATGGTGAATGCTTATTAATTAATTATGGTTAATTAAATTATTATTTAATTATTTTATACCGGTTGTGGTTCCTTAAAGGTTAGAATATGTATCTAGGTTTTTCATGTAATTAGATAGCAGACTCTTACCTCTGTCTAGGAATTATTATTTAATTTTAAATTTTGTAAGAATTTTACAATTAAACAATCATTCAGAAAAGACGGATCTAGAAGGCGGATCTAGAAGGTGGATGATAGCGTTCCTAGATATTTTCTGAGTTTCTAATTTTATGTTTTTGAATTATCGAAAATAAAATTGATGAATTGCATTAAAAATTATATTTTCTAGAAAGGGTGATTTTTACTCGGTTGGCATGCCAAACCCTCCAGTTCGACAGGTTGATGGTCGTAGATCGGCAGGCCGGACGTGAGGTTTGGTAGGCCATTAACGGGGCAAAAATCAAGAGGCTCTAGCGGCAGGCCAAACTATCATGACCGGTAGGCCGACCTGAAAAGATCAACAGGCCGGAGGGCCGTGACCGGCAGGTTGATCTATATGATTGGCTTGCCAACAAAGAGCTAGAAATTTTTTCCAAAAAAGGTGCAGTTTTGGAGTATTATATTGGGATATGACCAAAAATTTGGAGTATTTGATTCATACAGGATTAAAGACTTAAAGATGGGCATTACATGAAGAAGGATACAGCTTAAGGATTCAAGGATGAAGAATCAATAAAATGTTTCGAATATTCTCTTGTAATCTTTGTTTCTATTCTCTAGGGCGGAATCATAATATTACGGTTATTTATTATTATTTTGCTTGTAGCTTTGCTTGATTGCTTTGCTTGTCTACCTTATAATATGATTTTTATCACTGGTTTGGCATGCCGATCCTCAGGTTCGGCCTACCGATAAGGCAAGTTCGGCATGCCGGTGAGAAAGATCGGCATGCCGGTCGCGCAATAAAAAGATCACGTGTTTTCATGCTGATTTTATCAGATATTGATCCAAATTTGATTTTGATTCGAATTTTTGAGACCCTATCTGATAAGGACTGACTCTTGGGCCCAACCTCTATAAAAAGGGAGTAAGTCTCATTATTATTTAGATCAATTGAGAGATTAAGAGTAAAACTCTACTGGTGAGATTCTGAAACTCCCTAAGAGCTCTTGTTCACAAATCATGAACACTAGCTTTAGGTTCTCTCAATTGGTTGGAAGGAGAGTCGCCTGATGGAAGAGCTATACGTATGAGCCCACACTCACTCCGATCGTGAATATAGAATAGCAAAGAAGGCCGGTTGGTTGAGGTCCTTCTAGAACGTTACTTCTCTTCATTGATTGTAGGAGTTTTTTGGCATACAAAAGGTTAGTAAGATCTACTTAATTTATGCATATAGCGTGTCAAACTTGTGTTTTGAAAAATACTTTGATATAAAAATTTTAAAAATTCCGCTGTGTACTATTTTTTTCTATAGTCAACCTAATCGATGAGTAACGAGTGATGACTCAACGAGGCACTGATGAGCAAGAGTCGAGAAGTAAGTGGCAAGGTATGAGTGAGGATAAGTGAGTTGTGAGAACTCTTGTGAACTTGAATGCATCCAAATGTCTTGAGCAGTTTTAGATCAAAAGTTGAGTTTGTTTAAGCAAGCAGGCTTTGCAATGCAAGTCGGGCAACTAGTGTACTAAGATATGTCCATTGAGAACTCAAACAAATAAGCAATGAGTTGGGACTACTCGAACAAGTGATCATTGTGTAGTTAGTTAGGTGACTGAGAATTAACAATTAGTGACTAGTGATTAGTGGTACTCCTTGTGCATGAGTTGACATTGGTCACAATTCATGTAGGAGATGTGTTAGTCCACTTAATGACTGATGGGTGTCATTGTGTTGAGTACACCAACAGGTGACAAACGAACGTCAAGTGATGATCAAACAACCTCCAATCTAGCATGGACCTATATGATTCTCATATTATAGATGTCAAGTGATAGGTCAATTACCGATTATTTTAAGCAGTACACTACTAATAGCCATGTGTATGGTTGTAATTGATAGACGGGTCAAAGAGTGAAGATGGTGGAGCGAGCACATTAGTTAGGTAAGCAAGCAAAGGGTAACTCAGTATTCAAATATGCGAGCAAATTTTAGAGCAGGCCTTGGTTAAGCGTGAGTAAGCTCAACCTTAGGTAAGTGAAAATTTGAGCGAGCTCAGCCTTTACCAAGGGAAAGAAGTCTCTAGCAAGCCCCTAATGTTTGGAAAAGCGAGAAACTAGGTGAGCTCAGGAGAAAATTCTTGAGTGAGTCAAACACTTAGGCAAGTGAAATCTCGAGCAAGCTTAACCTCAAATAAGGTAGCCAAATAAGGTAGCAATGTCTTAAGCAAGCCCCCGATGTTAGGGACAGCAAGGAGTGAAGGAGAACTAGGCACACACTTAGGTATGTGAGGAAAAACTAGAGCCTAGATCTTGGTCATAGTACCGTTGATAAAAGGTCTAGTGTTCACCCTACTTTTTAGTCATAGAAAGCCAAGTTTCATATACCTACTATTCAGGAATCGAACCAGGTATTGGGTGAGTAGATCGAATTCAATAATGGTGAAATATGATCCATGAAGATGGCTGAGTCAAACTAGGCATTGGGTGAGTAGATGGAACCCAATGATGGAAAAGAAAAAAAAATTAGCCATGAAGATGGCCAAACGAGCCAAGCATGGGATGAGTAGATCAAACTCCATAGGTGTAAAAACATGATCCATGAAGATGGCTAAATGAAACAAAGCTTTGGGTGAGTAAATTGGACCCAATGGGTGAAGAAATGAATCATGAAGATGGCAAGTCCAACAAGACATTGGGTGATTAAAATAGATCCCAATAGGTGAAAAACTGAAATGAGCCATGAAGATGGTGAGTCGAACCAAGTATTGGGTGAGTAAATCAAACCCAATAGGTGAAAAAATGAGCCATGAAGATGGCGAGTCAAACCAAACATTGAGTGAGTTAATCGAACCCAATGGGTCAAAAAATGAGCTATGGAGATGGATAAATGAAACTATGCATTAGGTGAGTACATCGAACCCAATGGGTGAAAGTGAGCCATGAAGATGGTTAAAATATACCATGTTGTTGGGTGAGTTAGTCGAACCCTATGATAGAGAAATAAGAGCTATCTTCACTTCCTTACTAGTAGCGGGCTAACTGGTGGCAAGCAAGGCTATAAATAAGGAGTTGTTGAGTGAAAAGTCAAGTAGGAAGACACAATCGACATGTAACACCCCCTTACGGATGTCACAGATGTCGTTAATTTTACCTTTGTTATCATTACTTTAAGGTAAACTATTCAATAAAGTATAGTTTAATAAACATATCCCAGAATCCATGCATACTTTTTTTTTTATTTAATTTTAAAACTACTTTTATATATTTAAATAGTTTACCAATACCAAAGTAATAAAATCATAATTTAAATTACATTAAAACAAACATTCAAATCCGTTTTGCCAGTTCAGTAGGCCAAACTTCAAACACCGACAAGCCAAACATGTTCGACAGTCTGAACTTTAACCATCGACAGGCCGTTCGAGGCTCTACAAAGTCAGAGTTTTAAAACATCCAAATTGGTAGGCCAATACAGAGTAATCGACAGGCCGATAATAACATTGGCAGTCCAGCCAGTGATGATTGGTAGACTGATTTGCTGCTAAACAAAAGTACATTAAAAAAAGTCTCTACACATCATAGTGTAGAAATTATCATAAAGAAAAGAAATAAAACCATTATTCAAGAAATAAGTTCTTTTCGTGGCGTTCTTTCGTTTTCCAATCCATCATTCCTAGCTCACATGCCCATCCTCGTTCTCCACCTATTTCAAAACTCTTTTACCTTTATCTGCAATATGATGTAAAACTAAGTAAGCAAAAGCTTGGTAAGTACACTTTCCTATCTCACAACATAAAATATTTCATGAAATCATAATGTAACATCAAATCCATAATCATCATTATCATAGTAGTGCACTTGGAACAAGTTTATATATAACATATCTTTCATTAAAACTTCCATATTAAAACTTCATTCATTTTATCTTTAGGGGCCCGAGTGTTGCACTATTATCATTATCATAGGCACACCGTAATGAGAGGAGAAGGGTAGCTAATCCCAAACCAAACATAACAAGTCCAACTTTTGGACAACATCATCAACATAAACATAGGATGTGCAACACTTAATTAGGTGATACATATATAAATATATATACACTTTTAAACTTTGACATACCTCATCATCAAAACATACATTAAACCTTCTTGTAACATCAAAAGCTTTCATGATGAAACATTATGCAAAAATTATCATAGAAATCATCATAAACATAATTTTCAAACTTTTCATAAATTTTATCATATTGTAGGTGAGAATGTACTTACTTGACTCGTTTACTTACAAAAGCTTTTTAACTTAGATGACGCTGCCACTGTCTCGATATGCTCACCTCTTGAAGAGTTCATGTCATTCATTCATATACACAAAAAATTAATATTTTTTTTTTCATGAAATCATCCAATATCATATTACATAATTTATACTTTCTTCTCTAGAAATACTAATACAAAAATACACTTTACCAACTTTTAAAACGCTCTAGCAAATCTACTAATAGTAAAACCTACTTGATCATTAAGGATTTACCACTTAATAATTCACAATTTACATATAATTAAAGCATGAAACTTTTTAGGGACAAAGTTAACATATACATAAATTACCCTAATTTTTCTTTAGCCATAAAAACTTCATTTAATAATTAAAATAAGTCACATATTTCATAACATAAAATCTGCTAGCATAGACAGAATAGTAAGCAGCCCTAACTAAAATCTATAAAATAAATTATCTATACCATAAAATAATTTAATAAAATATTACATATAATAGACACATAGATCTACAACAAATCCAAAATTTAGCTACAAATATGTTCGAAACAACTGTGAACATACAATTGAACTCAGGAGTAAAAACTAACTATAGATACATAAGGCAGTGAACACCCATCAATTAACATTCCAAAAAAATAATGTAAAATTACTTTGACCCCAAAATTTTTGTAACAATCTATAAACATATAAATACAATACCACAAAAAGTTTCATTGTTAAATAAATTCGTTGAGCTATAATAAAAAGTCACACAAACAAGAAGTCCAAAATTTACAAGTTTGACAGCATTAAGGACCTATCTTAAAGAAAGTTCAATAACTCAAAAATTATCCATCAAAATAGTATGAAACTTTCCAGATTACAACCTAACATATACACAAATATTTTTACAAAATTTCATAAGAATAAAGATTCGTTTGCCCTATGAACATAAACTATATTTTTGTAAAATTTTACCAATCAGCAATAATTTGATCATGAGTGGTAGAGAATAAAAATTCAATATCTTAGCATAGAAAATTCCAAATGATGTCAAACTTTGAGGAACATTACTTAACATATAATAAACATTATACTAGAATTTCATAGAAATTGGACATTTGTAGACAAAGTTATAGGAGTCAGAACCTCACAAATCCCATAAGTGTAGGTTAGGTCTAGAATGGAAACTTACTTTAAGATGGTGCTTCTCTATTCCCCCTTGGATTTGGCTAAAGGCAAACTTTGAGATTCCTTGATGTTCTCCATGCACTTGTAGCAAATATGGAGGAGAAGTAGATGAAGAAATCGGGGACACTATAGGTTGAAAGAGTAGAGAGAGATATGTGGGGGATGGAGGAGTTTGAATGAGATTGTGTGGTTTTTCTCTTTTGGAACCAGAATTTTCTAATTCAATGAGGGAGATTCATGTAAGAGGAGGAGAAAATAGAAGAGAAGGTCTTAAGAATAATCGAGAAGTACAATGATGACATCTTGACCAACCATGTATAGAATTCTAAATAATTCAACTAATCAATTGTTAAAGAAATGAAAGAATAAAAGATAATTTAGGATTCCTAAATTTGCTCCATTTGCCTAATTTTATTTGTCAAAATAGGAAACCTTATCACAAATTTCAATCACCATTAAAAGTCAACTATCCCCCCCCTTCCCCCCCCGGTGTAAAATAAGGAAAGGGATAAAATATGTCAACAAATCAAAATTATACAATCCATTACTTTAATCATCAATGCCACAATTTTTTTTTTTGGAGATTATTTGTTGATTATTCATCAGCAGCCTTTGGCCTACCGACGACTTAGGATCGACCTATCAAATTTGTGAGATTCGCCCTGCTAATCAAACCCATTGGCCTGAAATTTTGAGAAAGACAATTTGGCTTGCCGAACTAGGAAAGTTTAGCCTGCTAAAGTACAATGTTCAATTGTACACAAATAAAACATTACATATTTACAATGCATACACCATAAAATGACATGAACATCTTGAGCATATCAATTCTACGTGATCGTCACCTGTCATAATTCTCAAAATAAATGGTTACATTATTCATTAAAATTACATAACATCATTCAATATCTAACAGTAATCGTTACAAGGGAAATGGCGGGTGTTACACGACAAGTGATGCAAATGAGTAGCAGGCTGTCAAGTAATGAATCGTTGAGTGACGAGTTAAGAGGGAAGCCTCAATTGACAAGTAATGCAAACTTTTGGCAAGTCATCAAGCAATAAGTTGTCAAGTTGAGTTGTTTTCAACTTTGTGGCAAGCAAACAACCACCAGTCAAGTCTTCAAATATTTCAGCATTGTTGATGGGTGTTGTGGGTAAACTTGACAGCCCAAAGCCCATAGTCGAGACCATCCTAAGGACCAACAACCATGTTTAAGAAGATATCTTGACATGTTAGCCAAACTTTCACCAAACGGTGACGTAATTCTAGGGGAAGTAAAGGCCAAGGTAATAAAATGTCTAGATGCATTGGATCTAAGAATGTGGGCTTACGTCACTTAATGAGCAAAGGCCAATGTGGTCTCAGGAATTGGGTCATATCATGCATAGGGTTAGAGGGTTGAACTTGGGATTAATGAAGAAATTTATATTATTTTTTATTATATTTTACACAGATAATTGTGTTGGAAACAAAGTGCGCAGCGGAATTTTAAAAATTTTTCATCAGAGTATTTTCCAAAACACAAGTTTGACATGTTATATGTATAAATTAAACAGATCTTACTAACCTCAGTATGCCGAAGAACCTCCGCGACCTGTGTAGAGAAGTAACGTTCCAGAAGAGCCTCAACCAACTGGTCTTCTTTGCTATTCTCTATCCACAACCGGAGTGAGTGTGGGCTCACACGTACAGCTCTTCCACCGGTGACTCTCCTTCCAACCAATAGAGAGAACCCAAAGCTAGTGTTCGTGATTTGTGAACAAAAGCTCTCAGGGAGTTTCAGATGCTCACTAGAAGAGTATCACTCTTAATCTCTTAAATTGATCTGAGTAAATCATTAGACTCACTCCCTTTTTATACCTATTGGTCCTTGGGGTCAGTCCATATCAGATTAGGTCTCAAAAATCGAAATATAATCAAGTTCGGATCAATATCTGATAAGATACGCGTGAAAAACGCGTAATCTTAGCTGTCGCGGTCGGCATGCCGAACTGTGAGATAGGCAGGCCGAACTGGCCAGTTCGGCAGGCCGAACACGTCATCCGGCATGCCGAACTGCCGAGAAAAAATCTCCGCGAATCTTTTATTTTCCACCCGAGATTCTAAAGGATAAAGTCTCAGTTTTGATTCAAATAGCCCAATAAAAAAGATATCTGATCAAAACAAACTTTATCAAGATAATCTCTAAGAAAATAAATCAATTCACAATAATTCTACAAGTTTATCTTGTTCTAATTGTCCAAAATTAAAACAACCGATAAACAGACAAGAATTATCCGAACGCCATAATTCAACAAGTTCATCTTGAACTAATTTCTTACATAATTAATTCAACCGATAAACAGACATGAATTATTTGATTCTTATAAATTTTAAACCAATCTGATAAATCCGACATAAGTCACCAATTATTGGAAAAGCACGCCGTGTCGTTACAGGATTTTGTGAGCTAGCAAAGGGGACCAAAATGGACCTATAAAGTTCAAGCTCATGATAACTATGAAACCCAATATCCCAGATATACATTTCACAATTATCAACTCCAACGCTACTCCACTAAAAGCTTGGAGCTGCACTCTCGAACTTTATAGAATTACGAAGCTCGTGTAGCTAAGTCTCCATGACATATCATAGTGTATCACATCCCCATATGATCATCCATAATCGGCTTAAGGACAAGTTCTGTCTTACCTTCCCGATTATTTTTATCTTACGTTCCATTGTCTCACCATTAGAAAACTTACCATCCAAAGATAGTATACCATTCGGTTACACCTATGTATCCAAATGGTTGAGCGCTCCAGTTTTCCAATTACAGGACAACGCATATAAGAGGATATCATTACTCCTAAAGAGGAGCTATGGATTCCATATCTATGAATAACAAGTCTACGCTACCAAGAGTCATGCCTCCAACGTACCGGCATGCATGCCACTATAGAGATGTGGGAGTCACCCATTGGTACATCAAAAGACACAAGTCGAGACAACGGGCCCATTATTCATCTCAGGATTAAGATACAATACAAATGATTGTCTAAAGTGAATCGATTTGACAAGACAGAATTATTAATCCAAATCAATTCACTTTATGTCCCGATCCAACACATCGTCACCTATGACAATGCGCTAATGTTTCTATTCACGGAGTCCAACTCCGATGGCCAAGACAAACCATCTCCCAAAAGGGATATAGACAACATAACAATCTTTACATGAATAAAGCGCCCAACTTTATTCCCTCGATTGCGGATCATATATTTTAGACCATCACCTTAAGAGTCGTGTCTACCGCATAATCATCCCATCATATGCCCAACTCTTAAGGTTTAGATTGACAGTCTCAGACTACTGTTTGCTTATCATACATTCAACGAATATGAACGTAAAGAGGACAATATTTGGTATGAATAAATTCTTTATTGATAAAAATGTCTCCAAAAACGTATTACATTTTTACTCCTTAGAGCATACATGTCTAACAATCTCCCACTTGCACTAAGTGAGTAAATACTGCAAATTTCGCATCCCCATAGCTTCCACATGCCTTTCGAAGACTCTCCCAGAAAGTGTCTTCGTAAATGGATCAGCTAAATTGTCCTCTGACGCGATCTTGCACACCGTGACATGCCCGCTCTCAACGAAGTCCTTTATCACATGATACTTCCGATCAATATGCTTACTCTTCTTGTGAAATCTTGGTTCCTTAGCATTAGCTACCGCCGCACTGTTATCACAGTACAGTGATACCGCTTTATCCACACCAGGAACTACCTCAAGATCCCCAAGGAACTTGCGGAGCCACACTGCTTCTTTCGAAGCATCACTAGCCGCCACATACTCGGCCTCCATCGTTGAATCCGAAGTGCAATCTTGCTTCGCACTTCTCCAACTGATGGCACCGCCACCTAGAGTAAACACAAACCCTGAAGTCGATTTCCTAGAATCCAGGCAGGATTGAAAATCCGAATCAGTGTATCCTAGAGGAGTTAAATCCTCACCCGAATACACAAGCATATACTCACGAGTCCTTCTCAGGTACTTGAAAATATGCTTTACCGCAACCCAATGGTTTGGTCCTGGATCCGCCTGAAATCGACTCACAATCCCGACCGCATAGCTAATATCTGGTCGAGTGCAAAGCATGGCATACATGAGACTACCCACTGCCGAAGCATAAGGTACCTTCTTCATGTATTCTCTTTCTTCATAAGACTTTGGAGAGTCTTTCTTAGAAAGAGTAATTCCAGACCTAGATGGTTGCCCACCTTTCTTGGAATCCTGCATTGCAAACCTCCTGAGAATTTTATCTATGTAGCTGGCCTGTGACAAAGCTATCATTTTGTTCTTCCTATCCCGAAAGATCTGGATACCGAGAACAAAATTAGCCTCACCCAAGTCCTTCATGTCAAACTGCTTGGTCAACCATAATTTGACCGATGACAATGCCCCAACGTCATTGCCAATTAGCAGAATGTCATCTACATAGAGTAGTAGAAAAACCACCTTCCCATTCTTAATGTGTTTGTAAACACATGGTTCATCCACATTTTGTGAGAACCCATAAGTCTTGATCACTTGATCAAATCTTATGTTCCAAGAACGAGAAGCCTGCTTAAGTCCATAAATAGACTTTAGCAACTTACAAACCTTACCCTCTTGACCCGTGACCTTGAACCCGTCTGGTTGTTCCATATAAATGGACTCATCAAGATAGCCATTCAGAAAAGCCGTCTTGACATCCATCTGCCAAATCTCGTAGTCGAGAGCGGCAGCTATGGACAAGAGAATCCGGATGGACTTAAGCATGGCTACAGGCGAAAAGGTTTCCTCATAATCGATTCCTTCCTTTTGCGTATAACCCTTAGCTACCAGTCTAGCCTTAAAGGTTTCGACCTTTCCATCCACTCCTCTTTTCCTCTTGTAGATCCACTTACACCCTATGGGTTTTACCCCTTCGGGAAGATCCACAAGCTCCCAGACCCGATTAGTCTCCATAGACTTCATCTCAATGTTCATGGCCTCTGTCCAGAGTCTTGAATCAACATCCTCCATAGCTTCTGCGTAAGTATAAGGATCCCTGTCATGTTCATCCGGTTCAGCCAAAAAGACCTCCCCATTGAACATATACCTCTCAGGTTGACGCCCGATCCTCCCACTACGCCGAAGCCCCTGTGGTTGTTGTTCAGGTTTGTTTGGTTTTTCTACACCGATCGGAATGGTTTCGTTCGGAACCTCCGGAGTAAACGGATTACCCCTCAACTCCTCAAGCACCACTTTGCTTTGAGGTTTAAAGTCGTTCATGTAACTCTCCTCAAGGAAAGCTGCATTAGTTGAAACCACGACTTTATTTTCCTTTGGGTTATAAAAATAACCCCCTTTAGTCCCTTTTGGATATCCTACAAACACGCAAACTTCTGAACGTGCTTCCAACTTATTCGGATCCTTAAACAGGACATGAGCTGGACATCCCCATATGCGAATATGGTTTAAGGATGTCTTCCGTCTTGTCCACAACTCGTGAGGAGTTTTAGGGACCGATTTTGAAGGCACATTGTTCAAAAGATAACATGCGGTTTGTAGTGCATATCCCCAAAAGGATAAAGGCAATGATGAATAACTCATCATGGACCGAATCATGTCCAACAAAGTCCTATTCCTTCTCTCCGCTACGCCATTCTGCTGCGGAGTGCCCGGCGCAGTCAAATGGGATAAAATCCCATTCTCTAACAAGTGTCCCAAGAACTCATCAGAAAGGTATTCCCCACCTCGATCAGATCGAAGTGCCTTTATGGGTCTACCCAATTGCTTTTCCACTTCAGCCCGAAACTCCCTGAACTTATCATAAGTTTCGCTTTTGTGGTGCATTAGGTACACATACCCATATCTTGAGTAATCGTCAATAAAAGTAACGAAGTACTCATACCCTCCTCGTGCCCGGATGTTCATCGGTCCGCAAACATCACTATGCACAAGTTCTAGAACCCCTTCGGCCCTATTGCCCTTAGACCCGTATGGTCTTTTGGTCATTTTACCCTCCAAACAAGACTCACATTGAGGTATAGATTCCACCTTTAAGTGACTTAAAGGTCCATCCCTTACCAACCTTTGAATCCTATTTAGGTTAATATGGCCAAGGCGCAAATGCCAAAGATAAGTCTTATTAGAGTGAGAAGTTTTAAGTCTTTTTGAGTCATTATCATTTATCTCAGCATTAAGCAACAAGTCCATCTTAGGTTTGATAAAATATAGATTATTTTGCATCCATCCAGAACAGATAAAAGATTTGTTTTTACGAATCACCACTTTTTCATTAAAAGATACCACGTAGGAGTCTTTAAATAAAGAAGATACAGAAATTAAATTCCTTTTAAATTTAGGAACATAAAAACAATCTTGCAAAATTAAACTCCTATAATTATCAAAATAAAGATGGACATCTCCCACTGCTTCCGCTGAGACCAAGGATCCATCGCCCATCCGAAGCGTTAAGTCTTCACGAAGTAGACTTCTCGTTTCTTTGAATCCCTGCAGAGAAACACAAACATGATTAGTTGCACCAGAATCTATGACCCAAATGTCACTGGATTCCTCAACCAAACAAGTTTCTAAATATAGAAGATCACACCTACCTCCCTTGGAAAGGAAGTCCTTGCAATGCTTCTTTATATGCCCGACCTTACCACAAAAGAAGCACTTAAGCTTCTTTGGGTTCTTCTTCTTCTTCTTCTTGCTCTTGGTAGCAATAGGAATAGAAGACTTCCCACTCTTGGCCCGTTGTTTCTTTCCATTCCCAGAGTTAGGATTGGAACCAGAAGCAGCTGCCATATTGGCCTCTCCACCAGCAGGAGACTCCCTGATCAGAAGTTCAAACTCTTGTAACTGTTTCATCAGTTCTGTCAAGGTCATATCCCGTCTATTGCTTAGATTAAAAGTAGCTCTAAACGGAATAAATTCCTTAGACAGAGTCTCAAAGACCATAGTCATCTGAGTTTCAGCATCGATGTCGGCTCCATTGGTTTGAGCCTCAGCGAGGTAACCCATGACCAACATCATGTGCTCCTTTACAGATGTCCCTGGTCTCTGTCTACAGTTTAAGAGTTTCCGAAGCGCCCCTTGCCGCTTTGTTATGGCCTGGCCTCCAAACATGTCCTCAAGATTATCCAAGATCTGCTTCGCAGTCTCATAATCCTGATGTTGAGCCTGCAGCACGTTATTCATGCTAGCCATAACATAGCAGCGGGCCTGATCATTAGCATCTTTCCAGCGTTCGTACGCTTGGAATTGCTCATTACTTGAGTCTCCCGTAGGCTCGGGAGGACAAGGAGTTGTCAGAACATATTTCAGTTTCTCAAAGGAAAGGACGATGTCCAGGTTCCGTTTCCAATCATTATAGTTCTCACCGGTCAATTGGTTTTTGTCAAGTATCGATGATAAAGCGTTTTTAGACATTTTCAATCTACAATAAAGAATCATATACCAAACATAAGCAAACATATATAATAATTTAGTAAGATAACACAATCATGTAAAATTATACAAATGTGTTTATGTGTCAAAACCTTGAAAATATCACAACCTTACAACGATAATTCCCAACTCAGAATTCAACAAGCTCCTAGGGGAGTCATGCCAAATTCAATCAGGAACACGGATCCCCTCCTGATTAATATATGCCATCCAGGACCCGTATGATCCAGCATATACTAATAATCGTTTCTTTGGCCATTAATTTTATTAACAGAGCTCCTAGGGGAGGTTAATAATAAAATTAACGTGAGTGTATAACCACCGTTTTAATATTTTATCCATGATTTATAATCACCACCTAGGGGTGTGCAACCATAAATCATACTAAAATACCTTATCCTTTCAGAGATCCAATCTGGTACATGATAGAAATCCCTTCCTAGGGGTTGGGACCATCATGTTCTTCCTATGGACCAACGATGGAGGCCTTAGGTTCTCTCTTCGAAAACCTTCTCCCACTCAATCTTTTGAAGTCAAGGTTTTATTTTAAAATTATGCATGAACAATTTTAATATGAGCGGCACTCCCTATTCTATATGACATGTTATCAATATACATGGTAAATCATATTATAATGCAGACAAGCAAAGCAATCAAGCAAAGCTACAAGCATAATAATAATAACCGTAATATTATGGTTCCACCCTAGAGAATAGAAAAAAAATAAGATTACAAGAGAATAATCGAGACATTTATCGATTCTTCATCCTTGAATCCTCAAGCTGTATCCTTCTTCATGTAATATCCATCTTCAAGTCCTCAATCCCGTATGAATCGAACACTTCATATTTCCGGTCATATCCAAATTTAATGTTTCTCAGAATCGTCCCAAAAATAAAATTAAAACTGCACTGAAAAAATCGCACCTTTTCTGGACACCTGGCAGCTCTCGGTCGGCAGGCCGATCTGGGTGATCGGTCTGCCGATCATGGTGGTTCGGCCTGCCGAACATGAAGGTTCGGCCTGCCGGCAGAGCACCAAAATTTCTGCCCCACTGTCGGCCTGCCGGACCGTACATCCGGCCTGCCGATCTGTGACCTTCGGCCTGCCGAACTGTGAGGTCCGGCATGCCGACCGAGCAGAAAACCCTCAATCCAGAAAATACAATTTTAATGCAATTCATCAATTTTATTTTCAACAATTCAAAAACATAAAATTAGAGACTCAGGAAATACCTGGAGGCGCCATCATCTATCTTCAAGATCCGACTTCTCGTTCCGTCTTCTCCGAATAATTATTTAATTACAAAATTCTTACAAATTAAATAATAATGCCTAGACGGAGATGATAGTCCGCCATCTAATTACATGAAAAACCTAGATACACATTCTAACCTCTAAGGAACCATAACCGGTATTAATTAATTAATAAATAATTAAACAACAATTTAATCAACCATAATTAATTAATAAACATTCACCATATAATCCATGACAACATATATATTATATAGAAACCTAGAGTGCCATCTCTCTATAAAATTTAATTCAAGCATTGGAGAGATTAAGATCACAAAATTTATGCATATAACATGATCACAAACTTGCAAATTTATGTAAAAACCTCGGCTCTGATACCAATTGTTGGAAACAAAGTGCGCAGCGGAATTTTAAAAATTTTTCATCAGAGTATTTTCCAAAACACAAGTTTGACATGTTATATGTATAAATTAAACAGATCTTACTAACCTCAGTATGCCGAAGAACCTCCGCGACCTGTGTAGAGAAGTAACGTTCCAGAAGAGCCTCAACCAACTGGTCTTCTTTGCTATTCTCTATCCACAACCGGAGTGAGTGTGGGCTCACACGTACAGCTCTTCCACCGGTGACTCTCCTTCCAACCAATAGAGAGAACCCAAAGCTAGTGTTCGTGATTTGTGAACAAAAGCTCTCAGGGAGTTTCAGATGCTCACTAGAAGAGTATCACTCTTAATCTCTTAAATTGATCTGAGTAAATCATTAGACTCACTCCCTTTTTATACCTATTGGTCCTTGGGGTCAGTCCATATCAGATTAGGTCTCAAAAATCGAAATATAATCAAGTTCGGATCAATATCTGATAAGATACGCGTGAAAAACGCGTAATCTTAGCTGTCGCGGTCGGCATGCCGAACTGTGAGATAGGCAGGCCGAACTGGCCAGTTCGGCAGGCCGAACACGTCATCCGGCATGCCGAACTGCCGAGAAAAAATCTCCGCGAATCTTTTATTTTCCACCCGAGATTCTAAAGGATAAAGTCTCAGTTTTGATTCAAATAGCCCAATAAAAAAGATATCTGATCAAAACAAACTTTATCAAGATAATCTCTAAGAAAATAAATCAATTCACAATAATTCTACAAGTTTATCTTGTTCTAATTGTCCAAAATTAAAACAACCGATAAACAGACAAGAATTATCCGAACGCCATAATTCAACAAGTTCATCTTGAACTAATTTCTTACATAATTAATTCAACCGATAAACAGACATGAATTATTTGATTCTTATAAATTTTAAACCAATCTGATAAATCCGACATAAGTCACCAATTATTGGAAAAGCACGCCGTGTCGTTACAGGATTTTGTGAGCTAGCAAAGGGGACCAAAATGGACCTATAAAGTTCAAGCTCATGATAACTATGAAACCCAATATCCCAGATATACATTTCACAATTATCAACTCCAACGCTACTCCACTAAAAGCTTGGAGCTGCACTCTCGAACTTTATAGAATTACGAAGCTCGTGTAGCTAAGTCTCCATGACATATCATAGTGTATCACATCCCCATATGATCATCCATAATCGGCTTAAGGACAAGTTCTGTCTTACCTTCCCGATTATTTTTATCTTACGTTCCATTGTCTCACCATTAGAAAACTTACCATCCAAAGATAGTATACCATTCGGTTACACCTATGTATCCAAATGGTTGAGCGCTCCAGTTTTCCAATTACAGGACAACGCATATAAGAGGATATCATTACTCCTAAAGAGGAGCTATGGATTCCATATCTATGAATAACAAGTCTACGCTACCAAGAGTCATGCCTCCAACGTACCGGCATGCATGCCACTATAGAGATGTGGGAGTCACCCATTGGTACATCAAAAGACACAAGTCGAGACAACGGGCCCATTATTCATCTCAGGATTAAGATACAATACAAATGATTGTCTAAAGTGAATCGATTTGACAAGACAGAATTATTAATCCAAATCAATTCACTTTATGTCCCGATCCAACACATCGTCACCTATGACAATGCGCTAATGTTTCTATTCACGGAGTCCAACTCCGATGGCCAAGACAAACCATCTCCCAAAAGGGATATAGACAACATAACAATCTTTACATGAATAAAGCGCCCAACTTTATTCCCTCGATTGCGGATCATATATTTTAGACCATCACCTTAAGAGTCGTGTCTACCGCATAATCATCCCATCATATGCCCAACTCTTAAGGTTTAGATTGACAGTCTCAGACTACTGTTTGCTTATCATACATTCAACGAATATGAACGTAAAGAGGACAATATTTGGTATGAATAAATTCTTTATTGATAAAAATGTCTCCAAAAACGTATTACATTTTTACTCCTTAGAGCATACATGTCTAACAAATTGTACCTATAAATAAAGCTCTAGACCTCTATAGGAAAGGAGGCCCTAAGATTAACATTCTAGTGAAGTTCTTCTAGAGTGGACGTAGCTCTCTAGAATGAAGCACTATAACTTTCGATGTTCTTGTTCTTAAGTATTTCACTTGCTTTTATTTTTAGTACATTTGTACAGGCATCGTGAGTCTTTTATGAGGTATATTATTGACGAATTTTTACCATCAACAGTTGCCACTAGAAGGAGGGCTAGATTTATCAAGGATTGAACTAAGAAATTCCTCACATGCAGCATGGTGAAAATGCATACCAACCACACCAGGGGCAACTTTGCCACTCAAGACAACAACCCATCTCTATAAAGGGCAACACAGAAGGATCCGGGAGAGGCCGACATTCTTCACGAGCCACCGTGCTTGAGCAAAGCGTAAAAAGAGTTTGAGAGCTACAAGAGAAAATCTCGACGGCCTTGAACGAGGCACAAGATCGAAGCGGTAACCATGCAGGCAATAACCTAGTAGACAAAGGGAACCAAGCCAGTAATCAAAGGAACAGAGGCCAACAGGGAGGGAACCAGAGAGACTAAAGGAGGCCGCAATAGATAGCATAATAAGTAGTTGAGAAAGGAGGCGAAGAGCAACTCAGGCCTATGCACAAAAATACAAGCTAGGACCAAAGGGAGAATTCTTGTTTACCCTTACCTTACCAAGATGCAATGTAAGACAGGATGCTACATCAATCCACAATGAGGGAGATTTGAGAAATCACCTACAAAAAGGCCACTTGAGAGATTGCCTACATGCAACAAGGGCTGTTTCACAAGGTAACAACCTCAACGCTAATCCTCTAGCCGTCGACCAACAAATAAATTATCCTCAAGTCAAGGCACAGCTAATTGCCCAAGAGGTGGAACAATAGTTACAATCTGCGTTGGGACTTCCTACAGGCAAAGCAAGGAACCTAGTAGGACAAGGAGGCAAACTAAAGGACAAGCTTGACTTGCATCATGGCAAAGAAATAACCTACATTAATCCCTTTTCAGAGGAGATTAGAGATGCACCTTTCTTGGACAAGTTCAAGCCTCCCAAAATGGCCCCCCTATAATAGTCTGACTAGCCTAGATATTCACATCTATATGAGTCCTACATGGAGATTTATGGGTACCCACAGGAAATCATGTGCAAAGCTTTCAATCAAACCCTCACGGGCTTATTCAGACATTGGTTCACATCTCTAAAAAGAGAGAGAATTACAAGCTCCTTGGATTTAAGAATTGCTTTCTTGAATCAATTCATGGGAGTGAGAGCTCTTCCCCCATTTAAGGAAAAGCTCAACTTCCTAGCTCAACGGCCGAATGAGTCCTTAAAGGACTAGCTTGTGAGACAAACAAAGGAGGTGACGACAATCCTAGGCATCACTGAAGATGTCGCTCTCATAGGGGCACTCAATGGCATGAGGATGAATATTTTGTTCAGGGACGGCATTGACCACAAGAGTACCAAGTCCTACAAAGAATTTATGGTGAGAGCCCGAGGGTTCATAAATCAAGAAAAAGTTAAGGGCCTAATATATAGGCGAAGTATGAGGGGCAAAAGTAGTGATAGTCAAGGGCCATTCCTAGTTGGGAAGAAATAGGGTCATTTGTAAGGGCAGACCAGTACATCCAGGTTACCGATCTATGACCCACAACAACTGCAAAAAAATCCTCCAAGCCACGCTATCATCATGTATAATGTTAAATGACAAAGGCAAGATGATAGTCAACCTTGACTATAACACAGATATGATACTTACCATGATCTCATCTTCCCAATAGATGGCATCTACCATAGAATTAGTGATCGACCCTGCTTGTAGTGATCTCCACCTATGAGGTCTAACCCTCATGAACATAATCAAAGAAAATACTACAGGTTCCACAAAGACATAGCACACAATATAAGGGAATGTGCAAGCTTCAAGTATGAAATCGATAGGTTGCTTAGAGAAAAATGACTACAAGAATATCGCTCTAATAAGAATCATAAAAGGAAAGACAAGAGAAACGAATGTAGAGACGATCAGAGAAATGATGGTCAAAGGCAAGAGAATGATCACCAAGAGAACAACATGACAGAAGCCACAAATATAATCCACACAATTCACAAGGGACCTTACTTTGGGGGATATTAGAGGATATCCTAGAAAAATTATGCCTAAGACGTTAAAAAAATAACTTGGTAACTTTTTTTTCACTTGTCAATAGGTAGACCATCTAAAATGTCGAGGTATTGCGAGATAGAAATAATGTTCTTAGAAGACGATGCCAGCGAAGTCTATTTCCTACAAAATGATGTCTTGGTGGTCGAGGCAATGATTGGCAATGATTGGCAATCCGAATTCTAGTGGAGAATGAGAGTTCAGTCGACATACTCTATGTTGAGTATTTAACCAAGGTGGGGATCTCATTGGGTCAAACAACCCTAAATTCTTGCCCACTATATGGTTTTATAGATGAAGTGTTATTCTCGAAGGAACTATAAAACTGTCATTATAATGGCAGAAAAGCCTGGGTGGCGATGGTCATGTCAAACTTCCTAGTGGCTAAAGGTAGACCAATACAATGCAGTCATTGGTAGGCTGACTTTGAGAGCTGTTAAGGCTATCACTTCATATATCATTAGAAAGTAAAGTTTCCTACCTTAGCTAGGGTATGCAAGATGAGAGACAATTAGTATGAATCTCAACTTACTTACTTCGATGTAATGCATAAATATGCCGATCCAAGGAGGATAGAGTTGAGGTTGGTCAATCAAAGACCATGAAGGAAAACATTGATTCAAGGATAGAAGAAGAGATAAAGGAACAAAACAGCTGAAGATCTCATCGAGATGAAAGTGGATGAGTAAGACCCATTGAGGTGCTAAAAATTGGATCAGGGTGACCAAGAAGTAAGCAGAGGAGATCACCAAATTTTTTAGTAATAATTTGGATGTCTTTGCTTGGAGCCATAAAGATATGGTAGGATTTGATCCTGACGTTGCTTGCCATAGACTAAACATAGATCTAGCCTATCCTGTAAAGCGAAAGAAGAGGCGACCTTTGAACAATGGGCGATATGTGGCCCTGCAAGAAGAAGTTGACAAGCTCAAGAAAAATGGTTTTATTAGGGAATGTAAATATCCTATGTGAATCTCAATCCAATGCTCGTTCGCAAGCCCAATGTAAAATGGAGAACTTGTATAGTTTTAGTGATCTTAACAAGGCTTATCCAAAGGATAGCTTCCCATTCCCATGAGTTGACCAGTTGGTAGATGCCATGGTAGGGCATAAATTGTTACGCTTGATGGATGCCTATTCAAGGTATAATCAGATCCTCATGCACCCACGCTATCATGAACACATGACTTTAATTATAGATCAAGGGTTGTACTATTATCTCGTCATGCCATTTAGGTTAAAAAGTAAAGGCACAACACATCAGTGTTTGGTAAACAAGATGTTCGCCAAATAGATTAGGAAGACCATGGAAGTATATGTCGACGATATGTTAGTTAAAAGCATTAAGGCGAGTTTACATGTGGCCCATCTAGATGAAATGTTCTAGATATTGCACAAGTACAAAATGAAGCTCAACCTATTAAAATGTGCCTTCAGGGTGTCATCAGGAAAATTTTTGGGCTATATGATTAGCCATCGAGGTATCGAGGCCAACCCAGCAAATATATAAGCACTACTAGACATAGAGGCACCATAAAAGCCAAAAAAGTTCAGAAGCTAATAGGTTATGTCGTCGCCTTCAACTGATTCATTTTAAGCGTGACTGACAAATGTGTGCCTTTTTTGAAGTTCCAAAAAAGCCATTTGAATGGACAAAAGAATGTGAGGAGGCGCTCAAATGCTTGAAGGAGTACCTTTGAAAATCCCCATCGCTTTCTAAGGCTCTACTAGGGAAAGTCTTTATATCTCTACTTGGCTATCTTGCCCTTAAGTTTAGTCCTTGTAATAGAAGAAGGAAAGGCTTAGCACCCGGTTTACTATGCAAGCAAGCATTTGTTGACGTCGAGATATCTAGAGATGGAAAAACTCATATTAGCCTTAGTAATGTCAGCTAGGAAGCTAAAAAGATATTTTTTGGAGCACAAAATTGTGGTTTTAAATAATTACACATTGAGGCAGGCCTTTGAAAAGCCTAAAACCTTTGGTCGCCTCTTCAAATGGTAGTCGAGCTAAGTTAGTTTGACTTTAAGCACAAGCCTCATGCAGCGACCAAAGGGCAAGCCCTAGCTAACTTTGTGGCGAAATTCACATCTTGATCAGGAAGCAAAGAAAGAGTCAGAAAGGCCAAGTCGAAGGCTATATGTTGATGGTTTGTTAAATAAGCATGGCTTAGGGGTTGGTGTTATGTTAATCATCCCCAAGAACCATAAAATCACGACAACCATAAGGTTCCAATTTAAAGCGTCGAATAATGAGGTTGAGTATGAGGTGATACTCATAGAATTATGTCTTGCCCATCATCTAAAAGCTGACCTGTTAGAGGTCTACAATGATTCCCAACTCATCATTAATTAGATATCTAACGAACATAAAGCTAAAGGTGGTGTGATATTAAAACATCAACGAAAAATAAGGGCAAAACTCTCTAAGTTCAAGTCATGTGAGGTCAAGCAAATACCATAGGTTGAGAATAGCAAAGCAGATACTTTGGCCCATTTGGCCACTTGGAGAGATTCAGAGCTACTTAAGGTGGCACTAGTTGAGGTATTAGAAGTGCCAACTATTAAAGAGGAAGCTAAAGAAAAAAAAAAGAGAAAAAAAAGCTATGCCAATTACGCAAGGGGATAGTTGGATGACCCCTATCATAAAATATGTGCTTCATGGAGAGTTATCAGCTAATTCAAACGAAGCAAAGAAGACCTGCTATAGGTCAGCTTGCTGTCTTCTATACAACGGGGTGCTTTATAGGCAAGGTTATATAGCTCTTCTACTAAGATGGCTAGACGAAGAAGAAGAAATCAAAGTGTTGAAAGAAATACACGAAGGTCTATGCAGAAATCACACTAGGGGCAATCTTTGGTCCACAAAATGCTGAAACAAGAATAATATTTACCAACGTTGAGGAGGGATGCAAGCGAATATGCAAGGAAATATGAAAAATGCCAATGATATGCCACGGTGCCGATATCTCACCTTGAGAATCTAACGCTGATTTTGAGCCCATAGCCATTTGCAAAATGGGGAATTGATATAATTGGTCTGTTCATAATGGCACTTGGAGGTTTCAAGTATGCTACTGTGGCTGTTAACTATTATACCACATAGGTCGAAGCAAAGGCATTTAGCCAAATTGCTGAAGCCAATTGTACAATTTTTATTTGGTTACATATTGTTTTCCATTTTAGTGTCCCACATTCACTCATCTTAAACAATTGCAAATAGGTTGAAACATGAAGATGAGGAAATTTTGTGATGATCTCAGCATACACAAAAACTTCTCAGTCGTCACATATCGTCAGTCAAATGGACATATTGAATTAATGAATAAAATTATTAAACATACATTAAAGAAGTGTCTCGTTGACTTGAAAAGAAAATAGGTTGAAGAATTACCAAAAGTATTGTGGGCCTATAGAATGACGACCCAAACAAGAATAAGCGAGACCCCATTCACGTTAATGCATGGTATTGAAGTTGTTCTTCCAATCGAGATAATGACTCCCACCAATAGAGTGAATTTCTATAACGGCCAAGAAAATACACAGCTAATTGACGCGAAGCTCGACTTGCTTGAGGAATGGAGGATTGAATCCCAAATGTGTCTTGCTGCCTATTAGCAAAGAACAATGAGATAATATAACAAAAAGGTTCATGAAAGAAGGTATGCCATTGGTGATCTGGTTTTTAGAAAGGTAACTCAAGGAACATAAGCCAGAAATATAGGTGCCTTTTGTCCAAATTAGGAAAGACCTTGCAGGGTTCGAGATATCATAAGGAATGGGAGTTATATGCTGGAAATTATGGTAGGTCAACATGTGGAACATCCATGGAACACCGAGCACTTACACCCATATACTAGTAATTATTATTTCTTTGTTATATACTAGTAATTATTATTTCTTTGTTGTTTGTCTTTGCATTGTCTATGTTATTTTCAAGCATTAATAAAAAAAAATCCAAAAGAGTTATTTCGTTTCCAATTATCTACTTTTATTGTTCACTTTTGTTTTGCTTTGCTTGCTTTTGGCTCTCGATTTTTTGTTCACATCTTACTCAAGATAAAATTTTGACTTTGATAATGTCAAAAATAGAGCTAAAGCTTGATATTTGACATAGGGGGCAAGAGATATGACTAAAGGTCAACATGACTAAAAGTCTCATCAAATCTGGACCTCCCTTTAAGATTTTGTCATTACTAAAAGCCTCAAACAAATAAAAGAATTTATGACATTAATAGAAGTCTATTTTGGTAGTAAAACAAATGTATTATTCTAGTATTGGCCAAAAGCCTTAAAGTCTTGCAAAAAAAAAGTCTCAATTTTCATGGTTCGCCTCCTCTTGAAGCACTGCTAGGACCAGAGGCATTGGTAGCACACAAAAATGAGAGGTCCTAGTCTAGAAGGGTGGCCTTAATCTATTCCATAATCTGCTCGCCCACATATTGGAGAATAGCCCTCTGACTTTGAAAAAATTCCTCAAATGATTGGAACTTTTTGATCGCTTCGACTACGGTAGAAGCAATCCTGGCTTTGGCCTCCTCTGCTTCCCAAGCCTTGGACTTCACCTATTCCTTAGCTTTTAGGGACTTCTCTTTCTCCCTCTTGACTGTGGCAGTAAGGTCGTCCACCATCGTTGATAGCTAGATTGTCTTTTCTTGCTCCAGCCACAGGAGATTCTTGACCTTGACTACCTTGCCCTCAACATTTTCCTTGACACTTTTCTAGATGTCAAAGAGAGCCCTTAGCTGCTCAATCTACTTATGGGGCCCTTTAGTATTGTTTTTTAGTTGCTCAATCTCTCCGCAAGAGATCAGGGCCATCGTCAAAGCCAGCAAACGTTAAAACAGGTTAGAAGACGATTTAAGGAAGTTAGAGAGAGGGAAAAGCTTATTGCAATCACTTTACCTAGACCTGCCTACAGATTTGCTCCCTATGATGCTCAAGGAAGGGAGACTTGTAGTAGCCTAGTCCTTCTCAAAAACAAATTCATAAATTGCCTAGAAGGCAATGCTAAACCACGAAGGAAGGTTGAGCATACTTCCAATTTGGGCATCAAAAACGTCACCCACTATGAATTTTGGATCCCTAGCTCAGCTCCCTAGTAGTAGGCGTAGAGGCTTCTCTAGAGTAGCTGATGGAAGGTTAGGCATGCCAATAATTGGTCCTTTTTTAGCTCGGCCCCATGAGACGATGAGTCATTGTCCACCCGATGTGTCTTCGAGGGAGGGACATCATCGTTCTTTTTATCCTTTTTCTCCTTTCTATGAGGATCGTCGCTCCCAAACAAGCTTCCACTAGCCCTTGTAATGGGTTGTTGTCTCTGTTGAACTTGAAAGGAGAGCTTGAGGTTTAACATCTCTACATAAAATGAAACTAAGTCGTTAAAGTCGTTAACATAAATGTAAAAGTAAAGTGAATATGATAGTCCTATGTAGTTTGATCTCTACCCTCTTTGCTCACACCATAAGGAAGTCTCTCAAGGATGACCTCACAAGAAGTTCGACAATAAGCCCAGAACTTCACATATTGTCAACTCTCAATAGACAAACAACTTGTCTTTGTTCTTCAAGGAGGCTGGCGATGTGTCTTAAATGAAGCTATCTATTTTCATTCAAAACTGGGCATTCAAGAAGCTCTAATATATATATATATATGTGTGTGTGTGTGTGTGTGTGTGTCTATAGAAATAAAGAAGTGAAAAAGGTTAGCAAGCCTTAGAGGTCGAAAAGAATCAACCAAAAGTTCAAATACAAAAATTTTTCAAGTCCTTACTAGGGATAAGCCACTGAGTTTGGACTATAAATTTTTTCTCTTTGTCCTTTGGATGAAAGTTGTTGTCCCTTTAAGTTGAAGAACATCTTCTTCCAATTATGATTGGGAGAAGGCAACTTCTATGTTATGTGTGACACTTTATTCTTTACTCTACTGTGGGCACCAGTGTAGTAGAAACCAGGTTGTTTCAGCACCTAGATGATGTAGTAGCAATATAAAAACTCATCCAAATGGACAGAAGCCTTAAAATGAATGTGCCACAATATCCATATGGACGAAAAAATGTACCAAAGATTGGGAGTCAGCTGTGTGGGAGACATCTCCAATATGCTGCACAACCTTTTCATGAAGGGATGAAGAGGAAAAGTTTGGCCAGCCATGATACACCTATTATAAACTATGAGATATCCTGAAGAAGCAGTGTTGACCCATTGATGTTCATTTGGGATGAGAAACTCAAAGTAATGACCATCGATATTTCCCTCCAAAAATACCCTGTTAATATCATGGGCATGACAGTGGGTCTCAATTGCCCTAGCCCTATCTGATATAACCTTTCCACTCAATGCAGTCAACGACTCGTCGATCGGTGTGGCTATACCAATGAAGGATGCCTTCTTGAAGAGTTGAGGATACCAAGGGTTAGGAACAACGATAAAAATTGGGATTGGCACACTATCCACTAGGGCATCGATGCTATCTATAGAAGGGACAACACCAAATTCGTCTCTATCCCCTATGTCATCTCGACGCGATGACTCGGTTACTCCTAGAGAGTCGAGGCGTACGTGGAACGATGATTCGAATTCTTGATGACCTCTAGAAGATGCCATTAAAATCTGGAAAGGGAAATGGTAGAAGTTAGAATTACCTATATCAAGAGGTCGACCTAAAAGCTAGGGTGCCAGTTTTAGAAACTAGCTCAAAGAAGTCTATAAATTAAACTGTTGACTTAGCACCTATGCATACGGGATATGACATAACACAAAACCTCAAGGAACTGAATTAGATTTATAAAAGTCCTTGAAATCACAAAATGCCCTAAAACAACTTAAGGAGAAACAACCTATTCTTATACTAAATCAATGCAGGAAAATCAACAAAACGCATGCAAGAAGGAAAACACAAAAGGAAATAAAAACTTACTGTTTCTATTTTAGGATATTTAAATTTGACGAAATCATTCAAAAAGAGGAAAAGCATGCATCAAATTGCAAAGATGGCTATGATAAGAGGTTTCTGTGGAATCTAGAGTGACTTTGGCAAAATGATAGTGAGATATTTGAAAGAAAATGGTGAGAAGAACTCTTAACCCTGATTTTATAAATGTTGAGAAGACATGTTTCAAACCATTAGATTGGGGCATCGCCAATCCAAGGGTTAGGGGTCGAGCTAGCCAAAGTTCACTATCCTACGGCCCAAATTTTAGGCAGGAAAAATCTCAAAAGATCTAACAGCTTAAAGTTAAAAATTTAGGAATTGAAACGATATTGACATAGAGACGTGACTGTTGCAGTTGTCTACGTGACTATTTGGTTGCCTAAGAAGTCAAAGCATCAGAAAACTAATTATAACTTTAGTCAAGGCTTCCTCAACAAGCAAACCTAAAACCTAGAATAAGATCGTCTCTTCAACCACAGAAGGCCTATTAGAGTCTCGACCTTAAAAAAGTGTGAAGCTGCTAAAGATTAACTTTGCGTTGGGGGGCAATTGTTGTAAGTAACCTTGACGGCCCAATGCCGATGGTCGGGAGCATGCCAAGGCCTAACAAAAGCCCAAAGAATATATCTCGATAGATTAGCAAAACTTTCATAAGACAGTGACGTAATTCTAGGGGAAGTAAAGATCAAAGTAATAAAATGTCCAGATATGTCGGATCTAAGAACGTGGGCTTATCTCACTTAATGAGCGAAGACCAACATGGTTTTAGGAAGTGGGTCATATCATGCATTTGAATGCAGGATTAATGGAGAAATTTAAGTTATTTTTTATTATGTTTTACATAAGTAATTGTACCTACAAATAGGGCTCTGAACCTCTATAGGAAAAGAGGCCCTGAAATTAACAATACTATAGCGAAATTCTTCTAGAGTGGACGTAGCTCCTAGAGTGAACTACTATAACTTCTGGTGTTCTTGTTCTTAAGCATTCCACTTGCTTTTATTTTTTATACATTCACACAAGCATCATGAATGTTTTGTGAGGTGTATTGTTGATGAATTTTTATCATCAACAATTGGCGCTAGAAGGCGAGCTAGATTTATCTAAGATTCAACCAAGAAATTCCTCACAAGCATCATGGTGACAACGTGTACCAACTACACCAGGGGCACATCTAGCGCTTAAGACAACAACGCATAGGTACAGGGGTGGTGCAGAAGGATATGGGAGAGGCAGTAGCCTTCACCCTGCTTAAGCAACAGGTAGAAAGAATAGGGAAGCTGCTAGAGAAAATCTCAATGGCCTTGAACGAGGTACAAGACTAAAGCAATAAACACGTAGGCAATAAACCAGTAGACCAAGGGAACCAAGTTGGTAACCAATGGAATGATGGCCAGTAGATTAACCTTGAGGGAACTGGAGAGACTAAAGGATGTTGCAACAGAAGAGCTAACTCAATAGGTAGTCGAGAAAGGAGGCAAAGAGTAACTTAGGCCCATGCATGAAAGTGTAGGCTAGGACCAGAGGCAGAATAGGTTTACCCCCACTGTCATTGAGATACAATGCAAGACAGGATGCTACATCAATCCATGAGGGAGATTTGAGAAATCACATACAAAGAGGCGACCCAAGAGATCGCCTGCACGCAGGAAGGGCTGTTTCACTAGGTAACAACCCCAATGCCTATCCTCCAACCATCAACCAAAAAATAAATTATCCTCAAGTCAACACACAGCTAATCGCCTAGCAAGTGTAACAACAGTTACAAGCTATGTTGGGACTTCCTACAGGTAAAGTAAGGTGCCTAGTGGGATGAGTAGGCGAACTAAAAGACAACCTTGCTTGCCAATGAGTGGCGAGCCATTGAGTGGCAAATGAGATCAATTAGTTCCGAATCAAGTTAAGTGAGCCTAAGAGTAGTGAGCCAACATTAGTGACAAAGAAAGCCATGAGTGGTGAGAGGAACTATGTGCTCGTCTGTTTCTTCACAATGAGAAGATGATTACTAAAATAGATGTCTCATATCGACAACTTTAGAGGTTGATGCGGATTTGGCTTGTTCATTTAAGTGCCTTGTGGAAAGGTTATGAACCCTTATCATCGAGATGGTGTCATCATGGTTGTCTGTCATCGTGACTGGGTGTTGGAAAACCAATATGCAACAAAATTTTAAAATTTTTTTGATAAAATTTTTTTCCATAAAACAAGTTAGACATGCTATGTAATATAAATTTATAAAAGATCTTTTGTAGCTAAATGAATCAGTAACTGCACTTCTAACAGAGACTATTCGATAGAAATTGCTACGTTAGAATTGATTCCGGGAGTCTCAACCAATTGGTCTACTTTGTTATTTTCTTTTCTATGACTGGAATGCCAGTGGAAACACGTCATTCAATTCTTTTCTTAACAACGTCTCCTTCCAACCATAAAAGAAACCCAAGAATTATAGTTCTTTGATGTTGAACAATAATTCTATAGGAGTTCTAGTGTTTCTCTCTGTAGAATTCTTTCTTTAAATTTCTCTAGTGATCTAAATAATAATAGGAACAAGTATCTTATTTATAATAGCTGTGGGGCTTTAATTATACTTAGATAGGCTTATAAATTCATAACTAGGTCAAAATCCACATGAAAACGTGTAACTATAATCAAGCGCACTAGCCTGTCGATCTGCCTAAGATGAGTAACTAAAGTTACACTCACTAGCCGGCCAAACCTTATCTAGAAAGTTTCTATTTTATTCAACATGAGAATCCTTCATAACGCATCAATTTTAATTTAAATAACTCAATAGAGAAGTTACCTGATTAAAACAATCATAAACAAATAATTCCGTATCAAATAATAGGATGTTTAGCAAAGTTGGTTTTAAACAACTTTTCAGTTAGGAACAGTGAAAAGCTATCACATACTATAGTAAAAAGAAAAAAAGTTACTATAACGTAAAGCTCTTATATACTACAGTATTTACGGTTCTAACCACCATACCAAACACCCTATAAAATATACTTAAATAATTCAACATGTTTGTTTTGCATTAATTCACGAAATTCATTTAACTAGTAAACTAACATGAATTATCACAATCTAACCAACCAAATTTTTAACCAACTGTATAATTAACATAAGTTACTAATTTGTAAGAAAAACACACTATATCATTACACTAAAATATATGGCTAGCAAAGGGGACCCAATGAACATCTATAGATCAAGCTTCTATAATTATAAAATGACATGTCTCCTATATGTACATTTTATATTTTGCAATTTTAAAGCTATTCCACTAAGAGCTTAGAGTTGCATTCTCAAATAATTACATCATAAAGTGGATGTCTGCCACTGCCTCAGCCAACACTAAAGTCCCATTGCCTTTAATAGACTTCTTGTTTCCTTTAACCCCTGTAGAGAAATAAAAACATGATTAGTGGCTCTAGAATTTATGACTCGTGTCACTTGATTCTTCAACTAAACACGTTTTAATAACAAGAACTTCATAGTTACCTCCTTTAACTAGGAAGTCCTTGCAATTCTTCTTTATGTAGCCGATCTTTCTATAGAAAAAGCACTTGAGCTTCTTTGGATTCATTTTCTTCTTCTTTTTCTTCTTCTTCTTGCCCTTAGTTCACGGAATAAAAGACTTCCCATTCTTAGCCTTTTGCTGTTTTCCATTCCCAAAGTTAGAGTTGGAAGTAGATGCAACCTCCATGTTCGCCTCACCACCAACTAGAGCTTCCTTGATCAGATTTCAAACTCTTGTAACTGCTTCATCAACTCAGTCAAAGTATTATCCTATCTAACACTCAAATTATATGATACTTTGAACAAGATAAACTCCTTAGAAAGAGTCTCAAAAATCATGGTCATCTGCGACTCAGTATCAATGTTAACTCTATGGGTTTAAGAGTGAGGTAGCCCATAATCAACATCATATGCTCCTTCACAGATGTCCTTGGTTTCTGTCTATAGTTAATAAGCTTCCAAAGAGCTTCTTGCCACTTTGTGAAGTCTTGGTCCCCTAAACATGTTTTCAAGATTGTCCATGATCTAACAAACAGTCTCATGATCTTCATGTTGCGCCTCAAGCACATTATTCATGCTAGCCATAATATAATAACAAGCTTGATTGTCAACATCCTTCCAACGGTTGGATTCACTCGTTCGTAGATTCGCCAGTAGGCACAGGAGGACAAGGTGTGGTTACAACAAATTTTAGTTTCTTAAAGGATAGGACAATCTTTAGGTTCTTTTTCCAATCATTTATAGTCGTCACTGTTTAGTGTATTTTTGTCAAGTATCAATGATAATATGTTTTAGACATTTTGTTCTATAATAAAGATTCATATATCAAATATAAGCAAACACGCAATAACAATTTAGTAAGATAACACAAATATATAAGCATGCATATAATATGTGTTTATGTGTCAAAACCTTGAAAAAATCACAACTTTATAATGATAATTTCTAACTCAGAATTTACAAGCCGTCTAAGGAAGGCTTGCTATGTTACAACTTTTATACCAATTCGACCGATCCGAAATGGATCGGTTAAACATTCTATTAAGGAGCTTGATCTTGATCACTCTTCTATGTGGCTATTAATTTTATTAACAGAGAGGTTATTGATAAAATTAAACTTCAGTGTTTAACCATCATTTCAATTACTTGATCTATGGTTTATAATTGTCACCTAGGGGTGAACAGTGATAAAACATGCTCAAGTAAATTATCCTTTTGGAGATCAAACTTGATACATGATGTATCATATTCTAGGGGTCGAATTCATCATGTGTTACCTATGGACCAATGATAGGGGCCTTAGGTCTTCTCTTCAAAAAATTTCTCCCACTCAATATTTTGAAAAACAAGATTTTATGTTAAATCATGTATGAACAAATTTTAAATGAGCGGCACTACCTATTATACCTGACATGTTATCAATATATATAGTAAAATATATTACAAAGCAAACAAGCAAACCAATAAGCAATATATTAATTAGTTGTAATAATATAGTTTCATCCTAAAGAAAAGAAAATAAAGATTACAAAATTCAATCAAAACTTATATCAATTCTTCTTCTTGTTATATCCTTCTTCATGTGGCGTCCGTCTTCAAATTCAATCTTATATAGATCGAAGTTTATTTTTGGTTGTCATAAAATTATCACATTTCTTAGAATTGTCTTGAAAATAAAGGAAAAACTAATCCAAAAAGGCATCGTAATTAAAACAGTTCTTCCTAAGATCGACCTAGCAGACTATAATCACTGGACAGCTCAATACTAAACTCATTCTTCCGTCTATAACCGGCGGGCTAGCTCTGGGTAACTGGACTATCTATCCAACGCTGAACTAGCGTTATTGATTCTTTTCCTTTTAAAATAGAATTTTGTAGTTTTTAATTTATTTTCAATAATTCAAAAACATGAAAAAAATTTATAAGCATAGAAAATACCTTAACCTGTGATCATCTCTATCTTCTAGAACTGTCTTTAACTTCAATAATTATTTTAATAGAAATTTATAGCCAAAACCTATACCATTTTCGATTTATAAAATTTTTCAAAATAAAATAACAAATCCTAAACGGTGATGATAAACCGCTATCTAATTACATAAAAAGCCTAAATATACATTCTAATCTTTAAGGAACCATAATTGGCAAAAATAATTAATTAACAATAATAATTAAAACAAAAATTTAATTAACAATTAATTAATTAAAATATTTACTATATAATCTCATGACAATATAATAATATATAGAAATCCTAGAGTGCTAACAATCTAAAAAGATTCAATTCAAGCATAGGACTGATTAAGATCATATAATTTATATACATAGCATGATCACAAACTCTGTAAAATCGTGGCTCTAATGCCAATTACTAGAAAACGAGTAGGCAATGGAGTTTTAAGATTTTTTGCAAAAGCTTTTTCCATAAAATGAGTTAGACATGTTATGTAACATAAATTGATAAAAGATCTTTTGTACATTGATGAACCAGTAATTGCACTTTTGATAGAGATTATTCGACAGAATTGCTACATGAGAATTGCTTTTGAAAAAGCCTCAACTAACTAGTTTTTTGTTGTTCTCTTTTCCATGATCGGAATGCGAGTGGGCACATGTCATTTGATTCTCCTTTCGGCAACATCTTCTTCCAACCACAAGAGAAAACCAAGAATTATAGTTCATGATGTTGAACAATAATTCTATGGGAGTTTTAGAGTTTCTCTCTAGAAATCTCTCTCTAAATTTCTCTAGTGATCTAAATAAGAATAGGAATGCATATCCTATTTGCAGTGACTAGTAGGGCTTCAACTTTACTTAGTTAGGGCTTCTAAATTCATAATTGTATCAAAATTTACATCAAAATGCGTTAAAATACGTAACCAAAACTATACACACCGTCTGTAAGTCCCATGTTTGCAACAAAGGAAAAAAGAAGAAAAAAAAGGGTGTGAAAATGAATATAATCTTCGTTACAGTAATCTAGAAACTTCTAAATATAAGGTGTTTACTACAGTTGTCAAAGTTCAAAAAGATAGAGCTATGTTTCCTAGATATGGATGTATATATACATATAACACGCATAAACTATTATGGTGCTTTCAAAAGGACCGTACATCTATTATAACACATAGAAATAAAAAGCTAAATATGACCAATGACGACTTTAATGATTTTGATTTTTGGAAATTAAAGAGCTTTTTCTTTTCCTTTCTTTTCTTTTCGTTGAAATCTTAGGAGCGACCTTTTAGATAGGAATCAAATTATCTATTCTTTTTTTTTATTTTTTTCTATAGTTCGTTATCCCAGAATTAAAGAATGAAAACTTTACTTGTGACCATTCAGATTGATCTGAATGGTTGTCCTTCCGTTAGGGGGCAAGACTTTATTTGACAACTTGTGTTGGGTGGATATAGATGGCTTTCTAAATTATGTTGTGAGAGAGAGAGAGAGAGGGATTTTATATCTTTCTGTCAGAATAAATGGCAGAGATCCAGTTCGTGCTATTGACTTGACACTTTACATAAAAAAAAAAAAGAAGAGTTTTTTTAAGTAGCTCCTACGTGGAGCTAACTCTATTTCTTACCTCTATTTTTCTCAAATTAATGGGATCCACTAAACTTAGAAAGAAATAATTTTTTTCCTCCTCTCTCCTCCCAAACTCCCAAATCCTTCCTAATTTCAACTCTCCTTTTGTTGCTATGTTTCACTAAATCCTTAGATTTCTCTTCAACAAATCTTCACAGTGCACACCATTATCAACCTCAGCCAAACAATTTAAAGAAAGCTTCTCTACTAAAAAAATCAATAAAGAAAAAAAAAGAAGAAAAACACGCTTCTTTGCCATATAGTGATCGATGATGTCTGACGACTACCCCTCCTCTAAGTTGAATCTCCTTGCCTGACTCCTCAAGTGTCAACTCTCTAACTCCATCTGTCTCTCTCTCTAACAATTATACTTTCTGGTTAAGCATTTTTTTTTTGTTTTTCCCTTTTTTGGTTTACTTCCCTATAAACTAAACTTCTATTTGAAAATACAAAATTAAATGGAAAAGGATAATTTGTTGGAGTAATTTGCCTCTTAAAAAACGAGTTACATGTTTGAAAGAAATCAACTAGTTTGATTTGATTATTTATTTATTTTTTTGTGAGACTGGTTAGATACAATTAAGAGAGAAGATTTGATTTTTCAAAAAAAAAATAAAATAAAGAGGTGCCTCAATTTACTTCCTCTACTTTATCCGTAAACTAGTCTCCATTAAAGTTGCAAACAAACTCTTCCAAAACCAACAAAGATTTTTGCCATCTATTATTTCTTAGCTAGAGTCCTTTAGGGCTTGTGAGGTCTCCAAAACATCTTTATGTAAGTGCTCAGTGCACTTATTTGTGCTTTAAGCACTTTTGTTATAAAAAAAAGTCTGTAGTGTAGAGAGTGCTTTGAGCACTAATGACGTGTGTGGCTCAAAATTCATGTGTTGGCTGAACACTTTTGTTGGTTGTATTCTAGGTGATGGCCATAGAATATATATAGATGATTTGGGTCCCTGGGGCTGCTCTCCTTCTAGAATTTTTAAACCATTAAATGTCAGAAAGAAAAGTCCTAGAAGCTCCCAAGGTAGCGTGGAATGGCGAGCTTCACAAACGGAGGACGGCAGCAAGCCTGGCATATGGACTGCACAACGACCCGCAATGGCCGAAGGTAGGCATTTACACGTTTCTGCATTTTTTTATCTTTATGTGCTTACGGTTTATTGTTTATTAAATCATTATTAGGTTTAACAGTTGGTGTCAGAGTAGTTTTATGTCTTTGCCTTGCATTTGAGTAATCTATTAAGACTACTCATTTTTGAAAAATTTACGTAACATTTATTTTTGGATTTGGGTTTTTGATGTTTTGAGGTTTTGATGGAAACTAAGATTATAAATCATTTGGATATTGGATTTCTAACATTTCTACATTTTGAACCATCAATTTCTGCGACTAAAATGTGTAAAAAACTATCGGGTTTCAAATAGGCCTACAACTGGGTCATACGAATCCAGTTGAAGGTTGAAGACAACCTTCACAGAAAAAAAGGACGTCGTTTTGTCAAAAAAAAAATTTCCCAGCATGCCGACTCGTCCAAGCTGTGGAGGACTTCAAGGCATCCCTAGAGTATGTCTTTTATTACTACTTCGAGATAATGGACCTCTGTGACTACCTTATTCAGAAGCATCCCGAGGCTGAGGGCTTCGACTAGTCGCTTATAGTTGAGCCATGCAGAGCACAGTCCAACAACCGGAGCAGGAAGAGGTCGTCGAATTGGACGGCGAGGATGTGGGGTCGAGCAAGGTGGAGACGGCGATGCTGGGGAAGGGGCCCAGGCTTAACTTTGTTTCTTTTTTTGTTTATCCGGTCTTGGGAGGTGCCCGGTTACTTGTACCTCCCCATCACTCTTTATAATGAAAATTTTATTTTCCCAAGTTCATCACTTCTCAGAATTCATATTTATTTCGTTTTTGAATTTTTCCAAGTGCGATTGTTCTCAGATGGAAATTTCATTTTGAGTGAGGAGTTTCTCCGGAGTGAAGTTTGATCTTCATTTGCTGAGTTAGCTAAGACCTCGGGGTGATTGAGTTAGGAACTTTTGCAAGTTAAGTGCTCCTCGGGAGATGCATTCTTGAACCATAGGATTCCGAGCCCACCTTTTTCAACTCCATTCTTAACGAGTTTAACATCTCGGTGATGAAATGTCTTACCTAAGTTAAACATTCCTCGAAGGGAAACTTCTTAGGAAAAGTGATTATCGAGTTTAGCCGAGCAGGGATTACTTGATCGGGCAGAGCGCAATGACATGTGGTACCCTGTACCCTGTCACCACCCTTAGACTTGTTTAAGTTTACAGAAACTTGTACAAGTCTAATGTTGGTTGGGCATAATTATGCCAGGGCGACTCTATTTGGGTGGTCCGTATGGCAACAGACTAATGGTTAGCATGATGCCAATTAGCCCCCCAGTCCGGTTGGTCGGGATGACCCTCCCTCTTTGGGATTTATGGTTTGTTCCCTCGGGCTGAAGTTATGGCCTCCATTTCGAGAGTTATATTTTCCTTAACACATATTGCTCGATAGAACAGTGTAGGAATTTACATTTCATTAATGTATAATATTTACATTCCAATCCTATTTAGTAGGTTTAGTTACAAAAAGAATATAGCTAGAGGTCAAAAAAAATTTCTAGCATCGGTTAGCAAAAGAATCTTTTCAGGAGCTTGGTGTTCCAAGGATGACCAAGCAAGTTGCCCTCCATGTTAGATAATTTATAGGTGCCTGGCCGGACAATCCCAACAACCTTGTACATCTCGTCCCATTTTAGATCGAAAGACCCTAACCTGAACTGCTAAACTATGACCTTTTTAAGCACCAAATCTCCCACTTTGAAGCTCCTCGGTTGGACTCATTGTTGTAGTACCGAGCAACGACTTGGTTCCAAGCTGCGTTACGAATAGCTGCTTGGTTCCTTTTTTCCTCGAGCAAGTCAAGTTCGAACACCATGACCTCGGCATTTTGAATTTCTTCGTAATGTTCAACCCTGAAGCTTGGCAGTCCTACTTCGGCTGGGATGATAGCCTCAACTCCATACACGAGCGAGAACGGGGTCTCCCCGGTAGCCGTTCGGGCAGTTGTTTGGTAAGCCTAGAGCACTTTTGGGAGCTCGTCAATCCATACTCCCTTAAGGCCTTCGAGCTTTTTCTTCAAGTTGTCTTTGATTGTTTTATTGACTGCTTCTACTTTCCGTTGCTTTAAGGATAGCTTAGAGAGGAAAAGACCTTCTTAATACCGAGCTGTTCACATAGATGAAAGAGACTTGAAGATTCAAACTACTTTGCATTGTCGGTCACAATGGTATGCAAGACCCTGAACTGACAAATGATATTCTTCCATACAAATTTGGTGCACTTTGCCTTGGTCATGTTGGTGCATGGCACTATTTCGACCCATTTGGCCAGATAGTCGATGGCCACAATGCAATACTTAAATTGAGATCGGGCTTAGAGAAGTGGCCCGATCAGATCAATGGCCTACTTTACGAAAGGCCATGCTGATGTTACCAAGGTAAGTGGCTCGGCATGGTGTCGGGGCACCCTCGCTAATTGCTGACATTTGAGACATTTTCACGTGAAGTCTTTATAGTCCTATTCCATAGTCGGCCAGTAATATCCCTGTCGAAGACACTTCTAGGCCAAGGACCGCCCCCTGAAGTGATTAGATATTGAGCCTCCTTAAGCCCTATGCACTTCAAACACAGTGCGGTGTAGCCTTGCCGATATAGTTTTCTGTCGATCATTGAATACTGGGCCGAGCTATTGCAGATACGGCGTGCCCCTTCTCGATCGTTGGGTAATTCAGCTGTGGTCAGGTATTGGATGATCGAGTCCATCCATGTGGCCTCATGTTTTTCTACTACACTTACTACCTATTTGTTAATACTTGGCTTGGCTAATCTTTCAATGGGAACCGAAGTTAAGTCATTGTCGCCCAAACCTGAGGCAAGCCAAGCAAGCACATCGGCATCTGAGTTTTTCGATCTGGGGATTTTCTTGAATGAGTAAAACATAAACTGCCTGAGCAACATCCTAAACTCTTGTAATTACGCGGCCATTGATTCTGTTCAGGCTTGAAATACCCAGTAACTTGTTGGACGAAGAGCATCGAGTCGCTATGAATGACTATATGGTCTACCCACGGTCCCTGGCGATTCTTGGTCTGGCCAAGAGAGCCTCATACTCCACCTCATTGTTGGAGGCTTTGAAATCGAACCAAATTGTGTAGATTGCTTTGTATCTATTCAGGCTTATTAAAACCAATCTGGCACCCGAACCTTCCGCGTAGGAAGATCCATCAACAAAAAGCTTCCATTCTAGTTATGGTGTGGTGTGACCTTTGTTAGACATATATGCCCTAAGGAGTAAAAATGTAATACGTTTTTGGAGACATTTTTATCAATAAAGAATTTATTCATTTATATATACCAAATCTTGTCCTCTTTATGTTTATTTTTGTTGAATGTATGATAAGTAAATAGTAGTTTGAGATTGTCAGTGTAAACCTTAAGAATTAGGCATATGATGGACTGATAATGTGGAAGATACGATTCTTAAGGTGACGGTCGAAAACATATGATCCGCAATCGAGGGAATAAAGTTGGGTGCTTTATTCATGTAAAGATTGTTATGTTGTCTATATCCCTTTTGGGAGATGGTTTGTCTTGGCCATCGGAGTTGGACTCCGTGAATAGAAACATTGACACGTTGTCATAGGTAACGATGTGTTGGATCAGGACATAAAGTGAATTGATTTGGATTAATAATTCTGTCTTGACAAATCGATTCACTTTAGACAGTCATTTGTATTGTATCTTAATCTTGAGATGAATAGTAGGCCCGTTGTCTCGACTTGTGCCTTTTGATGTACCAAAGGGTGACTCCCACATCTCTATAGTGGTATGCATGCCGGTACGTTGGAGGCATGACTCTTGATAACGTAGACTTGTTATTCATAGATATGGAATCCATAACTCCTCTTTAGGAGTAATGATATCCTCTTATATGCGTTGTCCTCTAATTGAAAAACTGGAGCGCTCAACCATTTGGATACATAGGTGTAACCGAATGGTATACTAACTTTGGATAGTAAGTTTTCTAATGGTGAGACAATGGAACGTAAGATAAAAATAATCGGGAAGGTAAGACAGAACTTGTCCTTAAGCCGATTACAGATTGTCATATGGGGATACGGTACACTATGATATGTCATGGAGACTTAGCTATACGAGCTTCGTAATTCTATAAAGTTCGAGAGTGCAGCTCCAAGCTTTTAGTGGAGTAGCGTTGGAGTTGATAATTATGAAATGTATATATGGGATATTGGGTTTCATAATTATCATGAGCTTGAACTTTATAGGTCCGTTTTGGTCCCCTTTGCTAGCTCACAAAATCCTGTAACGACACGGCGTGCTTTTCCAATAATTGGTGACTTATGTCGGATTTATCAGATTGGTTTAAAATTTGTAAGAATCAAATAATTCATGTCTGTTTATCGGTTGAATTAATTTTGTAAGAAATTTGTTCAAGATAAACTTGTTGAATTATTGCGATTAGATAATTCTTGTCTATTTATCGGTTGATTTAATTTTGGATAAATTAGATCAAGATAAACTTGTAGAATTATTGTGAATTGATTTATTTTCTTAGAGATTATCTTGATAAAGTTTGTTTTGATCAGATATCTTCTCTATTGGGTTATTTGAATCAAAACTGAGACTTTATCCTTTTGAATCTTGGGTGGAAAATAAAAGATTTGAGGAGATTTTTTCTCGGGAGTTCGGCCTACTGAATGACGTGGTCGGCCTACCAAACTGGCCTGTTTGGCCTGCAGATCAGAATGTTCGGCCTGACGATCAGCGGGAGATAAGATTACGCATTTTCATGCGGATCTTATCAGATATTGATCCGAACTTGATTCTGTTTCGAGTTTTTGAGACCTAATCTGATAAGGACTAACCCCAGGACCAAGGGCTATAAAAAGGAAGCGAGTCTCATGATTTACTTAGATCAATTGAGAGATTAAGAGTGATACTCTTCTAGTGAGCATCTAAAAAAACTCCCTGAGAGCTTTTGTTCACAAATCTCGAACACTAGCTTTGGGTTCTCTCTCTTGGTTGGAAGGAGAGTTACCAGTGGAAGAGCTGAACGTATGAGCCCACACTCACTCTGGTTATGGATAGAGAATAACAAAGAAGACTAGTTGGTTGAGACTCTTCTGGAACGTTACTTCTCTACGCAAGTTGCGGAGGTTCTTCACACAAAGGTTAGTAAGATCCATCTAATTTATACATATAACATGTCAAACTTGTGTTTTAGAAATTACTCTGATGAAAATTTTTAAAATTTTGCTGCGCACTTTGTTTCCAACAATTGGTATTAGAGCCAAGGTTTTTACATAATTTGCAAGTTTGTGATCATGTTATATGTATAAATTTTGTGATCTTAATCTCTCCTATGCTTGAATTGAATTTTATAGAGAGATGGCACTCTAGGTTTCTATATAATATATATGTTGTCATGGATTAAGTGGTGAATGTTTATTAATTAATTATGGTTGATTAAATCGTTGTTTATTTATTTATTAATTAATTAATACTGGTTATGGTTTCTTAGAGGTTAGAATGTGTGTCTAGGTTTTTCATGTAATTAGATGGCGGACTATCATCTCCGTCTAGGAATTGTTATTTATTTTTTAATTTATAAAAATTTTGTAATTAAATAATTATTCAGAGAAGACGGAACGAGAAGTCGGATCTTAAAGATTGATGATGGCACCTCCAAGTATTGCCTGAGTCTCTAATTTTATGTTTTTGAATTGTTGAAAATAAAATTGATGAATTGCATTAAAATTGTATTTTTTGGAAGGAACGTTTTTTGCTCGGTCGGCATGCCAGACCTCACCGTTCGGCAGGCCGAAGGTCATAGATCGGTAGGCCTGACGTGTGGTCCGGCAGGCCGACAGTGGGGCAGAAATTTGGGTGCTCTGCCGGCAGGCCAAACTTTCAGTTCGGTAGGCTGAACCTTCATGATCGGCAGACCGATCACCCAGATCGGCCTGCCGATCGAGAGCTGCCAAGTGTCCAAAAAAGGTGCAATTTTTCTAGTGCAGTTTTGATTTTATTTTTGGGACGATTCTGAGAAACATTAAATTTGGATATGACCGAAAATATGAAGTATTCGATTCATACGGGATTGAAGACTTGAAGATGGATATTGCATGAAGAAGGATACAGCTTGAGGATTCAAGGATGAAGAATCAATAAATGTCTCGATTGTTCTCTTGTAATCTTTGTTTTTCTATTCTTTAGGGTGGAACCATAATATTACGGTTATTATTATTTTGCTTGTAGCTTTGCTTGTTTGCATTATAATATGATTTACCATGTATATTGATAACATGTCATATAGAATAGGGAGTGCCGCTCATATTAAAATTGTTCATGCATAATTTTAAAATAAAACCTTGACTTCAAAAGATTGAGTGGGAGAAGGTTTTCGAAGAGAGGACCTAAGGCCTCCATCATTGGTCCATAGGAAGAACAAGGTGGGCCTGACCCCTAGGAAGGGATTTCTATCATGTACCAAATTGGATCTCTGAAAGGATAAGGTATTTTAGTGTGATTTATGGTTGCACACCCCTAGGTGGTGATTATAAATCATGGATAAAATATTGAAACAGTGGTTATACACTCACGTTAATTTTGTTATTAACCTCCCCTCGGAGCTCTGTTAATAAAATTAATGGCCAAAGAAACGATTATTAGTATATGCTGGATCATACGGGTCCTGGATGGCATATATTAAACAGGAGGGGATCCGTGTTCCTGATTGAATTTGGCATGACTCCCCTAGGAGCTTGTTGAATTCTAAGTTGGGAATTATCGTTGTAAGGTTGTGATATTTTCAAGGTTTTGACACATAAACACGTTTGTATGTTTTTACATGATTGTATTATCTTACTAAATTATTATATATGTTTGCTTATGTTTGGTTTATGATTCTTTATTGTAGATTGAAAATGTCTAAAAACGCTTTATCTTTGATACTTGACAAAAACCAATTAACCGGTGAGAATTATAACGATTGGAAACGGAACTTGCATATCGTCCTATCCTTTGAGAAACTAAAATATGTGCTGACAGCTCCTTGTCCTCCTGAGCCAACGGGAGACTCAAGTAATGAGCAATTCCAAGCATACGATCGCTGGAAAGATGCTAATGATCAGGCCCGCTGCTATGTTATGGCTAGCATGAACAACGTGCTGCAGGCTCAACATCAAGATTATGAGACTGCGAAGCAGATCTTGGATAATCTTGAGGATATGTTCGGAGGCCAGGCCATAACGAAGTGACAAGGGGCGCTTCAAAAACTCTTGAACTGTAGACATAGACCGGGGACATCTGTAAAGGAGCACATGATGTTGGTCATGGGATACCTCGTTGAGGCTCAAACCAATAGAGCTGACATCGATGCTGAAACTCAGATGACTATGGTCTTTGAGACTCTGTCTAAGGAATTTATTCCGTTTAGAGCTACTTTTAATTTAAGCAATAGACGGGATATGACCTTGACAGAACTGATGAAACAGTTACAGGAGTTTGAACTGTTGATCAGGGAGTCTCCTACTGGTGGTGAGGCCAACATGGTAGCTGCTTCTGGTTCCAATCCTAACTCTGGGAATGGAAAGAAGCAACGGGCCAAGAATGGGAAGTCTTCTATTCCTGCTACTACCAAGAGCAAGAAGAAGAAGAAGAAGAAGAAGAACTTAAAGAAGCTTAAGTGCTTCTTCTGTGGTAAGGTCAGGCATATAAAGAAGCATTGTAAGGACTTCCTTTCCAAGGGAGGTAGGTGTGATCTTCTATATTTAGAAACTTGTTTGGTTGAGGAATCTAGTGACATCTGGGTCATAGATTTTGGTGGAACTAATCATGTTTGTGTTTCTCTATAGGGATTCAAAGAAACGAGAAGTCTACTACGTGAAGACTTAACGCTTCAGATGGGCGATGGATCCTTGGTCTCAGCGGAAGCAGTGGGAGATGTCCATCTTTACTTTGATAATTATAGGAATTTAATTTTGCGAGATTGTTTTTATGTTCCTAAATTTAAAAGGAATTTAATTTCTGTATCTTCTTTATTTAAAGACTCCTACGTGGTATCTTTTAATGAAAAAGTGGTGATTCGTAAAAACAAATCTTTTATCTGTTCTAGATGGATGCAAAATAATCTATATTTTATCAAACCTATGATGGACTTATTGCTTAATGCTGAGATAAATGATAATGACTCAAAAAGACTTAAAACTTCTCACTCTAATAAGATTTATCTTTGGCATTTGCGCCTTGGCCATATTAACCTGAACAGGATTCAAAGGTTGGTAAGGGATGGACCTTTAAGTCACATAAAGGTGGAATCTATACCTCAATGTGAATCTTGTTTGGAGGGTAAAATGACCAAAAGACCATACGAGTCTAAGGGCAATAGGGCCAAAGGGGTTCTAGAACTTGTGCATAGTGATGTTTGCGGACCGATGAACATCCGGCATGAGGAGGGTATGGGTGCTTCATCACTTTTATTGACGATTACTCAAGATATGGGCATGTGTACCTGATGCACCACAAAAGGGAAACTTATGATAAGCTCAGGGAGTTTCGGGCTGAAGTGGAAAAGCAATTGGGTATACCCATAAAGGCACTTCGATCTGATCGAGGTGGAGAATACCTTTCTGATGAGTTCTTGGGACACTTGTTAGAGAATGGGATTTTATCCCATTTGACTGCGCCGGGCACTCCGTAGCAGAATGGCGTAGCGGAGAGAAGGAATAAGACTTTGTTGGACATGATTCGGTCCATGATGAGTTATTCATCATTGCCTTTATCCTTTTGGGGATTGCACTACAAATCACATGTTATCTTTTGAACAATGTGCCTTCAAAATCGGTCCCTAAAACTCCTCACGAGTTGTGGACAAGACGGAAGACATCCTTAAACCATATTCGCATATGGGGATGTCTAGCTCATGTCCTGTTTAAGGATCCGAATAAGTTGGAAGCATGTTCAGAAGTTTGTGTGTTTGTAGGATATCCAAAAGGGGCTAAAGGAGGTTATTTTTATAACCCAAAGGAAAATAAAGTCGTGGTTTCAACTAATGCAACTTTCCTTGAGGAGAGTTACATGGATGACTTTAAACCTCGAAGCAAAGTGGTGCTTGAGGAGTTAAGGTGTGATCCGTTCACTCTGGAGGTTCTGAACGAAACCATTCCGATCGGTGTAGAAAAACCAAACAAACATGAACAACAATCTCAGGGGCTTCGGCGTAGTGGGAGAATCGGGCGTCAACCTGAGAGGTGTATGTTCAATGGGGAGGTCTTTTTGGCTGAACTAGATGAACATGACAGGGATCCTTATACTTACACAGAAGCCATGGAGGATGTTGATTCAAGACTCTGGACAGAGGCCATGAACATAGAGATGAAGTCTATGGAGACTAATCGGGTCTGGGAGATTGTGGATTTTCCCGAAGGGGTAAAACCCATAGGGTGTAAGTGGATCTACAAGAGGAAAAGAGGAGTGGATGGAAAGGTCGAAACCTTTAAGGCTAGACTGGTAGCTAAGGGTTATACGCAAAAGGAAGGAATCGATTTTGAGGAAACCTTTTCGCCAGTAGCCATGCTTAAGTCCATCCGGATTCTCTTGTCCATAGCTGCTGCTCTCGACTACGAGATTTGGTAGATGGATGTCAAGACGGCTTTTTTGAATGGCTATCTTGATGAGTCCATTTATATGGAACAACCAGACGGGTTCAAGGTCGCGGGTCAAGAGGGTAAGGTTTGTAAGCTGCTAAAGTCAATTTATGGACTTAAGCAGGCATCCCATTCTTGGAACATAAGATTTGATCAAGTGATCAAGACTTATGGGTTCTCACAAAATGTGGATGAACCATGTGTTTACAAACACATTAAGGATGGGAAGGTGGTTTTTCTACTGCTCTATGTAGATGACATTGTGCTAATTGGCAATGACGTTGGGGCGTTGTCATCAGTCAAATTATGCTTGACCAAGCAGTTTGACATGAAAGACTTAGGTGAGGCTAATTTTGTTCTCGGTATCTAGATCTTTCGGGATAGGAAGAACAAAATGATAGCTTTGTCTCAGGCCAGCTACATAGATAAAATTCTCAGGAGGTTTGCAATGCAGGATTCCAAGAAAGGTGGGCAACCATCGAGGTCTGGAATTACTCTTCATAAGAAAGACTCTCCAAAGTCTTATGAAGAAAGAGAATACATGAAGAAGGTGCTTTATGCTTCGACGGTGGGTAGTCTCATGTATGCCATGCTTTGCACACGACCGGATATTAGCTATGCGGTCGGGATTGTAAGTCGATTTCAGGCAGATCCAGGACCGAACCATTGGGTTGCGGTAAAGCATATTTTCAAGTACCTGAGAAGGACTAGAGGACATATGCTTGTGTATTCGGTTGTGTATTCGGGAGAGGACTTGACTCCTTTAGGATACACTGATTCAGATTTTCAATCCTGTCTGGATTCTAGGAAATCGACTTCGGGGTTTGTGTTTACTCTAGGCGGCGGTGCCATCAGTTGGAGAAGTGCGAAGCAAGATTGCACTTCGGATTCAACGATGGAGGCCGAGTATGTGGTAGCTAGTGATGCTTCGAAAGAAGCAATATGGCTCCGCAAGTTCCTTGGGGATCTTGAGGTAGTTCCTGGTATGGATAAAGCGGTATTACTGTACTGTGATAACAGTGCAGCGGTAGCTAATGCTAAGGAACCAAGATTTCACAAGAAGAGTAAGCATGTTGATCGGAAGTTTCATGTGATAAAGGACTTCGTTGAGGGCGGGCATGTCATAGTGTGCAAGATCACGTCAGAGGACAATTTAGCTGATCCATTTACGAAGACACTTACTGGGAGAGTCTTTGAGAGGCATGTGGAAGCTATGGGGATGCGAAATTTGCTGTATTTACTCACTTAGTGCAAGTGGGAGATTGTTAGGCATGTATACCCTAAGGACTAAAAATGTAATATGTTTTTGAAGACATTTTTATCAATAAAGAATTTATTCATTTATATATACCAAATCTTGTCCTCTTTATATTCATATTTGTTGAATGTATGATAAGCAAACAGTAGTCTGAGACTGTCAGTCTAAACCTTAAGAATTAGGCATATGCTGGACTGATTATGTGGAAGACATGATTCTTAAGGTGGCGATCTAAAACATATGATCCGTAATCGAGGGAATAAAGTTGGGCGCTTTATTCATGTAAAGATTGTTATGTTGTCTATATCCTTTTTGGGAGATGGTTTGTCTTGGCCATCGAAGTTGGACTCTGTGAATAGAAACATTGGCATGTTGTCATAGGTGACGATGTGTTGGATCGGGACATGAAGTGAATTGATTTGAAATAATAATTTTGTCTTGGCTAATCGATTCACTTTAGGCAGTCATTTGTATTGTATCTTAATCCTAAGATGAATAGTGGGCCCGTTGAATCGACTTGCGCCTTTTGATGTACCAAAGGGTGACTCCCACATCTCTATAGTGGTATGTATGCCGGTACGTTGGAGGCATGACTCTTGATAACGTAGACTTGTTATTCATAGATATGGAATCCATAACTCCTCTTTAGGAGTAATGATATCCTCTTATATGCATTGTCCTGTAATTGAAAAACTGGAGCGCTCAACCATTTGGATACATAGGTGTAATCGAATGTTATACTATCTTTGGATAGTAATTTTTCTAATGGTGAGACAATGGAACGTAAGATAAAAATAATCGGGAAGGTAAGACAGAACTTGTCCTTAAGTCGATTATGGATTATCATATGGGGATACGGTACACTATGATATGTCATGGAGACTTAGCTACACGAGCTTCGTAATTCTATAAAGTTTGAGAGTGCAGCTCCAAGCTTTTAGTGGAGTAGCATTGGAGTTGATAATTGTGAAATGTATATATGGGATATTGGGTTTCATAATTATCATGGCTTGAACTTTATAGGTCCATTTTGGTCCCCTTTGCTAGCTCACAAAATCCTATAACGACATGGCATGCTTTTTCAATAATTGGTGACTTATGTCGGAATTATCAGATTGATTTAAAATTTGTAAGAATCAAATAATTCATGTCTGTTTATCGGTTGAATTAATTTTGTAAGAAATTAGTTCAAGATAAACTTGTTGAATTATTGCGATCAGATAATTCTTGTCTGTTTATCGGTTGATTTAATTTTGGATAAATTAGATCAAGATAAACTTGTAGAATTATTGTGAATTGATTTATTTTCTTAGAGATTATCTTGATAAAGTTTGTTTTGATCAGATATCTTCTCTATTGGGTTATTTGAATCAAAACTGAGACTTTATCCTTTAGAATCTTGGGTGGAAAATAAAAGATTCGTGGAGATTTTTTCTCGGGAGTTTGGCCTGCCAAATTGTTAGACATGTATGCTCTAAGGAGTAAAAATGTAATACGTTTTTGGAGACATTTTTATCAATAAAGAATTTATTCGTTTATATATACCAAATATTGTCCTCTTTACGTTCATATTTGTTGAATGTATGATAAGCAAGCAGTTGTCTGAGACTATCAGTCTAAACCTTAAGAGTTGGGCATATGATGGGATGATTATGCGGTAGACACGACTCTTAAGGTGATGGTCTAAAATATATGATCCGCAATCGAGGGAATAAAGTTGGGCGCTTTATTCATGTAAAGATTGTTATGTTGTCTATATCCCTTTTGGGAGATGGTTTGTCTTGGCCATCGGAGTTGGACTTCGTGAATAGAAACATTGCGCGTTGTCATAGGTGACGATGTGTTGGATCGGGACATAAAGTGAATTGATTTGGATTAATAATTCTGTCTCGGCAAATCGGTTCACTTTAGACAATCATTTGTATTGTATCTTAATCCTGAGATGAATAATGGGCCCGTTGTCTCGACTTGTGTCTTTTGATGTACCAATGGGTGACTCCCACATCTCTATAGTGGCATGCATGCCGGTACGTTGGAGGCATGACTCTTGGTAGCGTAGACATGTTATTCATAGATATGGAATCCATAGCTCCTCTTTAGGAGTAATGATATCCTCTTATATGCGTTGTCCTGTAATTGGAAAACTGGAGCGCTCAACCATTTGGATACATAGGTGTAACCGAATGGTATACTATCTTTGGATGGTAAGTTTTCTAATGGTGAGACAATGGAACGTAAGATAAAAATAATCGGGAAGGTAAGACAGAACTTGTCCTTAAGCCGATTATGGATGATCATATGGGGATGCGATACACTATGATATGTCATGGAGACTTAGCTACACGAGCTTCGTAATTCTATAAAGTTCGAGAGTGCAGCTCCAAGCTTTTAGTGGAGTAGCGTTGGAGTTGATAATTATGAAATGTATATCTGGGATATTGGGTTTCATAATTATCATGAGCTTGAACTTTATGGGTCCATTTTGGTCCCCTTTGCTAGCTCAAAAAATCCTGTAACGACACGGCGTGCTTTTTCAATAATTGGTGACTTATGTCGGATTTATCAGATTGGTTTAAAATTTATAAGAATCAAATAATTCATGTCTGTTTATCGGTTGAATTAATTATGTAAGAAATTAGTTCAAGATGAACTTGTTGAATTATGGCGTTCGGATAATTCTTGTCTGTTTATCGGTTGTTTTAATTTTGGACAATTAGAACAAGATAAACTTGTAGAATTATTGTGAATTGATTTATTTTCTTAGAGATAATCTTGATAAAGTTTGTTTTGATCAGATATCTTTTCTATTAGGCTATTTGAATCAAAACTGAGACTTTATCCTTTAGAATCTCGGGTGGAAAATAAAAGATTCGCGGAGATTTTTTCTCGGCAGTTCGGCATGCCGGATGACGTGTTCGGCCTGCCGAACTGGCCAGTTCGGCCTGCCTATCTCACAGTTCGGCATGCCGACCGCGACAGCTAAGATTACGCGTTTTTCACGCGTATCTTATCAGATATTGATCCGAACTTGATTCTGTTTCGATTTTTGAGACCTAATCTGATATGGACTGACCCCAAGGACCAATAGGTATAAAAAGGGAGTGAGTCTAATGATTTACTAAGATCAATTTGAGAGATTAAGAGTGATACTCTTCTAGTGAGCATCTGAAAACTCCCTGAGAGCTTTTGTTCACAAATCACGAACACTAGCTTTGGGTTCTCTCTATTGGTTGGAAGGAGAGTCACCGGTGGAAGAGCTGTACGTGTGAGCCCACACTCACTCCGGTTGTGGATAGAGAATAGCAAAGAAGACCAGTTGGTTGAGGCTCTTCTGGAACGTTACTTCTCTACACAGGTCGCGGAGGTTCTTCGACATACTGAGGTTAGTAAGATCTGTTTAATTTATACATATAACATGTCAAACTTGTGTTTTGGAAAATACTCTGATGAAAAATTTTAAAAATTCCGCTGCGCACTTTGTTTCCAACAATTGGTATCAGAGCCGAGGTTTTTACATAAATTGGCAAGTTTGTGATCATGTTATACGCATAAATTTTGTGATCTTAATCTCTCCAATGCTTGAATTAAATTTTATAGAGAGATGGCACTCTAGGTTTCTATATAATATATATGTTGTCATGGATTATATGGTGAATGTTTATTAATTAATTATGGTTGATTAAATTGTTGTTTAATTATTTATTAATTAATTAAAACCGGTTATGGTTCCTTAGAGGTTAGAATGTGTATCTAGGTTTTTCATGTAATTAGATGGCGGACTATCATCTCCGTCTAGGAATTATTATTTAATTTTTAATTTGTAAGAATTTTGTAATTAAATAATTATTCGGAGAAGACGGAACGAGAAGTCGGAACTTAAAGATTGATGATGGTGCCTCCAGGTATTTCCTGAGTCTCTAATTTTATGTTTTTGAATTGTTGAAAATAAAATTGATGAATTGCATTAAAATTGTATTTTCTAGATTGAGGGTTTTCTGCTCGGTCGGCATGCCGGACCTCACAGTTCGGCAGGCCGAAGGTCACAGATCGGCAGGCCGGACGTACAGTCCGGCAGGCCGACAGTGGGGCAGAAATTTTGGTGCTCTGCCGGCAGGCCGAACCTTCATGTTCGGCAGGCCGAACCTCCATGATCGGTAGGCCGATCGCCCAGATCGGCCTGCCGACCGAGAGCTGCCAGGTGTCCAGAAAAGGTACGATTTTTCCAGTGCAGTTTTAATTTTATTTTTGGGACGATTCTGAGAAACATTAAATTTGGATATGACCGGAAATATGAAGTGTTCGATTCATACGGGATTGAGGACTTGAAGATGGATATTACATGAAGAAGGATACAGCTTGAGGATTCAAGGATGAAGAATCGATAAATGTCTCGATTATTCTCTTGTAATCTTAGTTTTTCTATTCTCTAGGGTGGAACCATAATATTACGGTTATTATTATTATGCTTGTAGCTTTGCTTGATTGCTTTGCTTGTCTGCATTATAATATGATTTACCATGTATATTGATAACATGTCATATAGAATAGGGAGTGCCGCTCATATTAAAATTGTTCATGCATAATTTTGAAATAAAACCTTGACTTCAAAAGATTGAGTGGGAGAAGGTTTTCGAAGAGAGAACCTAAGGCCTCCATCGTTGGTCCATAGGAAGAACGTGGTGGTCCTGACCCCTAGGAAGGGATTTCTATCATGTACCAGATTGGATCTTTGAAAGGATAAGGTATTTTAGTATGATTTATGGTTGCACACCCCTAGGTGGTGATTATAAATCATGGATAAAATATTAAAACGGTGGTTATACACTCACGTTAATTTTATTATTAACCTCCCCTAGGAGCTCTGTTAATAAAATTAATGGCCAAAGAAACGATTATTAGTATATGCTGGATCATACGGGTCCTGGATGGCATATATTAATCAGGAGGGGATCCGTGTTCCTGATTGAATTTGGCATGACTCCCCTAGGAGCTTGTTGAATTCAGAGTTGGGAATTATCGTTGTAAGGTTGTGATATTTTCAAGGTTTTGACACATAAACACATTTGTATGATTTTACATGATTGTGTAATCTTACTAAATTATTATATATGTTTGCTTATGCTTGGTATATGGTTCTTTATTGTAGATTGAAAATGTCTAAAAATGCTTTATCATCGATACTTGACAAAAACCAATTAACCGGTGAGAACTATAATGATTGGAAACGGAACCTGGACATCGTCCTTTCCTTTAAGAAACTGAAATATGTTCTGACAACTCCTTGTCCTCCCGAGCCTACGGGAGACTCAAGTAATGAGCAATTCCAAGCGTACGACCGCTGGAAAGATGCTAATGATCAGGCCCGCTGCTATGTTATGGCTAGCATGAATAACGTGCTGCAGGCTCAACACCAGGATTATGAGACTGCGAAGCAGATCTTGGATAATCTTGAGGACATGTTTGGAGGCCAGGCCATAACAAAGCGGCAAGGGGCGCTTCGGAAACTCTTAAACTGTAGACAGAGACCGGGGACATCTGTAAAGGAGCACATGATGTTGGTCATGGGTTACCTCGCTGAGGCTCAAACCAATGGAGCCGACATCGATGCTGAAACTCAGATGACTATGGTCTTTGAGACTCTGTCTAAGGAATTTATTCCGTTTAGAGCTACTTTTAATCTAAGCAATAGACGGGATATGACCTTGATAGAACTGATGAAACAGTTACAAGAGTTTGAACTGCTGATCAGGGAGTCTCCTGCTGGTGGAGAGGCTAATATGGTAGCTGCTTCTAGTTCCAATCCTAACTCTGGGAATGGAAAGAAGCAACGGGCCAAAAGTGGGAAGTCTTCTATTCCTATTGCTACCAAGAGCAAGAAGAAGAAGAAGAAGAACCCAAAGAAGCTTAAGTGCTTCTTTTGTGGTAAGGTCGGGCATATAAAGAAGCATTGCAAGGACTTCCTTTCCAAAGGAGGTAGGTGTGATCTTCTATATTTAGAAACTTGTTTGGTTGAGGAATCCAGTGACATTTGGGTCATAGATTCCGGTGCAACTAATCATGTTTGTGTTTCTCTGCAGGGATTCAAAGAAACGAGAAGTCTACTTCGTGAAGACTTAACGCTTCGGATGGGCGATGGATCCTTGGTCTCAGCGGAAGCAGTGGGAGATGTCCATCTTTATTTTGATAATTATAGGAGTTTAATTTTGCGAGATTGTTTTTATGTTCCTAAATTTAAAAGGAATTTAATTTCTGTATCTTCTTTATTTAAAGACTCCTACGTGGTATCTTTTAATGAAAAAGTGGTGATTCGTAAAAATAAATCTTTTATCTGTTCTGGATGGATGCAAAATAATCTATATTTTATCAAACCTAAGATGGACCTATTGCTTAATGCTGAGATAAATGATAATAACTCAAAAAGACTTAAAACTTCTCACTCTAATAAGACTTATCTTTGGCATTTGCGCCTTGGCCATATTAACCTAAATAGGATTCAAAGGTTGGTAAGGGATGGACCTTTAAGTCACTTAAAGGTGGAATCTATACCTCAATGTGAGTCTTGTTTGGAGGGTAAAATGACCAAAAGACCATACGGGTCTAAGGGCAATAGGGCCGAAGGGGTTCTAGAACTTATGCATAGTGATGTTTGAGGACCGATGAACATCCGGGCACGAGGAGGGTATGAGTACTTCGTTACTTTTATTGACGATTACTCAAGATATGGGTATGTGTACCTAATGCACCACAAAAGCGAAACTTATGATAAGTTCAGGGAGTTTCGGGCTGAAGTGGAAAAGCAATTGGGTAGACCCATAAAGGCACTTCGATCTGATCGAGGTGGGGAATACCTTTCTGATGAGTTCTTGGGACACTTGTTAGAGAATGGGATTTTATCCCATTTGACTGCGCCGGGTACTCCGCAGCAGAATGGCGTAGCAGAGAGAAGGAATAGGACTTTGTTGGACATGATTCGGTCCATGATGAGTTATTCATCATTGCCTTTATCCTTTTGGGGATATGCACTACAAACCGCATGTTATCTTTTGAACAATGTGCCTTCAAAATCGGTCCCTAAAACTCCTTACGAGTTGTGGACAAGACAGAAGACATCCTTAAACCATATTCGCATATGGGGATGTCCGGCTCATGTCCTGTTTAAGGATCCGAATAAGTTGGAAGCACGTTCAGAAGTTTGCGTGTTTGTAGGATATCCAAAAGGGACTAAAGGGGGTTATTTTTATAACCCAAAGGAAAATAAAGTCGTGGTTTCAACTAATGCAACTTTCCTTGAGGAGAGTTACATGAACGAATTTAAACCTCAAAGCAAAGTGGTGCTTGAGGAGTTGAGGGGTAATTCATTTACTCCGGAGGTTCCGAACGAAACCATTCCGATCGGTGTAGAAAAACCAAACAAACTTGAACAACAACCTCAGGGGCTTCGGCGTAGTGGGAGGATCGGGCGTCAACCTGAGAGGTATATGTTCAATGGGGAGGTCTTTTTCGCTGAACCGGATGAACATGACAGGGATCCTTATACTTACGCAGAAGCTATGGAGGATGTTGATTCAAGACTCTGGACAGAGGCCATGAACATTGAGATGAAGTCTATGGAGACTAATCGGGTCTGGGAGCTTGTGGATCTTCCCGAAGGGGTAAAACCCATAGGGTGTAAGTGGATCTACAAGAGGAAAAGGGGAGTGGATGGAAAGGTCGAAACCTTTAAGGCTAGACTGGTAGCTAAGGGTTATACGCAAAAGGAAGGAATCGATTATGAGGAAACCTTTTCGCCTGTAGCCATGCTTAAGTCCATCCGGATTCTCTTGTCCATAGCTGCCGCTCTCGACTACGAGATTTGGCAGATGGATGTCAAGACGGCTTTTCTGAATGGCTATCTTGATGAGTCCATTTATATGGAACAACCAGACGGGTTCAAGGTCACGGGTCAAGAGGGTAAGGTTTGTAAGTTGCTAAAGTCTATTTATGGACTTAAGCAGGCTTCTCGTTCTTGGAACATAAGATTTGATCAAGTGATCAAGACTTATGGGTTCTCACAAAATGTGGATGAACCATGTGTTTACAAACACATTAAGAATGGGAAGGTGGTTTTTCTACTACTCTATGTAGATGACATTCTGCTAATTGGCAATGACGTTGGGGCGTTGTCATCGGTCAAATTATGGTTGACCAAGCAGTTTGACATGAAGGACTTGGGTGAGGCTAATTTTGTTCTCGGTATCCAGATCTTTCAGGGATAGGAAGAACAAAATGATAGCTTTGTCACAGGCCAGCTACATAGATAAAATTCTCAGGAGGTTTGCAATGCAGGATTCCAAGAAAGGTGGGCAACCATCTAGGTCTGGAATTACTCTTTCTAAGAAAGACTCTCCAAAGTCTTATGAAGAAAGAGAATACATGAAGAAGGTGCCTTATGCTTCGGCAGTGGGTAGTCTCATGTATGCCATGCTTTGCACTCGACCGGATATTTGTTATGCGGTCGGGATTGTGAGTCGATTTCAGGGGGATCCAGGACCGAACCATTGGGTTGCGGTAAAGCATATTTTCAAGTACCTAAGAAGGACTCGAGGGTATATGCTTGTGTATTCGGGTGAGGATTTAACTCCTCTAGGATACACTGATTCAGGATTTTCAATCCTGCCTGGATTCTAGGAAATCGACATCGGGGTTTGTGTTTACTCTGGGTGGCGGTGCCATCAGTTGGAGAAGTGCGAAGCAAGATTGCACTTCGGATTCAACGATGGAGGCCGAGTATGTGGCGGCTAGTGATGCTTCGAAAGAAGCAGTGTGGCTCCGCAAGTTCCTTGGGGATCTTGAGGTAGTTCCTGGTATGGATAAAGCGGTATCAATTGTACTGTGATAACAGTGCGGCGGTAGCTAATGCTAAGGAACCAAGATTTCACAAGAAGAGTAAGCATATTGATCGGAAGTATCATGTGATAAAGGACTTCGTTGAGAGCGGGCATGTCACGGTGTGCAAGATCGCGTCAGAGGACAATTTAGCTAATCCATTTACGAAGACACTTTCTGGGAGAGTCTTCGAAAGGCATGTGGAAGCTATGGGGATGCGAAATTTGCAGTATTTACTCACTTAGTGCAAGTGGGAGATTGTTAGACATGTATGCTCTAAGGAGTAAAAATGTAATACGTTTTTGGAGACATTTTTATCAATAAAGAATTTATTCATTTATATATACCAAATATTGTCCTCTTTACGTTCATATTTGTTGAATGTATGATAAGCAAACAGTAGTCTGAGACTGTCAGTCTAAACCATAAGAGTTGGGCATATGATGGGATGATTATGCGGTAGACATGACTCTTAAGGTGATGGTCTAAAATATATGATCCGCAATCGAGGGAATAAAGTTGGGCGCTTTATTCATGTAAAGATTGTTATGTTGTCTATATCCCTTTTGGGAGATGGTTTGTCTTGGCCATCGGAGTTGGATTCCGTGAATAGAAACATTGGCGCGTTGTCATAGGTGACGATGTGTTGGATCGGGACATAAAGTGAATTGATTTGGATTAATAATTCTTCTTGGCAAATCGATTCACTTTAGACAATCATTTGTATTGTATCTTAATCCTGAGATGAATAATGGGCCCGTTGTCTCGATTTGTGTCTTTTGATGTACCAATGGGTGACTCCCACATCTCTATAGTGGCATGCATGCCGGTACGTTGGAGGCATGACTCTTGGTAGCGTAGACTTGTTATTCATAGATATGGAATCCATAGCTCCTCTTTAGGAGTAATGATATCCTCTTATATGCGTTGTCCTGTAATTGGAAAACTGGAGCGCTCAACCATTTGGATACATAGGTGTAACCGAATGGTATACTATCTTTGGATGGTAAGTTTTCTAATGGTGAGACAATGGAACGTAAGATAAAAATAATCGGGAAGGTAAGACAGAACTTGTCCTTAAGCCGATTATGGATGATCATATGGGGATGCGATACACTATGATATGTCATGGAGACTTAGCTACACGAGCTTCGTAATTCTATAAAGTTCGAGAGTGCAGCTCCAAGCTTTTAGTGGAGTAGCGTTGGAGTTGATAATTGTGAAATGTATATCTGGGATATTGGGTTTCATAATTATCATGAGCTTGAACTTTATAGGTCCATTTTGGTCCCCTTTGCTAGCTCACAAAATCCTGTAACGACACGGCGTGCTTTTCCAATAATTGGTGACTTATGTCGGATTTATCAGATTGGTTTAAAATTTATAAGAATCAAATAATTCATGTCTGTTTATCGGTTGAATTAATTATGTAAGAAATTAGTTCAAGATGAACTTGTTGAATTATGGCGTTCGGATAATTCTTGTCTGTTTATCGGTTGTTTTAATTTTGGACAATTAGAACAAGATAAACTTGTAGAATTATTGTGAATTGATTTATTTTCTTAGAGATAATCTTGATAAAGTTTGTTTTGATCAGATATCTTTTCTATTGGGCTATTTGAATCAAAACTGAGACTTTATCCTTTAGAATCTCGGGTGGAAAATAAAAGATTCGCGGAGATTTTTTCTCGACAGTTCGGCATGCCGGATGACGTGTTCGGCCTGCCGAACTGGCCAGTTCGGCCTGCCTATCTCACAGTTCGGCATGCCGACCGCGACAGCTAAGATTATGCGTTTTTCACGCGTATCTTATCAGATATTGATCCGAACTTGATTCTGTTTCAATTTTTGAGACCTAATCTGATATGGACTGACCCCAAGGACCAATAGGTATAAAAAGGGAGTGAGTCTAATGATTTACTAAGATCAATTTGAGAGATTAAGAGTGATACTCTTCTAGTGAGCATCTGAAAACTCCCTGAGAGCTTTTGTTCACAAATCACGAACACTAGCTTTGGGTTCTCTCTATTGGTTGGAAGGAGAGTCACCGGTGGAAGAGCTGTACGTGTGAGCCCACACTCACTCCGGTTGTGGATAGAGAATAGCAAAGAAGACCAGTTGGTTGAGGCTTTTCTGGAACGTTACTTCTCTACACAGGTCGCGGAGGTTCTTCGACATACTGAGGATAGTAAGATCTGTTTAAATTATACATATAACATGTCAAACTTGTGTTTTGGAAAATACTCTGATGAAAAATTTTAAAAATTCCGCTGCGCACTTTGTTTCCAACATGAATAACATGCTGCAGGCTCAACATCAGGATTATGAGACTGCGAAGCAGATCTTGGATAATCTTGAGGACATGTTTGGAGGCCAGGCCATAACAAAGCGGCAAGGGGCGCTTCGGAAACTCTTAAACTGTAGACAGAGACCGGGGACATCTGTAAAGGAGCACATGATGTTGGTCATGGGTTACCTCGCTGAGGCTCAAACCAATGGAGCCGACATCGATGCTGAAACTCAGATGACTATGGTCTTTGAGACTCTGTCTAAGGAATTTATTCCGTTTAGAGCTACTTTTAATCTAAGCAATAGACGGGATATGACCTTGATAGAACTGATGAAACAGTTACAAGAGTTTGAACTTCTGATCAGGGAGTCTCCTGCTGGTGGAGAGGCCAATATGGTAGCTGCTTCTGGTTCCAATCCTAACTCTGGGAATGGAAAGAAGCAACGGGCCAAAAGTGGGAAGTCTTCTATTCCTATTGCTACCAAGAGCAAGAAGAAGAAGAAGAAGAACCCAAAGAAGCTTAAGTGCTTCTTTTGTGGTAAGGTCGGGCATATAAAGAAGCATTGCAAGGACTTCCTTTCCAAGGGAGGTAGGTGTGATCTTCTATATTTAGAAACTTGTTTGGTTGAGGAATCCAGTGACATTTGGGTCATAGATTCTGGTGCAACTAATCATGTTTGTGTTTCTCCGCAGGGATTCAAAGAAACGAGAAGTCTACTTCGTGAAGACTTAACGCTTCGGATGGGCGATGGATCCTTGGTCTCAGCGGAAGCAGTGGGAGATGTCCATCTTTATTTTGATAATTATAGGAGTTTAATTCTGCAAGATTGTTTTTATGTTCCTAAATTTAAAAGGAATTTAATTTCTGTATCTTCTTTATTTAAAGACTCCTACGTGGTATCTTTTAATGAAAAAGTGGTGATTCGTAAAAACAAATCTTTTATCTGTTCTGGATGGATGCAAAATAATCTATATTTTATCAAACCTAAGATGGACCTATTGCTTAATGCTGAGATAAATGATAATGACTCAAAAAGACTTAAAACTTCTCACTCTAATAAGACTTATCTTTGGCATTTGCGCCTTGGCCATATTAACCTAAATAGGATTCAAAGGTTGGTAAGGGATGGACCTTTAAGTCACTTAAAGGTGGAATCTATACCTCAATGTGAATCTTGTTTGGAGGGTAAAATGACCAAAAGACCATACGGGTCTAAGGGCAAAAGGGCCAAAGGGGTTCTAGAACTTGTGCATAGTGATGTTTGCGGACCGATGAACATCCGGGCACGAGGAGGGTATGAGTACTTCGTTACTTTTATTGACGATTACTTAAGATATGGGTATGTGTACCTAATGCACCACAAAAGCGAAACTTATGATAAGTTCAGGGAGTTTCGGGCTGAAGTGGAAAAGCAATTGGGTAGACCCATAAAGGCACTTCGATCTGATCGAGGTGGGGAATACCTTTCTGATGAGTTCTTGGGACACTTGTTAGAGAATGGGATTTTATCCCATTTGACTGCGCCGGGTACTCCGCAGCAGAATGGCGTAGCAGAGAGAAGGAATAGGACTTTGTTGGACATGATTCGGTCCATGATGAGTTATTCATCATTGCCTTTATCCTTTTGGGGATATGCACTACAAACCGCATGTTATCTTTTGAACAATGTGCCTTCAAAATCGGTCCCTAAAACTCCTCACGAGTTGTGGACAAGACGGAAGACATCCTTAAACCATATTCGCATATGGGGATGTCCAGCTCATGTCCTGTTTAAGGATCCGAATAAGTTGGAAGCACGTTCAGAAGTTTACGTGTTTGTAGGATATCCAAAAGGGACTAAAGGGGGTTATTTTTATAACCCAAAGGAAAATAAAGTCGTGGTTTCAACTAATGCAACTTTCCTTGAGGAGAGTTACATGAACGACTTTAAACCTCAAAGCAAAGTGGTGCTTGAGGAGTTGAGGGGTAATCCGTTTACTCCGGAGGTTCCAAACGAAACCATTCCGATCGGTGTAGAAAAACCAAACAAACCTGAACAACAACCTCAGGGGCTTCGGCGTAGTGGGAGGATCGGGCGTCAACCTGAGAGGTATATGTTCAATGGGGAGGTCTTTTTGGCTGAACCGGATGAACATGACAGGGATCCTTATACTTACGCAGAAGCTATGGAGGATGTTGATTCAAGACTCTGGACAGAGGCCATGAACATTGAGATGAAGTCTATGGAGACTAATCGGGTCTGGGAGCTTGTGGATCTTCCCGAAGGGGTAAAACCCATAGGGAGTAAGTGGATCTACAAGAGGAAAAGAGGAGTGGATGGAAAGGTCGAAACCTTTAAGGCTAGACTGGTAGCTAAGGGTTATACGCAAAAGGAAGGAATCGATTATGAGGAAACCTTTTCGCCTGTAGCCATGCTTAAGTCCATCCGGATTCTCTTGTCCATAGCTGCCGCTCTCGACTACGAGATTTGGCAGATGGATGTCAAGACGGCTTTTCTGAATGGCTATCTTGATGAGTCCATTTATATGGAACAACCAGACGGGTTCAAGGTCACGGGTCAAGAGGGTAAGGTTTGTAAGTTGCTAAAGTCTATTTATGGACTTAAGCAGGCTTCTCGTTCTTGGAACATAAGATTTGATCAAGTGATCAAGACTTATGGGTTCTCACAAAATGTGGATGAACCATGTGTTTACAAACACATTAAGAATGGGAAGGTGGTTTTTCTACTACTCTATGTAGATGACATTCTGCTAATTGGCAATGACGTTGGGGCGTTGTCATCGGTCAAATTATGGTTGACCAAGCAGTTTGACATGAAGGACTTGGGTGAGGCTAATTTTGTTCTCGGTATCCAGATCTTTCGGGATAGGAAGAACAAAATGATAGCTTTGTCACAGGCCAGGCTACATAGATAAAATTCTCAGGAGGTTTGCAATGCAGGATTCCAACAAAGGTGGGCAACCATCTAGGTCTGGAATTACTCTTTCTAAGAAAGACTCTCCAAAGTCTTATGAAGAAAGAGAATACATGAAGAAGGTACCTTATGCTTCGGCAGTGGGTAGTCTCATGTATGCCATGCTTTGCACTCGACCGGATATTAGTTATGCGGTCGGGATTGTGAGTCGATTTCAGGCGGATCCAGGACCGAACCATTGGGTTGCGGTAAAGCATATTTTCAAGTACCTGAGAAGGACTCGAGGGTATATGCTTGTGTATTCGGGTGAGGATTTAACTCCTCTAGGATACACTGATTCGGATTTTCAATCCTGCCTGGATTCTAGGAAATCGACATCGGGGTTTGTGTTTACTCTGGGTGGCGGTACCATCAGTTGGAGAAGTGCGAAACAAGATTGCACTTCGGATTCAACGATAGAGGCCGAGTATGTGGTGGCTAGTGATGCTTCGAAAGAAGCAGTGTGGCTCCGCAAGTTCCTTGGGGATCTTGAGGTAGTTCCTGGTATGGATAAAGCGATATCACTGTACTGTGATAACAGTGCGGCGGTAGCTAATGCTAAGGAACCAAGATTTCACAAGAAGAGTAAGCATATTGATCGGAAGTATCATGTGATAAAGGACTTCGTTGAGAGCAGGCATGTCACGGTGTGCAAGATCGCGTCAGAGGACAATTTAGCTGATCCATTTACGAAGACACTTTCTGGGAGAGTCTTCGAAAGGCATGTGGAAGCTATGGGGATGCGAAATTTGCAGTATTTACTCACTTAGTGCAAGTGGGAGATTGTTAGACATGTATGCTCTAAGGAGTAAAAATGTAATACATTTTTGGAGACATTTTTATCAATAAAGAATTTATTCGTTTATATATACCAAATATTGTCCTCTTTACGTTCATATTTGTTGAATGTATGATAAGCAAGCAGTTGTCTGAGACTATCAGTCTAAACCTTAAGAGTTGGGCATATGATGGGATGATTATGCGGTAGACACGACTCTTAAGGTGATGGTCTAAAATATATGATCCGCAATCGAGGGAATAAAGTTGGGCGCTTTATTCATGTAAAGATTGTTATGTTGTCTATATCCCTTTTGGGAGATGGTTTGTCTTGGCCATCGGAGTTGGACTCCGTGAATAGAAACATTGGCGCGTTGTCATAGGTGACGATGTGTTGGATCGGGACATAAAGTGAATTGATTTGGATTAATAATTCTGTCTTGGCAAATCGATTCACTTTAGACAATCATTTGTATTGTATCTTAATCCTGAGATGAATAATGGGCCCGTTGTCTCGACTTGTGTCTTTTGATGTACCAATGGGTGACTCCCACATCTCTATAGTGGCATGCATGCCGGTACGTTGGAGGCATGACTCTTGGTAGCGTAGACTTGTTATTCATAGATATGGAATCCATAGCTCCTCTTTAGGAGTAATGATATCCTCTTATATGCGTTGTCCTGTAATTGGAAAACTGGAGCGCTCAACCATTTGGATACATAGGTGTAACCGAATGGTATACTATCTTTGGATGGTAAGTTTTCTAATGGTGAGACAATGGAACGTAAGATAAAAATAATCGGGAAGGTAAGACAGAACTTGTCCTTAAGCCGATTATGGATGATCATATGGGGATGCGATACACTATGATATGTCATGGAGACTTAGCTACACGAGCTTCGTAATTCTATAAAGTTCGAGAGTGCAGCTCCAAGCTTTTAGTGGAGTAGCGTTGGAGTTGATAATTGTGAAATGTATATCTGGGATATTGGGTTTCATAATTATCACGAGCTTGAACTTTATGGGTCCATTTTGATCCCCTTTGCTAGCTCACAAAATCCTGTAACGACACGGCGTGCTTTTCCAATAATTGGTGACTTATGTCGGATTTATCAGATTGGTTTAAAATTTATAAGAATCAAATAATTCATGTCTGTTTATCGGTTGAATTAATTATGTAAGAAATTAGTTCAAGATGAACTTGTTGAATAATGGCGTTCGAATAATTCTTGTCTGTTTATCGGTTGTTTTAATTTTGGACAATTAGAACAAGATAAACTTGTAGAATTATTGTGAATTGATTTATTTTCTTAGAGATAATCTTGATAAAGTTTGTTTTGATCAGATATTTTTTCTATTGGGCTATTTGAATCAAAACTGAGACTTTATCCTTTAGAATCTCGGGTGGAAAATAAAAGATTCGCTGAGATTTTTTCTCGGCAGTTCGGCATGCCTGGATGACGTGTTCGGCCGAACTGGCCAGTTCGGCCTGCCTATCTCACAGTTCGGCATGCCGACCGCGATAGTTAAGATTACGCGTTTTTCACGCGTATCTTATCAAATATTGATCCGAACTTGATTCTGTTTCGATTTTTGAGACCTAATCTGATATGGACTGACCCCAAGGACCAATAGGTATAAAAAGGGAGTGAGTCTAATGATTTACTCAGATCAATTTGAGAGATTAAGAGTGATACTCTTCTAGTGAGCATCTGAAAACTCCCTGAGAGCTTTTGTTCACAAATCACGAACACTAGCTTTGGGTTCTCTCTATTGGTTGGAAGGAGAGTCACCGGTGGAAGAGCTGTACGTGTGAGCCCACACTCACTCCGGTTGTGGATAGAGAATAGCAAAGAAGACCAGTTGGTTGAGGCTCTTCTGGAACGTTACTTCTCTACACAGGTCGCCGAGGTTCTTCGGGACACTGAGGTTAGTAAGATCTGTTTAATTTATACATATAACATGTCAAACTTGTGTTTTGGAAAATACTCTGATGAAAAATTTAAAAAATTCCACTGCGCACTTTGTTTCCAACACAAATGACATGGTCGGCCTGCCAAACTGGCTTGTTCGGCCTGACGATCAGCGGGAGATAAGATTACGTGTTTTCACGCAGATCTTATCAGATATTGATCCGAACTTGATTCTTTTTCGAGTTTTTGAGACCTAATCTAATAAGGACTGACCCCAGGACCAAGGGCTATAAAAAGGTAGTGAGTCTCATGATTTACTTAGATCAATTGAGAGATTAAGAGTGATACTCTTCTAGTGAGCATATAAAAAAACTCCCTGAGAGCTTTTGTTCACAATCACGAACACTAGCTTTGGGTTCTCTCTCTTGGTTGGAAAGGAAAGTCACCGGTGGAAGAGCTAAACGTGTGAGCCCATACCCACTCCGGTTGTGGATAGAGAATAGCAAAGAAGACTAGTTGGTTGAGGCTCTTCTGGAACGTTACTTCTCTACACAAGTTGCGGAGGTTCTTCACACAAAGGTTAGTAAGATCTATCTAATTTATACATATAACATGTCAAACTTGTGTTTTGGAAATTACTTTGATGAAAATTTTTAACATTCCGCTGCGCACTTTGTTTCCAACAGCCTTCACTATAGCCGGGGGCATTTGGTACTTCCATAAGGGCCTTCTCGGCCAGGGGCATGCCTTGCTCAGTATCGGTGAACTCAGTAATAAAATCAACGAGGGCCTGAGCCTTAATGGCCGTCCTCGGTACAAAATTAATGTCATACTGGCCAAGGTTGATCGACCATTTGGCCATCCATCCTGATATCTCTAGACTCTAAAGAACTTACCGAAGAGGGAACTTCGTTGGGACCTGTATTTTGTGGCCTTGAAAATAGGGTCGCAGCTTCCGAGTGGAGGTGACTAGGGCGAATGCCAATTTCTCTAGTGGAGGGTACCTTTTTCTGGCTCCCTAGAACGCATGGCTTGTATAATGGATGGGCTTCTGAACACCGTCTTCTTCTCGAACGAGGACCTAGCTAACTGCCTTCTTAGACACAGCTAGATAGGTGTACAATATTTATCCCGGTAAAGGTTTGGATAGGAGCGAGGTCATGACTAAGTACCTTTTCAAATTCTAAAAGGCTTCCTCACATTCCCTGCTCCACTCAAACCTCCCCTTTAGTGCTTGAAAAAATGGATAACATTTGTCGGCAACCCAAGAGACGAATCTGGAGAGAGCCGCTATCATGCCAGTAAGTTTCTACACCTCCTTTATCGTCCGAGGTGAATGCATGTCCATAACTACTTGAGCCTTGGCTAGGTTAACTTCGATTCCTTTTTAATTGACAAGAAATCCGAGGAACTTACCTGAGCTAACCCCAAACACACACTTGGCCAGGTTGAGTTTCATCCCATAATCCTAGAAAATTTCAAAGCTTGCTCAGAGATTGGCCATGTGATCTACTGGTTGGACAGATTTAATAGCATATCGTCTACGTAGACCTCCATTGTTTTGCTAATCAACTGAGCAAACATCTTGTTCACTAGGCCCTAGTAGGTAGTCCCGACATTTTTTAGTTTGAAGGTCATTACCACATAGCAATAGAGCCCTTGGTTAGTGACAAAAGCAATTTTCATCTGATCCTCCTCAGCCATCGTTATCTGGTTGTAGCCGGAATAGGCGTTCATGAAGCTGAGCACCTTGTGCTCGGTGGTTGCATCAACGAGTTGGTCTATTTTGGGTAATGGAAAGTAGTCTCTCGGGCAGGCCTTATTTAGGTCGGTGTAGTCTATACATACTCATCATTTTCCATTCGCCTTCTTCACTAGGACTATATTGGCTAACCACTTCAGATACTTTACTTCTCGGATGAATCCTGCCTTCAGCAGCTTTTGGACCTCTTCATTAATAGGAGCATATCTTTTCGGGTTGAAGGCCCTTCTCTTTTGTATCACCGGTTCGTGATTAGGTCAAATATTGAGTCGGTGACAAATTATTCTTGGATCGATGTTGGGCATGTCTTCGTGCGACCATACGAACACATCCCGATACTCTGTAAGGAGCCCCTTAAGGTTGGCCCAGATCTTAGGTTTCAGTTGTGATCCGAGTTGGACCATGTGGTTAGGATGTGCCTAGTCTAGGCTGAACGGCACCAAGTCCACGACTAGGGTAGCCCTCACCTCTTTCTCAGGCATTCGGGGGTCGAGATCGAAGAGCATCTTGGGCTTCGAGTCGATGACAAACTCTATTTTGTCAACCTTGTTAATGGCCAAAATTTCCAGTTGTCGAGTTGACGTTGCTCTAATAGCCTTGGCATAGCAAGCTCGGGAGTCTTTCTGTGATGACCAGATTACCCCGACCCCATTCTCTGTTGGGAATTTCATTGCTAAGTGGTAAGTTAAGACCACTGCCTTCAGGGTGTTTAAGGTTGAACGACCGATAATAATGTTATACTGGGAGGGTTTGTCGACGACCAAGAAGTCAAAAACCCACGTAACTCGAGCAGCACCCTCCCTGAATGTAATTGGCAGACCAACTTTACCTACTACTCAGATGCACTCGCCCGTGAAGCTGTACGTGGCGTTTGAACCAAGGTAAAGGTAACATTGCTGATCTTCAATTTGTCGTGGGCCTGAGTAAATAGGATGTCAGCTAAGTTACCACTGTCAATTAGCACACGCTGTATTATGTTGTTGGCGATGTACAACTCGCACACGAGACCGTCGTTGTGTAGATGAATTAATTTGTCCGCTTTTTCCTAGGTGAAAGTGATCGAAATATCTTGCTAGTGACAAAACTTATTAATATGCTCGGACATGTTAATGGGCTCACCTCTTTCGACTAGCCGAGCTTTTCGGATGTAAGCTCACCGCCCACTAGATGTGTCCCTAGTAACAGGCCCTCCGAAAATCATATGCATAATGTTCGGGACTTCTAGGGCATTCATGCAATCGTTGCGTGGGCGGTTCGATGCATTTCAACCCAACTGGTCATTCCTCCTGGCTACCAAGCCCGAAGTTAAAACTTGCCCAACAAATTCCCTTAGATGTCCATCTGGGACTAGTCTCTTAATCTAGTCCTTCAGTTGAATACAATCGCGGGTATTGTGTCCCACGTCCTTATGGAACTTGCAATATATGGTTTGATCCTTCTTTGCTTTGCTACCCTTGAGCTTGGGCGAGGCTACCGGCAGGTTCCTCCCGCTTTGCTTTGGTTTGCCCTTGGGCAAGCACTTTGTCGATTCTTGCCTCCATGTCAGATAACTTATACGTGCCCGGCCGAACGATGCCGATGACCCTATATGGTCCATCCCACCTTAGAGTAAAAGACCCCAAACTAGGCTGCTGAACCGTGACTTTCTTCAGTACCAAATCTCTGACTTTGAAGCTTCTCGGTTGGACTCGTTTGTTGTAGTACTGAGCAACAACTTGATTTCGAGCTGCATTACGGACTGCGGCTCGATTTCTCCCTTCTTCGAGTAAGTCTAGCTTGGACATCATGACTTTAGTGCTCTGAACCTCCCCATAATATTCGATTCTGAAGCTAGGCAGCCCCACCTCGGCCGGGATGACAACCTCTGCCTTGTACACGAGGGAGAACAGGGTCTCCCCGGTAGCTATCCGGGCAGTTGTGCGGTAAGCCTAGAGCACTTGTGGGAGCTCGTCGATCCATGCCCCCTTAAGGCCCCCGAGCTTTTTCTTCAAGTTGTCTTTGATTGTTTTGTTGACTGCCTCCACTTGACTGTTGCTCTAGGGGTAGCTCGGAGAGGAGAAAACTTTCTTGATGCCAAGCTACTCACATAGGCAGAGGAGACTAGAGGACTCGAATTGTTTGGCATTGTCGATCACGATCGTGAATGGGATTCTGAACCGATAAATGATGCCTTCCACACGAAGTTGGTACATTTTGCTTTCATCATGTTGGTACACGGCTCTACTTCAACCCATTTGGTCAGGTAATCTTTGGCCACGATGCAGTACTTGAATTGTGATCGGGCTTGAGGAAGGTGTCTAATTAGATTGATAGCCCACTTTGCAAATGGCCATGCCAAGTTTACTGAAGTGAGGGGCTCAGCGTGATATCTAGGTATCTTCACAAATTGTTGACATTTAAGGCATTTTTGCACAAAATCCCTACAGTCCTACTCCATAGTTGGCTAGTAGTAACCCTGCCGAAGACATTTTTGGGCCAAGGACCACCCCCTTGAATGGTTACCACATAGACCTTCGTGGATCTCCTTTATTAGGTATTCGGCTTCTTTGGGGCCCATGCACTTTAAACACGGCGTGGTATAGCCTCGCCGATATAGTCTTCCTCCGATCATCGAATACTAAGCCAAGCTGTTGCGTATCCGACGTGCCTCTTCTCTATCATCGGGCAATTCGGTTGTGGTCAGGTACCGAATGATCGGGTCCATCTAAGTGGCCTCAAGTTCCTCGGCTACATTTGCCACCTCTCTGTGGATGCTAGGCTTGGCTAGTCTTTCAACGGGGACTGAAGTCACGTCACTGTAGCCGAGGCCCAAAGCTAGTCAAGCAAGGGCATCAGCCTCTGAGTTTTTCAACCCGGGTATCTGCTCGAATGAGTAGGATTTAAATTACTTGAGTAGTTGCTTGACCTCTTGTAAGTATGCAGCCATCGAGTCCGCTCAGGCTTGGAATGCTCAGGTGACTTGTTGGACGACAAGCATAAAGTCATTATGGATGATTATGCAGTCTACCCCAAGATCCTTGGCGATTCGAAGTCCGGCTAGAAGCGCTTTGTACTCTGCCTCATTATTTGAGACCTTGAAGTCGAATCGGAGTGCGTAGATCACCTTGTATCCGTCTGGGCTTATAATATCAGCCTGGCACCCGACCCTTCTATGTAGGAAGATCTGTTGACATAAAGCTTCCATTCTGGCGCCAAGGTGGTGTAATCTTCGCTACAACTAGGGGCATCTGGCACTTCTATATGTGCCTTCTCGGCCAATGGTGTGGCTTGTTCGGCATCGGTGAATTCAGCGATGAAGTCCACAAGAGCTTGAGCTTTGGTGGCCATCCTCGGGACAAAGTGAACATCATACTAGCCGAGCTCAACTGACCATTTGGCCAGCTGGCCAGATATCTTCAGGCTCTAAAGAACTTGCCAGAGAGGGAACTTGGTTAGGACTTGTATTGTATGACCTTGAAAATAGGGCCGTAACTTACGAGCAGACGTGATCCGGGCAAAGGCCAACTTCTCGAGTGGGGGATACTGCTCTTCGGCACCCTGGAAGGTGTGGCTGGTATAATAGACAGGCTTCTGAGCTCTGTCTTCATCTCGGACTAGGACCGAGCTTACAGCCTTCTCGGACACGGCTAGATAGGCAGTTAAAATTTCTCCGAGCAAAGGTTTGGACAGGAGCAGGGGCGTCGTTAAATACTTCTTCAGATGTTGAAAAGCTTCCTCATACTCCCTGCTCCACTCAAACCTCCCCTTAAGTGCCTTAAAAAATGGATGGCACTTGTCGGTAGCCCGGGAGACAAATCATGAGCGAGCCGCTACCATGCGGTAAGCTTTTGCACGTCTTTTACAGTCCGAGGAGAATGCATGTCGATAACTGCCTGGGCCTTTGCTGGGTTTACCTCAATACCTCGTTGATTGACCAAAAAACTGAGAAATTTACCCAAGCTTACCCCAAACGCACACTTCGCGAGGTTGAGTTTCATTCCATATTCCCAGAGAATGCCGAAGCTTGCTCAGAGATCAGCCATGTGGTCCTCTGCTCAGATGGACTTTACTAGCATGTCGTCCACGTAGACCTCCATGGTTTTGCCGATCAACCGAGTAAACATCTTGTTGACTAGATGCTGATAGGTAGCCTCGGCATTTTTCAGTCCGAAGGGCATTACCACATAGCAGTATTGTAACACCCGCCTATTTTATGTAACGGACCACGTTGAGTTAGTAATATTGATAAGGAATGTTATTAATAAATAATGTTATATGAGATGATATGTGATGTGCATGGTACTAACTTTTTATGTCAAGTTTTGTGACTGGTGACGACCGCATGGGATCGTTGTGCTCTAGTGTTCATGTGAAATTTTAAGTATATGTTTATTTATAATGCAATAAAGTATGAATGTTTTATGGTATGGCATTTAAGGACAGTTCGGCAGGCCGAACTTTTAAGATCGGCAGGCCGAACATCTTGCCCAAGATCGGCAGGCCGAAGAAACCCACCGACAGGCCGAACTTGCTGGAACCGGCAAGCCGAAGGGGAAAACTGGCAGACTGAACACGGTTGACAAGCAGTCAGCAGAAATTTCTCCAAAATTATGGCTAAGTTAATTACATTAATTGGGTGAATTAATGTGATTAATTGGCATAATAATGGAATGTTTTTATCAGTTAAGGAGATTAAAGGATTTGATTTGTAATGATTTGTATTATTTTAGGATGTTTCCTATTTTTAGAAGGTAAATTAAGGTGAGATTGATGATGTTTGACCTTCCTTTTCTTTCTCTTCCTTTTCCCACGCCAATCACCCTCTTAACAGTAAGAAATTTCTGACTTAATGAAGAGTAACGACTCTTCATTATACACATTACGTTAGAAAAATTTTAACGCTCTTTCCTTAGATAATTTCTCTCGGTTCTGAGACGTTCTCTCATTATTTTCTCCTCCTCTTCTCTTCTCCATGAGTGTTTTGGTTTTCTCTCTCTCACGAAAATTCTTTGCAAAAAAAAAAAATTATAAGAAAAGTCATATTTCGTTGATTGAAATCAAGGGGTTTTGAGAAGATATTTCTAGGTATGAATTCGGTTTTTCTAGAATTTTTGAAAAGAAATTCTTCTCCTCGTTAGGTATTGTATTTTGTCTCGATTTTTTTTATATATGATGTTATGTATATATTATGTGATGTTTTTCTAAGTTTCATGTCATTTCAATGTTCTAATGAAAAATGATATTTCTGTCTTCTGCCCGTCACAGTAATATGTTACTGTATAATTTTGAAAGTATGAAAAATGTAATGATTATTTAAGGGGTAAATATGATGTTTTCATGAAAAGTTGTTAAAATATGCATATGTATGAGTATGTAAGATGAATGTATTTTATTTATATGTTATGAAATTTTTATGGGAATTCATTAAGAAAAATATTTTAATAAATGTTATTTTTGGATTTTTTTGTTTGTGAAATGTTATGTATGTTTAAAAGATTTTATGATAATAAAATAATTTCATGCATGATAATATGATGCTTGTATGAAGTTTTAAATTAAAATATAAATATATTAATTGTTCGAAAATGTTTTGATTAAAAGATAATTATATTCAAAATGTATGGTTTGTTTTATATGCTTCAAGTAATTTTTATGATTTAAGAAAAATCATAATAACATGTTTATGTGATGACGATTTTTATGGTTATGAATTATGTTTATAATATGAGATGAATGTATGTATATGTGAATATTATATGAATGAATGTTATGTGTATGGATATTTCATGATAAGTATTGATTTTTATTGCATCTTTAAATGGATAAATGGTATGAACACTCAAGGAAGCGAGCACATCGAGACCGCGGCATCGTCACCAAGTGCATTTTTAAGGTTAAGTAAGCCATCATTGAGGTAAGTACATTCTCACCTGCAACATGACACATGTTTTTACAAGGTTTGATGATATGTTTACAAGGATATTTATGATGATTTTCCTTAAAGGATTTCTTATGAAAGATTTTCATGATTTTAAAGATATGCATGTATGATGATGACATGTTTCAAGTATGAAAAGTATGTATATATTTTTCTCCTAATAAGTGTTGCACACCCAATGTTATGAAATGTTATGTTATGATGTCATGTTTGGTTTGGGATTAGCTACCCTTCTCCTCTCATGACGGCGCGCCTATGATGATGTTTATGGTGCAACACTTGGGCCCTTAAGATAAAATGGAATAAGTTTTAAAATGGTTAACGTTACGAAAGATATGTTCTATGAAATTGTGCTTAAGGCACTTTTATGATACGATGACAATGATGATGATGATGATGATGTTTGTGAAATGTTTGAAATTATGAGAATATATGTACTTACTAAGCATTAGCTTAATCATGTTTTATATGTCATGTTGCAGATAAGGGTAAGAGAGTTATGTAATAGGAGGAGGACATGGGAAGGCGTGTGAGCAACATGAACGAAGAATTGTAACCGGAAGCACACCAAGAAAAACGATTTTATGATTTAATCAAGTTATATATTTTGAACATATTTTTATGTTAAGGTTTTTAAGAATACTTATATTATGGTTTTATAAGATATTTTATCATTTTTGATGAATTATGAACTTCCGCTATATTTTACGTAAAGTTGGTATGTTTTAAATTATGTTTTTCCAAAGGAATTTGGTCTCGGATGGCCTGCCGAACTCTGTGGCCGGCCTGTCGAAGACCAGAAGTTCGGCCTACCAATCGAATTTTCCGGCCTGCCGAACATGGATGAATTTTTAATCCGAAATGCAAAGCTTATGCCGGCCTGCCGGTTGAGGGAGCTCCGGCTTGCCGATGATGTTCGGCCTACCGAAGTCCCAAGTTCGGCCTACCGAACTGTGGGAATAAATGGATTTCAAATGATGTAATGATCAAAGAGAATTAATGTGATATTTTTATAAGTCTTGATTTTACAATTTGATAAACCTATATATTAATAAATAAGTTCATGATTGATTTAAGTTTAAAAAAAAAACGCATGAATGGATCCTGGTAATGTTAGTTTAAGTACTTTTAAAATCAATAGTAACGATTAAGTTTGTTATTATTTATAAGTTTATGCATGTACTAATATAAGTATGTAACGACATCTGTGACGTCCGAATTAAGGGGCGTTTCAGGCTTTGGTATCAGAGCGAATCTTTCGATTACAATTCATATCGCCACATGTCAATCCAAGTCCTCCAAGTAAGTATAATATTAAGTTAGATGTATTGTTGCAAGTATGATGATAAGATTAAGGTATGAATGATTAATGATTAATGACATAGTAGTGAAAACCTGTCTCATAAATGGAAGATTATTTCTAAGTCCTAATTATTTTAGGAAACTTACGATGGACGGCTACAAAAGAATGCAGACTTGCACCCAAACTAACGAGAGACTTATGACGATGATCGCTGAACTGCAAAGGCAGTTGGAAGATCAACGAAGGGAAATAGCTGCATTAAGGGCCAACGGCCAGAATGGTGAACAACGAGGCAATGATGTGCCTCCTCCTCCTCCGCAGCCACAAGTACGAGTAAACGAAGTCCCAGTTCCTGCTACTGAACCAAGAGCAGCCTATCAGGAACCTCTTCTAGTCAGATGGAAGAGAGTCAAGCCAGCTGACTTTGAGGGTTCAAAGGACCCGTTAGTCGCTCAAGGATGGTTAAAGACGATCGAAGCCACCCTGAGACTTATGGATTTCACGGACAATGAAAAGGTCCTCTGTGCCTCGTACTGCCTTACCATGGAGGCCAGAATTTGGTGGGATGGCATTGAACAGAGTAGAAATGTTGAAGAGATGTCATGGGCAGACTTTGTTCACGAGTTCAACACAAAGTTCTTCCACATGAATGTCACGAGGAAGCATTATGAGGAATTCGAAAGCCTACACCAGGGGGATATGACAGTCACTGATGTGGTGACAAAATTTGACTAACTTGCGCGTCTATGCCTAGGGATGGTTATGAACGAAGGTGAAAGGGTCAGAAGGTTGATCAGGGCCCTTAGACCAGATATTGTTGCAATTGTTGATGGGGCTAGTCCGCCAAGGACCCAAGAACAGGTTGTCATGAGGGCTCAACGTGCTGAGTTCCATCTGTCGAAGTTAAGAAGGAACCAGCCTCAGCCCAACCAGCAAGCCAACAATGCTAACAACCAGAACCGCCCTCCCCACAGGAACAACAACAATAAGAACAGCAGCAACAACAACAACCAGAACTAGAGGAACAATAAGAAGAAGGGTAATCCTCAACAACAGTAGGGCCAAGACAACAAAAGGCACAATGATGGTCAGCGCAACAACAATGACAGGCGATTCCAACCATGTGCCAAATGTGGAAAGAAACATCCAGGGGAATGCCGATTGGGGACCAACCAATGTTTCATATGTGGGCGTGAAGACCACTTCGTAAAGAATTGCCCCAAGCTGATGAATGCCTATGCCTCGCAGAGACCTCCTCCTCAAGCCCAGCTGCATCAGATGCAAGCCTCCCTTGAAGGGCCACTAATTAGTCAAGGGAGACTTAAAGCCCCACCGACAAACGCCCGACTCTATGCCATGACAAAAGAACAAGTGGCTGCTAAAGCCTCCAATGTGGTCACAGGTCAGATAACAAGCTTATGTAATGATGTTTATGTTCTTTTTGATACGGGTGCCACACATTCTTTTGTATCTATGTCACATGCTAAGAAGTTAGGGGTTCACTTAGAGCCTATGAGACAGGGATTCACTACGACACTACCCTCCGGGGAAGTGATATTATCCACGCATTGTTTGCATATAGTATCGCTATGGATTTCTGATAGGGAACTTTTCGTCGACCTCATTGTGATCGACATGCATGACTACGACATGATTCTTGGGATGGATTTCCTAAGCAAGTATAATGCCTCAATCGAATGCCGAAAATGAAAGGTGATCTTCCATCTTGAAGGTGATCAGAAATTCGTTTATGTTGGCGAGACTAGAAAGAAACCCAACATGTTTCTATCGGCAATGAAAGCAAGGAAGCTTTTAGCAAGTGGCTACATGGGCTATCTGGCGAACGTTGTAGACAAAAGCCAAGAAGGAAAGACAAGAATGGAAGATGTACATGTTGTTCATGAATATGAAGATGTGTTTCTTGATGACCTAACGAGTCTACCGCCAGAAAGAGAAGTTGAGTTCGAGATTGAGCTCGCTCCAGGCACCGAACCAATCTCTAAAGAGCCTTACAGAATGGCCCCGGTAGAATTAAAAGAGATTCACACGCAATTGAAGGAGCTACTTGACAAAGGATTTATCAGGCCAAGTCACTCACCATGGGGTGCTCCAGTCTTATTTGTGAAGAAGAAGGATGGCACTATGAGACTCTGCATCGACTACAGAGAACTGAACAAGGTGACAATCGAGAACAAGTATCCGTTGCCTCGAATTGATGATTTATTTGATCAGCTCAAGGGTGCATCGGTGTTCTCAAAGATTAATCTACGATCAGGATATCATCAGTTGAAGATTAAAGAAGGAGACATCCCCAAGACTGCTTTCAGGTCGAGGTATGGTCACCATGAATTTGTGGTTATGCCTTTCGGTCTGACGAATGCACCGGCTGCCTTTATGGATTTGATGAACAGGGTATTCAAGGATTTTCTCGATAAATTTGTTGTTGTGTTTATCGATGATATTCTTATCTACTCTAAGAATGAAGAAGAACAGGAGGAGCATTTAAGGATTGTGCTGGAGACTTTAAGAAGACACCAGCTATATGCTAAGTTCTCTAAATGCGAGTTTTGGCTTGATAAAGTGTCATTCTTGGGGCATGTTATTTCAAAGGATGGGATTATGGTGGACCCGGCTAAAGTAGAAGCTATACTCAATTGGAAGCAACCGATGAATGCAAGTGAAATAAGGAGCTTCTTGGGTCTAGCAGGTTACTATCGGAGATTCGTAGAAGATTTCTCCAAGATAGCAGCTCCACTCACGAACTTAACTCGCAAGGGAAAGAAGTATGAATGGACGGATGCATGTGAAAAGAGTTTTCAAGAACTGAAGAAAAGATTAATGACAGCTCCAGTGTTGGCAATTCCTGAGGGAAATGATGGGTTCGTAATCTACAGTGATGCATCCAAGATGGGCCTAGGAGCTGTATTGATGCAAAATGAAAAGGTGATTGCTTATGCTTCAAGACAACTGAAAGACTACGAAAAGAACTATCCTACCCATGATCTCGAGTTAGCAGCAGTTGTTTTTGCATTAAAGATATGGAGGCACTATTTGTATGGAGTCCAATGCAAGATCTTCACTAATCATCAAAGTCTGAAGTACTTCTTCACTCAAAGAGACCTGAATATGAGGCAACGAAGATGGCTAGAGTTGGTGAAGGATTATGATTGTGAAATCCTTTATCATCATGGTAAAGCTAACTGAGTAGCTGATGCTTTAAGTAGGAAGTCAGTTGCCACGTTGATGTCGATGCAAGCAATGTCTCCACCATTAAGGAAGGAAATTCTAGACTTCGGTTTAGAACTTATAGCAGGCTAGCTATCAGCACTCTCTCTTGCTCCGACGATGTATGATGAAATTCGGAGTAAGCAAGATGACGACGTAAGCCCTGTAAGAATCAAGCAAGAAATGAGAGAAGGAAAATGTCAAGAGTTTCGTATTGCGGATGACGGAACTCTGTACCTTAAGGACCGTTTATGTGTTTCCAATGTTGATGATTTAAGGGAAAGGATCTTGGCAGAAATTCATGACACTCCTTACTCTATTCATCCAGGTGCAACGAAGATGTATAATGATCTAAAGGGTAACTTCTGGTGGTTTGGAATGAAACGTGATGTTGCAAAGTATGTAAAGAAATGTATGACATGTCAGCAAGTAAAGGCTAAACACTAGAGACCTGGTGGTGAATTGCAATCTATCCAAATACCAGAATGGAAATGGGAAGAAATAGCAATGGATTTCATTACCGGCTTACCCAGAACTACGAACGGTTATGATGCAATCTGGGTAGTTGTGGATCGGCTGACGAAGACGGCGCATTTCATTCCTATCAAGATCACTTACTCGATAGAACGGTTAGCGGAACTCTATGTTAAGGAGATTGTACGACTACATGGGATTCCTAAATCAATTATCTCAGATTGTGATGGCAAGTTCACATCTAAGTTTGGGAAGAGTGTCCAGACTACAATGGGAACCAGGCTTCATTTCAGCATGGCTTTTCATCCTCAGACTGACGGCCAAACAGAGAGGACGAATTTGATTCTAGAAGATATGCTACGGGCTTGTTCTCTCAATTTTAAGACCAGCTAGTAGCTCAATTGGTACTCATGAAGGAAATAAGAACCTCTTAAGGGAGGTTTGAGGTTCGAACCATGAGGGACGGGAAATAAAACCCTGAGGGACCAGTGGGACCTATAGGGGACAGTACGGATGAGTGGGCCCAGATAAGCCGCAATAAGAGCCAATTATGCCGGGGGCCGACCTACGGGCCTCATGGGGGCTTGAGTGGGGTCGGGTACGCCACAAGTATAACCCCTGGTCGGGACAAAAGTTGTCTTCGCTTGATCTTCCTTGGCCATCCTTATCTAATTATACCCAGAATAAGCATCCATGAAGCTCAGTAGTTTATGGCCGACAGTTGCGTCGACGAGCTGGTTTATCCGAGGAAGTGGAAAGCAATCTTTCAGGCAAGCCTTGTTCAGATCGGTGTAATTGATGCAGACTCGTCATTTGCCGTTCACCTTTTTGACGAGGACGACTTTGCCAACCACTCTGTATATTTGATCTCCCTGATAAAACCCGCCTTGAGCTCTCCTCTTCTGTATCATTGGCTTGTGGTTGGGTCAGACATTGAGGCGGTGGCAGATCACGCTCGGGTCAATGTCGGGCATATCTTCAGGGGACCACATGAACACGTCCCGATACTCTTTGAGAAGTCCCTCTAGGTCTGCCCGGATCTCAGGTCTCAACTAGGATCCGAGTTGGATAATGCGTTCAAGCCTCGTGGGTCTAAAGGGAATGACACCAAGTCTTCAACCGGGTTGGCTCTTACCTCTTCCTCGGGCAGTTGGGGGTCAAGATCAGAAAGCATCTTGGGCATCAGGTCGGTAGGCAGTTCCACCTCGTCGATCACAAAGATGGCCGACACGCTTAAATACAGAGCCATCACGGCCCTTATAGCATTGGCGTAACAAGCTCAAGAGTCCTTCTAGGATGAGTGAATTACTCCAACTCTATCCTTCGTCGGGAACTTCATGGCCAGGTGATACGTGGAGACCACGGCTTTCAATGTGTTCAACGTCGGGTGGCCGAGTATAATGTTGTATTAAGAGGGCTTGTCGACGACTAGAAAGTCAACGACACGAGTGATCCGTGCAGCCCCTTCTTCAAAGGTCACGGGCAGACCGACCTTCCCTACTGCTTGGATGCATTCTCCCGAGAAACCATAAAGTAGGGTCTGAACTGGAACCAGGGTGGCATTGTAGCGCCCCATATCGAACGTCACAGATATCATACATTCATTCATAATATACTTTTTATGTAATGTAAACTATTAGAACAAAACTTAATTGAAAGCATAACTAAGAAATCATAACCAGGATCCATGTATAATTTTTTTTTTTACAACATTCGATAACTTAATCCATACTATTAATAATACAATTAAATATTAAATTTATCATAAACATCCATTATATATAAAATATAACAATTGATAAAATCATATTTTATCATGAAACATCATAATATTTTAAAACATTCAACAAACTTTAAAGTATCTTAAACAAATTCTTCGTTCTCGGTTCGGCAGGCTGAACCTATTACTTCGGCAGGCCAGAGTTCATCTACCGGCAGGTCGCCCAAGGCTCTGCAAAACTGGGTATTAAACTTTGTTAACATCGGCAGGCCGATCATCATTGTTCGGCAGGCCGACCGACTTTAAAGAAAAACATTAGAAAATTTAATTTACAGACATGATTCAATAAGCGGAAGACCATATACTTAATAAAGTAAAATATTAAAACATAGTTCATGAAATCATTAAAAACTCATCAAATAATATGTTCCAAAATTATAAATATGGTTTAATCATAAAACTTGCTTCTTTGGTGTTCTTCCGATTACAACTCATTGTCATTTGCTCACACGCCTTTCCATATCCTCCATCTAGTCCATGACCTTCTTACCCTTATCTGCAATATGATATAAACTTGAATAAGCTAATGCTTAGTAAGCACATATATTTCTCACAATTTAAAAGCATTTCATAAACATCATCATCATCATCATCATTTTCATAATAGTGCATTAAGCACATTTTCATAGAAACATATCTTTCATTCTTTGATCATATTAAAACTTATTCCATTTTATCTTAAGGGCTCAAGTGTTGCACCATCATCATCATTGTAGCCGCGCCGTCATGAGAGGAGAAGGGTAGCTAATCCTAAACCAAACATGACATCATATCATATCATTTCATAACATTAGCGTGCAACACTTATTTAGGTGACACATATATACATATATAAACTGTCATACTTTTGAAATACATCATCATATATGCATAACTTTTGAGCATCAAATCTTTCATGAGAATAAAAATGAAACCATCATAAAATCATCATGAAAATAATTTCAAACCTTTTATAAAACATACTATGTTGCAAGTGAGAATGTACTTACTTGTATAGCTTACTTAACCTTATCTTAGTAACTTAGTAGGTGACAACGCCGCGGTCTCGATGTGCTTGCTTCATCATGTGTTCATGTCATACATTCATAAAAGTAACAATTAACATTTACTTTCATAAAACTATAAAATCATCATCACATAATAACTTCTATTTGCATATTCCATCACATATCCTTTCCTTTCATGAAATTATAAATTTCATAACCATTTCATCAATATTAAAGCATTAGCATCACAAAACACTTCACTAACCTACATGGATTCAAGACTTAAAAACTCAACATTCACACATACTTTAGGCACCACACTTGACAAGGGTAAAGTTAATACATAAACATATTACCATGATTTTTTTTTAGTCATAAAATTACATTAAGTATCTAAAACAAGTAATACATAACAAACATGAAATCTGCCATTAACTTACACAGTGAGTCACATAAATTCATCATTTTCAAATACTTAAAACACATATATTTTAACTCTAAAATTCATACTAGCAACTTACTAACATATATTACAATATCATAAAATTATTTCATCATCAATAAAATCATTTAAACATACAAAACATCACATAATACAAAAGTCCAATAATAACACTATTAAAGCAGTTTCTTGACCTAGTCTCAATAAAAATTTCATAACACATAAAATACTCATCAAATAATCACCAAACTTTCCAGTTCATAACTTAACATATACATGAACATTAAAACCAAATTTCGTAGCAAACAAAACACATTTACCCCTTGACCACAAATCACATTTTCGTGCATCATAACCAAACAACAATATTTTACTGTGAGTGGTAGAGGGTAGAAAATTCATAACTTAATTTAGAAAACTCGAAATGACTTGAAACTTATAAGAACATTAACATAACACACATATGAACATCATATTAAAAATTCAGAACAAAATAAAATACCTAGACAAAGTTACGGCAGACGGATTGAGGAGGAGAAATGTTTTTCAGAATTACCGTAAAATGAGTTCTTACCTTAAAAATTTCTTCTCAAAATCCTTGAACTTAACCCCAATGGAAACTCAATATTTCTTACAAATAATAGCAGAGAAAATTTGAGAAGGAATGAAGAGGAAACATGAAAACGAGAGAGGAGAGAAATCGAGAGAAAGAGAGAGAGAGTAAAAATTTTATCGTGAAAAGAGAATAACGTAAATGAGCATAACATAAAAATATTTCAATACCCTCAATTATGTTAGGACTTTTCTGACTAATCTTGGACTAATTTGCTTGGAGAATGGAGAGAAATGAGGGAAAGTCAAATTGTCATCTCATCTTACCATATTTCAACACTTCAAAAAGGGAAACCATATCAATTACATTCAATCAATCAAAAGTCACATGTTTTACTTCCTTAAATGAGGAAATTAATCCATCAATATGTCAATTAATCATATTAAACCATCCAATCATTGTAATCATCTGAATCACAAATTTGGAGAGATTTTTATTGACTGCTCGTCAGCTGTCATTTGCTTGCCGGTTCTTAACTTCGGCCTGTCGATTCCATGAGGTTTGGCCTGCCGATTATTATCATCGGCCTACCGATCCTTGAAAGGCTATTCAGCCTGCCGAACTTGAAAGTCCGGCCTACCGAACTGTCCTTAAAATACATTACATCATAGCATTCAGGTCATCATTGCATCATAAATAAACATACATTGAAATTAACATGAACACTTGAGCACATCAATTCTACGCGATCGTCACCTGTCATAAAACTTAAGATAAATGGTTAGTGACAATAATATCATAAATAAATATAGATAACACTTAACGTCGTTACTATCATTACATAATTCTGTTACATGAGATAGGCGGGTGTTACAATTCTCCCCACCTTATAAGAGTTTCATCCTTGAAACTCAGAATAATTGCAGAAACTTAGTTCTCATGTTATCCTCATGTTCCCATGTAGCTTCCTCTACTTGGTGATTCTGACATAGTAACTTAACCAATGGAATTTCTTCATTCCTCAAGGTCTTTGTTTTCCGATTGAGTATCTCCACTGGAATTTCTTCATAACTCAAGTCTTCTCGTAACTCGATCACTTGTGGCTCAATCACATGTGTTGGGTTTGGAACATACTTCTTGAGCTTAGAAACATGGAACACGTCATGCATCGCGGACATTTCAGAAGGTAACCTTAGCTAATAAGCTACTTTGCCTATCCGCTTCATGATCTCATAAGGTCCGATATACCTTGGGCTCAACTTGCCTTTCTTTCTAAACCTCAGAACTCCTTTCATCGGTGCAACCTTTAAAAAAATGAATTCATCCACAGTGAATTCTAAGGGTCTTCTTCTCTTGTCAGCATAACTCTTTTGATGGCTTTGAGCGGTCTCTATTCTTCTTCTTATCAACTTTATCATCTCAGAAGTTTCGTTGACAAAATCAGTCCTTTCAGCATCAACACTTTTCATCAACTTCTTCTCACTAGCTTCATGCCAACATATAGGCGACTTACATTTTCGCCCATACAGGGCCTCATAAGGTGCCATCCCAATCGTCGCTTGATAGCTGTTCTTGTAAGCAAACTCTGCTAATGGCAACATTTTACACCAACTGGTCTTGAAGTCGAGAGTACAGGCCCGAAGCATATCCTCTAAGATCAGGTTTGTCCTCTTTGTTTGGCCGTCTGTCTGAGGATGGAAAGCTATACTGAAATGCAACTTGGTCCCCATAGCAGTCTGAATGCTTTTCTAGAACTTGGATGTGAACCTGCCATCATGATCTGAGATGATTGACTTAGGGATTCTGTGAAGTCGTACGATCTCCTTAACATAGAGTTCCACTAACCGTTCTATAGAGTAAGTGACCTTGATAGGAATGAAATGTGTCATCTTCGTTAGTCAATCCACAACAACCCAAATAGCATCATAAACATTCATAGTCCTGGGCAAACCGGTAATGAAATCCATTGCTATATCATCCAACTTCTATTTCGGTATCTGGATTTACTGTAAATCACCATCAGGTCTTTGGTGTTTAGCTTTAACTTGCCGACATATTAGACATTTCTTCACGTATCAAGCAACATCACGTTTCATTCTAAACCACCAGAAGTTACCCTTTAGATCATTATATATCTTTGTTGCACCTCGATGAATTGAGTAAGGAATGTCATGAATTTTCGTCAAAATCCTTTCCCTTAAGCTATCAATATTGGGAACACATAAGCGTTCCTTAAGATATGGAGTTTCGTCATCCGCAATACGAAAGTCTTGACATTTTCCTTCTTGCATTTCCTGCTTAATCCTTGTGAGGCTTACATCTTCATCTTGTTTTCTTCGAATTTCATCATACATCGTCAGAGCAAGAGTGAGTGCTGACATCTATCTTGTGATAAGTTCTAAACCAAAGTCTAGGATTTCCTTTCTCAAAGGTTGAGACATTGCTTGCATTGACATCAGTGTAGCCACAGTCTTCCTACTCAAAGCATTGGCCACTCGTTTGGCCTTCCAAGGATGATAAAGGATTTCACAATCGTAATCCTTCACCAACTCTAGCCATCTCTGTTGTCTCATGTTCAGGTCCTTCTGAGTAAAGAAGTACTTTAAACTCTAATGATCGATGAAGATCTTACATTGGACCCCATATAAATAATGCCTCTATATTTTCAGCGCAAAGACGACTGCTGCTAACTCAAGATCACGAGTAGGATAGTTCTTTTCGTAATCCTTCAGTTGTCTTGATACATAGGCAATCACCTTGTCATTTTGCATTAGAACAGCTTTGAGGCCCATTTTAGATGCATCGCTATAAATTACAAATCCATCACTTTCTTCCGAAATAGCCAATACTGGAGCTGTCGTTAGCCTCTTCTTTAGTTCCTAGAAACTCTTCTCGCAAGCATCTGTCTATTCATACTTCTTTCCCTTGCGAGTTAGATTCGTGAGTGGAGCTGCTATCTTGGAGAAGTCTTCTACGAATCTCCGATAATAACCTGCTAGACCTAAGAAGCTCCTTATCTTGCTTGCATTAGTTGGTTGTTTCCAGTTGAGAACTGCCTCTACTTTAGCAGGATCTACCATGATTCCTTCCTTTGATATGACTTGCCCCAAGAAAGACACTCTGTCGAGCCAGAATTCACACTTATAGAACTTTGCATATAGCTTGTGTCTTCTTAATGTCTCCAGCACAATTTTCAAATGCTCCTTATGTTCTTCTTGATTCTTTGAATAGACAAGAATATCATCGATAAACACAACAATGAATTTATTGAGGAAATCCTTGAATACCTGATTCATCAAATCCATGAAGGGCGCAGGTGTATTCGTCAGACCGAAAGGCATAACCACAAATTTATAGTGACCATACCTTGACCTGAAGGCTGTCTTAGGAATATCTCCTTCTTTAACCTTTAGCTGATGATAACCTGACCGTAGATCAATCTTTGAGAACACTATGCACCCTTAAGCTGATCAAACAAATCATCTATACGAGGCAACGGGTACTTGTTCTTAATTGTCACCTTGTTCAGCTCTCTATAGTCGATGCAGAGTCTCATAGTGCCATCTTTCTTCTTTACAAACAAAACTAGAGCTCCCCATGGAGAGTGACACGGCCTGATGAAGCCTTTGTCGAGTAGTTCTTTTAGTTGTGTATGAAGCCCCTTTAACTCTGCCTGGGCCATTTTGTACGGTGCCTTAGAGATTGGGTCGGTGCCTGGTGCGAGCTCAATCTAGAATTCTACTTCTCTTTCAGGTGGTAAACTTGTCAGATCATCAGGAAACACTTCTGCATATTCATGTACTATAGGCACATCTTTGATTCTTGTCTTTTCTTCTTGGCTTTTGTCCATGACGTTTGCCAGATAGCCCATGCAGCCACTAGCTAACAACTTCCTTGCTTTCATGGCGGATAAAAACATACTGGGTTTCTTTCTAGACTTGCCAACATATATGAATTTCTGTTCACCTTCTGGATGGAAGATTACCTTTCCTTTTCGATATTCGATAGAAGCATTGTACTTACTTAGGAAATCCAACCCAAGAATCATATCATAGTCATACATGCCGATCATGATGAAGTCGACGAAAAGTTTCCTATTAGAAATCCATAGGGGTACCATATGCAAATAGTGCATAGATAATATCACTTCCCCAGAGGGTAGTGTCGTAGTGAATCCCTGTCTCATAGGCTCTAAACGAACCTCTAACTTCTTAGCAAATGACGTGGATATAAAAGAATGTGTAGCATCCGTATCAAAGAGAACATAAACATCATTAGATAAACTTGTTATCTGACCTGTGACCACATTGGAAGCTTCAGCAGCCACTTGTTCCTTTGTCATGGCATAAATGCGGGCATTCGTAGGTGGAGCTTCAAGCCTTCCTTGACTGATTAGTGGCCCTTCAAGGGAAGCTTGCATCTGATGGACTTGGGCTTAAGGAGGAGCTCTTTGAGAGACATTAGCATTCATCAGTTTGGGGCAGTTCTTGACAAAATGATCTTTAAACATTGGTTTGTCCCTAGAGGCATTCTCCTGGATGTTTCTTTCCACATTTGGTGCATGGTTGAAACCGCCTGCTATTGTTGTTGTGCTGACCATCATTATGCCTCTTGTTGTCTTGGCCCTGTTGATTTTGAGGATTGCCCTTCCTCTTATTATTTCTCCAGTTCTGGTTGTTGTTGTTGTTGTTGTTTCTGTGTGGAGGGCGGCTTTGGTTATTTGCATTGTTGGCTTACTGACCAGGTTGAGGCTGATTTCTTCTTAGCTTTGACAAATGGAACTCCGCACTTTGGGCCCTCATAACAATCTGCTCTTGAGTCCTGGGTGGACTTGCCCCATCAACGATCGCGACGATCTCTGGCCTGAGGGCTCTGATCAGTCTTCTGACCCTTTCACTTTCATCAATAACCATCTCTAGGCATAGGCGAGCTAGCTAGTCAAACTTTGTCACAACATCTGTAACTGACATATCTCCCTGGCGCAGGTTCTTGAACTCCTCATAATGCTTCCTTGTAACGTTCATGTGGAAAAACTTCATGTTGAACTCATGAACGAAGTCAGCCCATGACATTTCTTCAACGTTTTGGCTCTATTCGATGCCATCCCACCAAATCCTGGCCTCCATGGTAAGGCAATATGAAGCACAGAGAACCTTTTCATTATCTGTGAAGCCCATGAGTCTTAGGTTGGCCTCAATCGTCTTTAACCATCCTTGAGCTACTAGAGGATCCTTAGAACCCTCAAAATTTGTTGGCTTAACCCTCTTCCATTTGACTAGAAGGGGTTCTTGATGTACCATTCTAGGTTCAGCAGCAGGAGCTGGAACTTCGTTAACTTGTGGCTGAGGAGGAGGAGGAGGAGGCACATCATTGCCTTGTCGTTCGCCATTTTGGGCATTGGCCCTTAATTCGGCAATCTCTCTTCTTTGATCCTCCAATTGCCTTTGCAGCTCAACGATCATCGTCATAAGCCTTTCGTTAGTCTGGGTGCGAGTTTGCATTCTTTTGTGGCCGTCCATCGTTAATTTCCTAAAAGAATTAGGAACTTAGAAATAATCTTCTAATATGAGACAGGTTTTCACTACTAGAGCATTAATCATTAAACTTCTAAACCTCATTCTTATTCTTATACTTGCATCCTAACATCTAACTTTAAAACATACTTACTTGGAGGACTTGGACTAACGTGTGGTGATATGAATTGTAAACAGAAATTTGCTCTGATACCAAAGCCTGTAGCATCCCGTTTCGAATGTCACAGATATCATACATTCATCCATAACATACTTTTTATGTAAGGTAAACTATTAGAACAAAACTTAATTGAAAGCATAACTAAGAAATCATAACCAGGATCCATGCATAAATTTTTTTTTTTACAACATTCGACAACTTAATCCATACTATTAATAATACAATTAAATATTAAATTTATCATAAACATCCTTTATATATAAAAAATAACAATTGATAAAATCATATTTTATCATGAAACATCGTAATATTTTAAAACATTCAACAAACTTTAAAGTATCTTAAACAAATTCTTCATTCTCGGTTCGGCAGGCCGAACCTATTACTTCGGCAGGCCGAACTGTATCGGCAGGCCAGAGTTCATCTACTGACAGGCCGCCCGAGGCTCTGCAAAACTGGATATTAAACTTTGCTAAGATCGACAGGCCGATCATCATTGTTCGGTAGGCTGGCCGACTTTAAAGAAAAACATTAGAAAATTTAATTTAAAGACATGATTCAATAAGCGGAAGACCATATACTTAATAAAGTAAAATATTAAAACATAGTTCATGAAATCATTAAAAACTCATCAAATAATATGTTTCAAAATTATAAACACGGTTTAATCATAAAACTTGCTTCTTTGGCGTTCTTCCTATTACAACTCATTGTCATTTGCTCACACGCCTTTCCATATCCTCCATCTAGTCCATGACCTTCTTCCTATTACATTACATCATAGCATTCAAGTCATCATTGCATCATAAATAAACATACATTGAAATTAACATGATCACTTGAGCACATTAATTCCACGCGATCGTCACCTGTCATAAAACTTAAGATAAATGGTTAGTGACAATAATATCATAAATAAATATGGATAACACTTAACGTCGTTACTATCATTACATAATTTTGTTACATGAAATAGGCGGGTGTTACAGGCATTGCTGATTCTTAGCTTATCAAAAGCTTGCTTAAAGAGGATATCGGCCAAGCTGCCATTATCAATCAGTACTCGTCGCACTATGTTGTTGGCGATATACAGTTCGCACACTAGGGCGTTGTTGTGCTGATGAATTAGCTTGTCCGCTTCCTCCTCAATGAATGTAATTAGAGCATCTTGTTGGTGGCATATTTTGTTAACATGTTTGGATATGTTTATGTACTCACCTCGTTCGATCAGTCAAGCTTTTCTGACATACGTCCGTCGCCCACTTGATGTGTCCTTGGTAACAGGCCCACCAAAGATCGTGTGAACAATGTTCAATGGTTCCGAGGTGTTCCTAGCGTCGGTTCGTGAGCGGTTCGGCATGTCTTGGCTCGACGAATTGTTCCTCCCCGAGGTTGAGCCTGAAGTTATGACTCGCTTAATAAATTCTCTTAAATTTCCTTCCTGGACTAGCCTCTCAATCTGGTCCTTCAGCTGAATACATTCGCAAGTGTTGTGTCCTACGTCCTTGTGGAACTCACAGTACTTGCTTGATCTCGCTTCACCTTGCTGCCCCTAAGCTTGGACGGTGGCACCAGCAGGTTCCTGCCACTTACTTGGGCGAGCACCTCGTCGATGGTCGCCACTAGTGGCGTGTAACTTTGACACTTGCCAGCTGATGTTTTTGGCTTCTCGGGTTTCTTTTCCTTCTTTTGCTTCTTATTCTGCTCGACATTGTTTTGGTTCGGTGCCTTTTTTTGCTTCTTTTCCTTCTTGGTCCCGCTAGGGCCGGCCTCCTCCTTGTGGCTTTTCATGTACTCTGCAGCATCGGCGTACCTCTGGGTGTGGCCGAGCATCTATGAAAACGTGCTCGGCTGCTCGAAGGCCAACGACTAGGTGAGTTTTTCGTCTCGAAGGCCCCCTACAAAAATATGCTTGAGGGTCTCATCTTTGATGTGTTTGACCACTAGAACTGCTCTGGTAAACTAGTTAATATAATCTCGGACGTTGCCGTCCCCTTGCTTGATGGCATATAGATATGTGATCTCTTTTCTCTGCGACTTCGTCGTAGAGAAGGCTACCGAGAAGGCATCAACAAGCTACCGAAAAGAAGAAATAGAGGCTGGTTCAAGTCTTTGGAACCATTGCTGAGCTGGTCCTGTTAGGGTCAGCGAGAAGGCCTTACACATTGCCGCGTTGCTGGCATTGTGAAGGAGCATGTGTCCTTGGAATAGTTTGACATGCTCGTCCACATCTACGGTCCCATCATAAGCCTTAATTTGTGGGACCTTGAATTTAGGCGACATGGGTGCTCGCATTATAGTGTCTGAAAATGGCAGATCCAAGGCTCCTACGTCATTTAGGCCAAAACGGTTGTTTCAGATCTCATCAATTTGGCGCTGTAACGTCTGGAACTAGTGACCATTTGTGTCTTTGGGCAGTTCGACCTTGTAGGGTGCTCTGCCCTCAACACAGTCGTCGGCCCTGGGCTGGCGATTTTGACGTGCTTCTGCTTAGCGTCCTAGCCTGTCAAATATTGATGCTCGAGAACCTTGAGGTGACAGAACCCATGCTGCTTGAGGGCCGAGACAGCCTTCTTGGACTAATCTTTTATTGGTGAGGCACCATGTGTGGAGCCTCTTGAGCGCTCAGAATCGACTTCTTCGTGGTCGACTGCATCCCATCCTGCCCGACCTCCAACCTGGTCAGTTGGGGCTGGAGGTAGCAAAGCAGCTACGGCCTGAAGCTGAGCCTGTTGTGCGAGCTACTGTGTTAGTATCTAAACTACATTTGTAAGCTCTCGGATGGGGTCCTGAGCAACTGGATCCTCTGCTTGTTTGGCCCTGGCCGTGCTTCCCTGCACCCCGGACTAGGACCTTGTGGCTTGGGGGTAGCCCCTAGGCCTACTTGGGTTTTGTTGTCAATTTCTTGCATTTCCCGACCCCTCCTATCGGGCAGCATCGTCTTTGATGTTTCCTCAAGTCACCATCTTGGTTCTCAGAGGTTTGAGCCCTCCTTCTAGTGTCAAAATGTTGATGCTTACCATGGTCCAGCGTTGGATCAACACCACGTGTAGCTGCGCATAGTGTCTAGCTTTTCCCGGCTTACCTCTGCCCAGTCGGGTGTACTTGCAACAAGAGGAGGGACGCTTCAGAGGTGAGAGAAAAGGTGTCAGTCAATAGACGAAGGCTATCCGATGCTCAAGGCAGGGTTGCTCAGCAGAGGATAGGAGCTTGTTAGGTGGGAAGGAGCACTTACTTCTAGAATGCAATAAATGCATCCTATTTATAGGCTACCACTTAGACCGGGTGTCAAGTGGGTTTTGCCCACAACTTGGGTGTCACATCAAGGCGTGTCAGGCAGTAGGTGACAAGTGTCACATCCCTCTATCGATGGATTGGCTTCCATCGGACGGTGAGTTATTTGTCGTTTGTTGGCTTGTGGTGGTGAGTAGCAGTCCACTTTGTGAATGAGAATAATCCGACCCGAGTTGGTGCATAGCCTGAGGTGGCAACCTGTTGGGGGTGCAGCCTTGGGGGCCTTGAGAAGCACCTCAAACGTAGCGTACATTGTTGTCGGGGTCGGTAGTTTGCTCCCCAAAAGCTCAACCGAGCTATATGGCCGACCACCTAGAGTTTGTCTCCTCGGCGGTGGCGCCGAGCTCACCCTCAACATATCCAATAAAAAAACCACCCAAAATCTTAAAGAAAAACATCAAAATACTTAAGAAAAAGTTTAGATTTTACCTCCAAAGTTGCTTAAACTTGCTCTAGAACACTTAAGCTTGTTTCAAATATGGATTTAAGGTTGTATTTGAGCAAAATATTTGTGAGGGATGGAGGAAATTATGGCCAGTTTTCTTAGGAAGGAAATAAGCTTCTTTGTGTTTCATGGAACTAAATTTTGATGGAGTAAAAGTAAGTAAATTTTTAACCATACACTTAACCACATCAAGATACCTAATTGGGGACTTAAATGTCATAAATATTGCTCCTCCTCATGTGGCAAAACCGATTCTCCTAGGGGGAGGATGTGGAAGTTTTTACACCTTAAGAGTGTTACTTTTAATGGGTCCTACTTGCTTTGTACACAGTCTAAATTTCACTGTACTATATTTTTCCTATAATGTTAGTATAAAATTGAGGAGATATTTCCTTTAATAGTCTAATTACACTGACTGCCTTATTCCAACACAGTAGTTTATTTATCTGTGTTTGCACTTTTTTTATATAATTATATTGCATTGTGTACTATTCCTTTTTAACTGTCTCTTTACATTGTATTCCAATAGCAATTGGACTGCAAACACTAAAATCTTTGCCAGTTTATTTAGCTAGCAAATAAACAATTTCTATACTATTTTAGACTATGGCTTGATTGTTTTATTTCTACTAACATATTTTCCTTTCTGGACTAAGTTTAAGAAAAAGGCGACCTAATGAAGAAGACTGAAAAAGAAGACGACCCCTTTTTTGTTTTTATTTATTTTTGAATAGATGTTCCGATATATTTAAGATTATTTAGTTCTTTTTATTAAGTCATGTGCTATGAAAGTAATTATTTCCATACAAAATTAACATTCGTTGGTTTAATTAGTCATTTTGTACCCAAAACAAGAGGTGGTGGGACTTAGTTAAATAAACAAAAGAAAAGAAAAGGACCAAGTCATCACTTAAAAGACTAAGGACTATCTAATCTATTTACTTTTAATTGTTATTACGACTAATTAATCTTGAGGTTTGTTTAAGCAACGTGGTCCAAAATATTTATCAACTTAAGAGGGAGGAAAAACTTGAAAAAATGGATTAAGCTCTTGGAATTGAAATTATGTGAAGATGGAAGGAAACTTGAAGGTATTAATTGGTTTGAATTATGTTGATTAAAATTTTTTTTATTTGAACATAAAAGTCTGATATTTATAGTTCAAACTATAATCTAAATTGACAGTTAAATATGCTATAAAGTATTAATCTAAATAGGAAATCTAAATTGAATTTGTGTTTGGATGAGTATTAAGAATTGTGGTTTGAAACATTAAAATTTTATTTAAATGAAAAGTCAATATAAAATTAAAAAACTAATTAATTAAAAATAATATGAGAAAATAGTGCTATATTATAAATACAAATATATGAGAGTGGAATTACTATTCAATATTAGTTAAAAAATGTTTTTTTTTTGGGATTGTTGAATTTTGAGTTGGCCTGTTCATCTAGTTTGAACTAATAGTTTAGTTCAAAGTAAATACTTTAAACACTAATTTAAATTGTAATAGCTGCTCAAATTGAATTCAAACTAGTGAACCAAACACGATTAAAGAATATGCAAGAGTACTATTTCATAGGTTTATACTCTCAACTTAGTCTTGTACCAACTGTGGGAGCATTTCATATGATTTGATCATATCATATTTCAACGGGTATGGCTCATGCACAAACACTTTAAATATTCATATTTTACAAAACCGAATGCAAGTTTGAGAAAAGATTGTCAGAAGTAAATTTCGTTTTAGATTCTTTTAAAATTAATCTTTTTGAATATATTAAATAAAGGTTATGTTAACTTCATCCGGTAACCTGGTTGGTTACTTTAGTCATCTTGCGGGGTAGTGAGTTTGAAATTTCCAACGCCTTTTGCCTTCGTCCAATAGACCGATATTGTAAAAATGCAAGTAATTTGATTGTTTGACATTGAGCCAAAACGTGATTTTTGGCATCCTTTTGCATAGTAAAGAGGCTTTTGAGGCTCAAAATGTCTAATAAGCCATAGAGAAAGCTCTTAACTTGTGAAAAATGTTTTCATAACCTTCAAGCCTACATGACATTTATTCTCTCATTGATTGGGCATTAATTTCAAAATAACTCTTGTTCTTACCTATTATTAATATGCATTAATTGAGTGATCACACAATCTTCTACGTTCAAACATATATCAGACCTGTTGTCGGAGAGATTCACGGGTGAAACAAACATCCAAAATATTATTCAAGTTTATATCTTACCAAGTAAAATTGGTGTGCATGGCAACGGTGAAAGTTATAGTGAGCTTAAGGTAGATAGTCACAGGTTGCAGGAGAGTTTATGGATTAGATTGGGATTAAAGGTCAATCTATACATATTGGATTGAAATTTTTCCAATTCGAAATCAATTCCTGATACCCTCGATCCAATCCAAAAACAATGGATTGAATCTTTAAATTTATTAAAAAACTAAAAATTAAAATTAATATAATACAATATAACGTAATTAAATACAACAAAATGGTAATAATGCTATGTAGTTTTGCTTATTTTTTTATCTTAGGTTAGATTTAGGTCTTAAGCTCTTTCTTGGTATGCTTTAGACGTTAGGGTAAACGTCAATGTCGTGCGTAAATAATATTGGGCTTTGCAATTACTAATTTAGGCTGAACTTTTTTTTTTTCTTTTAAGCATATAAATATTAGAAACATTCTTGTACTGCATTGACTTATATACTTATAAAAAGTACACACACATACACGCGGGGTTTCTACAGTCCATCAACGGACTCTGGAAGTTTTTAAACTTCACTCAATGTGAACTGTTTAGATCAAATAGAACGGTTTAGATCGAGGTAAAGGTATTGATGCCACAATTTATTATTGCAATAGTAAAACAAGTTTTGTGTGTACAATCATTACACTATTATTAGTTGACGACAAGACTTGTTCCGTTGTTATTCTAGTATCACAGGTTTTTTTGTTCTTAAAAAACCTGCTTTAAAAATTCTTTTTCATTCCGACTCTAACTGAGAAGACTCTTGTTTCTATGCTTTTAGAGCATAAAAGGGGGCAAATCCAAATCCATATATACCTTTGTTGTGAGACAATGAAAGAACCATGTCGATAAATCTTGACCATTATATTTAGAGTTAAAAAAGAATTGGATGATATGACCATTAAATTGAAGGTTCAAATACGAAAAAAATGCAGAAGTTTTTAAAAGGTAAATTAAAGAATATACTTTATTAAGAATTGCACTAACGTTAGAGAAAAAAAAAACAAATAAAAAAAAAAGGTTGAAAAATATAATAAAATAAAAGAAACAAGTAAGCTTAATGTGTGAGGTGTGTTCTCAAAAGAGCCATGTGAATAAATCTTGACCACCATATTTAGAGTTTAAATAAATTGAGAAATGTGAACCATTAGATTGAAGGTTGAAGTGCAAAAGAAGTGCAACCTTATTTTTCCTTCTATAAATACTTTAGATTATAGGTATAGTGATTTGTCCTAATTTATTGATGAGTATAAAAAGTTTTAAATTTTAAAAAACTAATCCGCCCCTTCTTGGATAGTCATACTTTTGATAACACCCACAACAAGAGCCCGTAATTAGTATCAATGATATTTCTAGATATTTTTCTTCTTTTTGGGCTACCTTGATTGTGTTGATTAATAGGTTACGTACATACATTCATTGAATTCATAAGCACTGCAATAGTTTACTTCTTCCAAAAAAAAAATAAATCTTCTAAGATTTTGAATAATAATTTGCAATGTCCTCTTAAGTTAACAAGTCAATCGTCAATTTATTCGTATTCGTCTAGCCTAAAAAGTGTTACCTTTTATAAACATCTTTTAAAATTAAATCCGTAAATTGTAATGAGATACAAACTAGGTGGAATCGTTAAAAAACTTTCCATACATCTCCGTCTAAGTAAATTTATATCACCCAAGATGACATTAATATCAACTTTTCATAACTAACTTTTTGGTTATCAAATAATATAAAACTCTCACATGTTACTACAGTTAAAAGTAAAAAAGTTGCTATAGTAAAAATTTTCTTTCTAATTAATACGCTATAAGCACTAAACACTACTTATAAGCCTCAATTTCATAAACTTAATCATGTTAGACTTTTAGCTCACCAAAGTAGTTCCAAGACAACTTCAAAAATGGTCCAAATAAAACTGAATCCATCATACCTTTATTAATTCATTTAATCATACACGAAAAAGAATCTTTGAAATGATAACTTTTGTCTTGTCTCAACTTTTTTCCGATAAAACCCAATAATTAATTCAATCTATTTTATTCTCAACTCCCTCGACACTGAATCCTCCTCTTATGACTTAGACATTGATATATCTGTTTCCTTTCCATTTATTTCTTCTTCTTCTTCTTCTTCTTTTTTAAAATTTTTTTCCATTTCTCATTTAAGAATAGATTACTCATCACTCTTAAATTCTCCGTAAAACACCTCCTTTTTAATATAACTTACATGTCTTTACATGATCGTAACAAGCCACCACCAATTTCTGCTTTTTTTTTTTTTTTTGCTTTGATATTTAACACCGTATAGCTAATGCTACAAGTGCAACATTAATATCAACACTAACTTTCCTATTTCTCTTCTTTTTCTTTTATTTGATCACTTAAACCATGTATTATCATCATATCTTATTATCATTTATTATGCATCTGGTCTTGAATGTGGTCCTTAAAAGTTTTGAATTCTATTGACAATATTCATAGATCGTTACCTTCATAAATATTGACAAATCATACTTTATCTTTTTTTTTCCCCTCCTTCCACGTGAAAAACAAATGTTGCCCATACATCTTTAACTCCCAAAGCTTTCTAACTTATTGACATAAAAATAAATAAAACTAATAATTATAGTCTAATGCTTACTTTAGAGACCATAAACATTTCTTAATCACCACACAAATTAAATATTTTAGGATTAGCAAATTGGGGCATTACATGATTAATTAATAAAAAATTCTATTTTATAATTAAACTAGCAACTTACCCTAAATATATTAGGATTAGCAAATTGGGGCATTACATAATTAATTAATAAAAAATTATAATTGGTAATTAAATTAACAACTCACATTAGAAAGTTTATATAAAAGAGTTGTAGGGAAATTGAGATTTGTATTTGTTCTAAGGTTTGGGTGGAAAACTACATGTATGCACATGCTCGGATATCCGTCAATGTATAGGTGGGGAAGTCATTACTCATTGGGAAGGATGTGTAAGAAATGTTAGAAATATATCAGTAGATAAAGACACATGTCTTCTGTTAATAAGCTACTTTATTATGTAATTGCATATGGTATGCTCATATTATTAATATGCATGTGACCATAACAAGATCCGTTACTAAAAATGCTTGTGTTTTGAGTTAAGTATATCACAATGTACCAGCAAATGGTAACAATAAGATGATACAAGCGAGTAGATATAGAGAATTCTCTTGCGTGATTGATATGCATATTACTAATATAATGTCCGACGCTAAAAATATTTGTTAATCACTTGAAGATTTCACTCTAAGATATTAAGATGTGTATATTTCTCATATGGAAATGAGATCGAAAGTAATAAATAAAATTGTAGTACAATCCTCTAAATTTCTAGTAAATTTGTACGGAGAGAATTGGGGGTGGTAATATGTATTGGTGGGTCCTGTTAGTGTTAGGCTTATTTGTAGAAATTACGTTAACCTTAACATAACTCATGATCCAAATGGGTTGAGAAATCACAACCTTCATATGACCTGTCCTAACATAGTTGACACTTACAAGACCTACACAAACCAATTACCTTTGTGATCTACCACCAACAATCGATCTGCAATACACTCAACCAAAATCAACCCATAACCCGCTAATGACCTATGACTTATTTTTTTAATTTTAAAATTTATGCACTTAAATTACATTTAAAACATAAAACACGTATATCCTCAAAATCAATTAGTTACATGCCACAACAACTAATCACTCCTAAAAATTTAAAAGAACATCAAACCAAAAGTAGGGAAAAAGTATTTAAAATTAGTATGGTAATCAAACGGGTCAATTTAGTGACATAAGTTGACATGAACATAACCCTTTTTTGATGGGTCAATTTCAGGTTAATATTAAATTAACAATGACTCATTTTTTTGATACTAACCCGCAAAAAAAATTAATTCATGTTCGTATCGTGTCATCATTTTGTAACCCTTATTGCTATTCTCATGAAGAACTATATAGGTGGAGAATGTCTATCTTCTATTAGCTAGAGACTTCTTTAGACTTTTGGCTATTAGAAAAAAAAAAAAAAAAAGACTAAAATTTCTCACTATGAACATTGGTCTCTCCAATGTTGTTGTTCAAGCCAAATGTTGTTGATTAAAAAAAAAACGTGCGTAGAACACAACGGATAGGTTTGTTAACATTTTTCTAAACCTTTTAGGATATATTTCATGTTCCTCTATAAACACTTATCACATTTGTTGTTCCTATTTATTTAACTAACAACTTTGGACGATCAAGTGTTTAAAAACTTTACAATCTTTTTCATTAGTCTCATCTTCATGAATTAATTAGTATATGTGCATTGTTTGATTCTTTTTTTCTCAATCATCTTTCCACTCCTTGTTGGATATAATTTTCTTAACTTTAAGGTAAGATTACATAAAGCTCTAGATGAAGCCAAAAGAGGACCTAAAGGAAAAAAAAAATCATTAAAGATATTTTTATAGCAAAAAATAATTAATTGAAGTTTCGAGTCAAACTCAACATCATCTATAAGTGGTATACGTTAAAAAATTGATTTTGTGATACAGTGCAATTTTAGTTTTTTTTTTTATTTAATCACCTAGAATTTAACTCAGACTGCTATAAACTATAAATTAAATTTTAGATAATCAGACGTATTGATAACCGAAAGTAACACTTCTGACTGATCAAAACTTCAGGAAAAAATCTTAACCTTTAGATCTTCAATGTTATGTCTCTTCCTTTAGGCTGTTGTGTGAGTGGACACAACTCAGTAGATATTCAATACAACCTTTTCCCTTCGAACCACTATGACGTAGAGGAGCAATAATCAATAAAGGTAAGTAATCTAAGCTTTACTCTCTCTAATTTGCACTATAGAAGTTTGAGAATAAATGATGACCTAAGGCCTCTATTTATAGAGTAGGTTAAAGAAATCAGAAGACTATCAAAACTGGAAGAAATTTTTTCTCTCCTCCTTGTAGAACACGTCAACCATATGGGTACTATCCCCATGGTACATGTCTACCACTAGTAGATGGTGAATTCAACCAATCATAGGGTAGGGTTTTGTGACTTCCTGCATCATCCAAGATAACTCCAATTCATATAGTTCTAATTTAAACTAGAATTCTATTATTTAAAATATAATGACCTACTTTAAATAATTAGATTGTTACTGGCCTAGTGGCTTGTACCATATAACCTTCTATACTACCTATGGTAAATGCATCTACCAAGCTTCTCAAGGAATTAGCAAGCTAGTTTTGGGACCTAATGGATATATATTTATCAAGCTCTAATTTTAAAAGATAATATAATTTTGAATTAATTATTGTTGGTGCTCTTTTGTGGCAGGCTTGCTAATGTGGAGGGTGTAGCTCACGTGGTCTCTTGTGGTTGGTCCAAGTAATACATAATGTGGTAGCATGTTAGGTGGCAATGACCGATGAGAGTGTGATCACATCTCTGACATGAAAAATGGCCCAAGTTGTTGTCTTTGCAAACAACAAATGTTGGCCTAGCTAGGTACAGGCTAAACCTTGATGACCCCAAGGAGAGAAGTTTCCAAGGGTGACACCCATTGTGATTTCGGTCTGTGGCTATGAAGATTTCATGGAAAGAGATCTCTAAGCAAGCGAACACATAGGATAGAAATGTAACCAATTTGTGGAGGTGAGAGTGAGTTTTTTATACTAGTTGTGTTATACAGTAAAGAAATATGGCACATTAGATGATGTCAGTTATTACACCAAAGGCAAGGTTGACCTATGGATTATGTTTTAGTCCTAATAGAGAGTATTTTTCTTGAGAGTTTATTGCTCCACTAACATCATTGGGAGGAATGCATAAAAGCTTGTTCTAGAGGGATCTCACTAGAAACCATGGAGTTTTTGATTTTTCGATGAGAGAACTTGAGTGTTTCAAGGCTAAGAGGGCATTTTCTAAAGTTGTGGCTACTGTTTTGGATTGAAAATGGCCTTGTGGGTTTTTGTAAAGTGTTGAGTGATTATTGCGATGATGTGTGAGTTCATGGTAGGCCTTGAAAAACTAGCTGTATTCTGGTTTAGTTGAGGCCTTGCTATTCTAGAACCTTAGTTGGGTGGTTTTCAACCAAAGTTTCAAGCTGTAGGCCAAATGGGGTAGCCAATTGATGCGGGAAAACTCCCTTTAGGGGGCTTTAAAAAGATGCTTAACCTAGTTTTGACCTTCACAAGGTCACTTGACGTGAATAATATATTGGATGGCTTATAAAAAGGGACAATAAGTTTTAAGAAGTTTTTTCCTCCTTTTTTGTGCAAGTTTGGGTTTTTTGGACAGAGATTCCTAGTTTGACTTCTAAGTAAAAAGGAAAAGTCATCCTTGTTGTTTTCTATAGCTCTTTCCTCAGATTAGGAGACCTACTTGTGCTAATTGGGTTAGGTAATTGTTGTAAAACAAGTACGCAGTGAAATTTTAAAAATTTTAAGTTAGAGTATTTTTCAAAACAAAAATTTGACATGCTAAATACATAAATTAATGATAGATTTTACTAACCTCTTTTGTGAACCGAAACGCAACAATAATCTATGAAGAAAAGAACATCCCAAAAGAGTCTCAACCAACAGGTCTCTTTTGCTATTCTCTATCCACGATTAGAGTGTGGGTGGTCACACATCTTACAGCTTTTCCTTTAGTGATTCCCCTTCCAACCACTTGAGAAAACCTAGAACTAAGTTTCTTGATGTTGAACAATAGCTCTCAAGGAGTTTCAAAGTTTCTTAAATTAGAGTACACACTTTATGCTTTTCAAATGATGTAAATAACTAAGAAACTCATCCCTTATTTATAGTGGATGAATTTGGGGTTAAACCTTATCAGATTAGGCCTCAAAATTCGATTCTAGATCAATTACTTATGAAAAGCGCGTCAAAAATGAGTATATAAATTATCACAAGATCAACCTACCTAACTTTCTGCATCGGCAAGTCGAAGTTTTCCATCGGCCTGCCGAGCTTACGATAATCTTGATCCTTGAGAATATCTTATTTTTCACCCAGAATCTTAGATAGAGCTTCAGTTTTAATTCAAATAACCTAATAGAGAAGTTTTCTGATTAAAATAGCCAAATCCAAATAATCCCATAGAAAATAAAATTTTATTCAAATAATTCAACATATTTATCTTGAATTAATTTACGAAATTAATTCAACTGATAAACTAACATGAATTATTAAATCTTATTTTATCAAATTTCAACCAATCTAATAATTTAACATAAGTCTCCAATATATAAAAAAAACATGCCGTATCATTATAGGATTTATAATGAGCTAGCAAAGGGGATTAGATGGACATATATAGTTCAAGCTTCTATAATTATAAAATATAATATCCTAAATACATATTTTATAACTATTAACTTTAACGCTACTCTACTAAAAGCTAAGAGCTACACTTTCAAACTATATAAAATTACGAAGCTTCAATAAGCTAACCGTCTATGACATATCATAATGTGTTACATCCCTATAGGATATTCATAATCGACTTAAGGATAAATTTTGTTTTATCTTTCCGATTATTTTTATCTTACGTTCTATTATCACACCATTGGAACATGTACTATCCATAGATAGTATACCATTTGGTTACACCTATATATTCAAATGGTTGACTACTTCAGTCTTCCAATTATAGGATAATGCATATAAGAGAAATATCATTAACCCTACAAAATGAGCTATGGATTCCATTTCTATGAATAATGAGTCTAGGTGAATCAAGAGTCATGTCTCCAACTTACCGGTATATGTACCATCATTAATTTAGGAAGTCACCTTTTGGTACATCAAAAGACGTAAGTCAAGAATACAGGCTCATTAGTCATTTTAGGATTAAGACACAATAAATATGATTGTCTAAAATGAATCGATTTGTACAAACAAAATGTAACGCCCCTTAATTCGGACGTCACAGATGTCGTTACATACTTACATTCGTACATGCATAAACCTTAAACTTATAAATAATATCAAACTTAATCGTTATTATTGATTTTAAAAGTACTTAAACTTACATTACCAGGATCCATTCATACATTTTTTTTTTCAAACTTAACATTGTTTCGAAAATCATTGTTTAATTTATTCCATATCATAATTTACTCAATTATACTTAAATTAATCATAAACTTGTTTAATAATATAAGTTTATCAAATTGTAAAATCAGGACTTATAAAAATATATCACATTAATTCTCTTTGATCATCACATCATTTAAAATCCATTTATTCCCACAGTTCGGCAGGCCGAACTTGGGACTTCGATAGGCCGAACATCATCGGCAAGCCGGAGCTCCCTCAACCGGTAGGCCTGTAGAGGCTTTGCAATCCGGATTAAAAATTCATCTAGGTTCGGCAGGCCAAACTTCTGGTCTTCGACAGGCCGGCCATAGAGTTCGGCAGGCCATCCGAGACTAAATTCCTTTGAAAAACTTAACTTAAAACATACCAACTTTACATAAAATATAGCGGAAGTTCATAATTCATTAAAAAATGATAAAATATCTTATAAAACCATATTATAATTATTCTTAAAAACTTAACATAAAAAATATGTTCAAAAAAAATATAACTTGATTAAATCATAAAATCATTTTTTTTCTTAGCATGCTTCTGGTTACAATTCATCGTTCATATTGCTCACACGCCTTCTCATGTCCTCCGCCTATTCCATGACTCTCTTACCCTTATCTGCAACATGACATAAAACATTATTAAGCTAACGCTTAGTAAGTACATAAAATTCTCACAATTTTTAAACATTTCATAAACATCATCATCATCATCATTGTCATCATATCATAAAAGTTCCTTAAGCACAATTTCATAGAACATATCTTTCATAACGTTGACCATGTTAAAACTTAGTCCATTTTTATCTTAAGGGCCCAAGTGTTGCACCATAAACATCATCATAGGCACGCCGTCATGAGAGGAGAAGGGTAGCTAATCCCAAACCAAACATGACATCATAACATAACATTTCATAACATTGGGTGTGCAACACTTATTAGGTGATACATATATACATACTTTTCATACTTTGAAACATGTCATCATCATATATGCATATCTTTAAAATCATGAAAATCTTTCATAAGAACTCCTTTAAGGACAAATCATCATAAAATCATCATGAATATCCTTGTAAACATATCATCAAACCTTGTAAAAACATGTGTCATGTTGCAGGTGAGAATGTACTTACCTTAACGATAGCTTACTTAACCTTAAAAATGCACTTGGTGATGACGCCGCGGTCTCGATGTGCTCGCTTCCTAGAGTGTTCATGCCATATATCCATTTAAAGATGCAATAAAAAAATCAATATTTATCATAAAATATCCATACACATAACATTCATTCATATAATATTCACATATACATACACTTATCTCATATTATAAACATAATTCATAACCATAAAAAATCGTCATCACATAAACATGTTATTATGATTTTTCTTAAATCATAAAAATTACCTCAAGCACATAAAACAAACCATACATTTTGAACATAATTATCTTTTAAATAAAACGTTTTCAAACAATTAAAATATATATATTTATATTTTAATTTAAAACTTCATACAAGCATCATATTATCATGCATGAAATTATTTTATTATCATAAAATCTTTTAAACATACATAACATTTCATAAACAAAAAAAATCCAGAAATAACATTTATTAAAACATTTTTCTTAATGAATTCCCATAAAAATTTCATAACATAAAAATAAAATACATTCATCTTACATACTCATACATATGCATATTTTAACAACTTTTCATGAAAACATCATATTTACCCCTTAAATAATCATTACATTTTTCATACTTTTAAAATTATACAGTAACATATTACTGTGATGGGCAGAAGACAGAAATATCATTTTTCATTAGAACATTGAAATGACATGAAACTTAGAAAAATATCACATAATATATACATAACATCATATATAAAAAAATCGAGACAAAATACAATACCTAACGAGGAGAAGAATTTCTTTTCAAAAATACTAGAAAAACCGAATTCATACCTGGAAATATCTTCTCAAAACCGCTTGATTTCAATCAACGAAATATGACTTTTCTTATAATTTTTGCAGAGAATTTTCGTGAGAGAGAGAAAAGCAAAGCACTCGTGGAGAAGAGAAGAGGAGGAGAAAATAATAAGAGAACGTCTCAAAACTGAGAGAAATTATCTGAGGAAAGAGCGTTAAATTTTTTCTAACGTAATGTGTATAATGAAGAGTCATTACTCTTCATTAAGTCAGAAATTTCTGACTGTTGACAGGGTGATTGGTGTGGGAAAAGGAAGAGAAAGAAAAGGAAGGTCAAACATCATCAATCTTACCTTAATTTACCTTCTAAAAATAGGAAACCTCTTAAAATAATACAAATCAAATCCTTTAATTTCCTTAACTGATAAAAACATTCCATTATTATGCCAATTAATCACATTAATTCACCAAATTAATGTAATTAACTCAGCCATAATTTTGGAGAAATTTCTACTGACTGCTTGTCAGCCGTGTTCGGCCTGCCGGTTCTAGCAAGTTCGGCCTGTCGATCTCGGGCAAGATGTTCAGCCTGGTGATCTTGAAAGTTTGACCTACCGAACTGTCCTTAAATGCCATACCATAAAACATTCATACTTTATTGCATCATAAATAAACATATATTTAAAATTTCACATGAACACTAGAGCACAATGATCGCATGCGGTCGTCACCTGTCACAAAACTTGACATAAAAAGTTAGTAACATGCACATCACATATCATATCATATAACATAATTTATTAATAACATTCCTTAACAACATTACTAACTTAACGTGGTCCGTTACATAAAATAGGCGGGCGTTACACAAAATTATTAACCTAATCTATTCAACTTTTATGTATCGATCCAATATATCATCACCTATGACAACACACCAATGTTTCTACTCATAGAGTCTCATTCTGATGACTAAGACAAGCCGTCTACCATGAGGGATGTAGACAACATAACAATCTTAGCATTAATAAAGCATCCAACTTTATTCTCTCGATTGTCGATCTTATGATTTTGACCATTGCCTTTAAGATTCAAGTCTTCCTCATAATTCGTTCATCATATGTATAATTCTTAAAGGTTTAGACTAATAGTCTTAGACTTTTGTTTGCTTATAATACATTCAACAGAAATGAACATGAACAGGACAACATTTGGTATATAAATAATAAATAAACTCTTTATTGATAAAATGTCTCCAAAAACATATCGTAACATTTTACTCCTCAGGGCACTATGTTTAATAATTTCCCATTTGCACTAAATGAGTAAATGTGATATGTTATACATCCCCATAGCCTCGATAGGCTATAATGTCCTTAGACGCGATCAAACATATTTCTACATCTCCACTCACCATGTTGTTCTTTATCACATGATACCCATGATGAATATACTTACTCTTTCTAAGAAACCTTGGTTCCTTAGCATTAGCTATCGGTACAGTTTTATCACAATATAGCAATACTGCCTTATCCATGCCAGGAACTATCTCAAGATCCCCAAGGAACTTGTGGACCCATACTTCTTCTTTCAAAGCATCACTAGTTGCCACATACTCAGCCTTCATCATTAAATCCGAAGTGCAATCTTGCTTGACACTTCTCTAAACAATAACACTGCTGCTTAGAGTAAACACAGAACTAGAAGTTGATCTTCTCGAATCCAAATAGGATTAGAAATCTGAATTAATGTATCCTAGAGTTGTTGGATCCTTACCTGAATACACAAACATATACTATCGAGTTCTTTTCAAGTACTTGAAAATATGTTTGATTGTAACCCAATGGTTTCGTCTTGGATCTGACTGAAATCGACGTACTATCCCAACTGCATAACAAATGTCTAGTCATGTACAAAGCATAGCATACATGAGACTGCCCTCTACCGAAACATAAGGTACCTTCTTCATGTATTTTCTCTCTTCATCAGACTTTGGTGAGTCTTTCTTAGAAAGAGTAATTCTAGACCTAGATGATTTCCCACCTTTCTTGGAATTTTGCATTACGTACTTCTTGAGAATTTTATCTATGTATGTTGCTTTGGATAAAGCTATCATTTTGTTCTTCCTATCCCAAAATGATTTGGATACCGAGAACATAGTTAGCTTCACCCAAGTCTTTCATGTCAAACTGTTTGGTCAACCATAATTTGACCGATGAGAATGCCCCAATGTCATTGTCAATTAGCCGAATGTCATCTACATAAAGCAATAGAAAAACCACCTTCTCATCCTTAATGTGTTTGTAAACACATGGTCTGCCCACATTTTGTTTGAAACCATAAGTCTTGATCACCTGATCAAATCTTATGTTCTAAGAACAGGAAGCCTGCTTAAGTCTATATATTGACTTTAGTAGCTTACAAACCTTTCCTTCTTGACCCTTAGCATTGAACCCGTCTAGTTGTACCATATATATGGACTCATCAAGATAGCCATTTAGAAGAGCTGTCTTGATATCCATTTTTCAAATCTCGTAATCAAGAGTGACAGTTTGTGGATAAGAGAATGCAGATGGACTTAAGCAAGGTTACAGGTGAAAAGGTTTCTTCGTAATTGATTCCTTCCTTTTGTGTGTATCCCTTAGCTACCAGTCTAGCATTATATTTTTGACTTTCCAATCTATTCATCTCTTTCTCTTATAGATCACTTACACCTTATTGGTTTTACCCCTTTAGGAAGATCCACAAGTTCTCAGACTTGATTAGTCTCCATAGACTTCATCACAATGTTCATGGCTTTTGTCCAAAGCTTTGAATCAACATCCTCTATAGCCTCTACATAGGTGTAAACGTCCCTGTCATGTTCAACCGGCTCAGCCAAATAGGCTTCACTAATGAATATATACCTCTGGGGTGACGCCCGATGCTCCCACTATGACGAAGCCCCTTAGGTTATTGTTCAATCAATTTTTCTACATTGATTGGATTGGTTTCAAGCAGAATCCCTAGAGTGTTCGAATCACTCGCCAACTCCATGAGCACCACTTTATTTCGAGGCTTAAAGTTGGTTATGTAACTTTCCTCAAGGAATGTACGATTCATTGAAACCAAGACTTTATTCTCTTTAGGGTTGTAGAAATAACACCTTTTAGTCCCTTTGGGATATCCTACAAACACACAAACTTCTAAAAGTGCTTCTAACTTGTTCGCTTCCTTATACAAAACATAAGTCAGACATCCCTATATGCAAATATGGTTTAAAGATGTCTCCTTACCTGTCCACAACTCGTGATGAGTTTTAAAAACCGATTTTGAAAGCACATTGTCCAAAAGATAACATGCGTTTTGTAGTGCATATCCCCAAAAGGGTAAAGGTAATGTCGAATAACTCATCATGACCTAACCATGTCCAATAAAGCCTTATTCCTTCTCTCAGCTACGTCATTCTGCTACGGAGTGCCTAGCACAGTCAAATGGGATAAAATCCAATTCTCTAATAAGTGTCCCAAGAACTCATCGAAGAGATATTTAGCATTGCGATCAGATCAAAGTGCCTTTATGGGTTTACCTAATTGCTTTTCCGCTTTAGTCCAAAACTCCATGAACTTGTCAAAAGTTTCACTTTTTTGATGTATTAGGTATATATACCCATATCTTGAGTAATCATTAATAAAATTGATAAAGTACTTATACCCTCCATGTGCCCTAATGTTCATAGGACCATAAAACATCACTATGCACAAGTTCTAAAACCCTTTCGGCTCTATTGCCCTTAGCACCAAATGGCCTTTTGGTCATTTCGCCCTCAAAATAAGATTCACATTATGGTATAGATTCCACCTCAAGTGACTTAAAGGTCTATCCCTTACCAACCTTTGAATCCTATTCAGGCCAATATGATCTAATCACTAATGTCAAAGATAAGTCTTATTAGAGTGAGAAGTCTTAAGTTTTTCAGAGTTATTTTTATTAACCTTAGTATTAAGCATTATATCCATCTTAGGTTTGATAAAATAGAGATTGTTTTGCATCCATCCATCATAGATAAAGGATTTGTTTTTACAAATCATAACTTTATTATTTAAAGAGACTAAATAAGAGTCTTTAAATGAACAAGCGACAGATATTAAATTCCTTTTAAGTCTTGGAACATAAGAACAATATTTCAAAACTAAAATCCTATAATTATTTAGATAAAAATGGACGTCTCCCACTGCTTTAGCCAAAACTAAGGATCCATTGCCTATCTATAATGTGAAGTGCTTATATAGCAAACTTATCATGTCCTTAAATCCCTTCAGAGAAACACAGACATAATTAGTCGCACTAGAATCTATGAGTTCAACTAATTATGTCTCAATTATTTAAAGTTTGCACCTACTTCCTGTAGATAGGAAGCCCTTGCAATTCTTCTTACTATGCCTAACTTTTCCATGGAAAAAGCACTTTAGGTTCTTTGGGTTCTTCTTTTTATTCTTTCCATTCATCGAAATATAAGATTTTCTGCTCTTAGCCCTCTGCTTCTTTCCATTCCCTAGGCTAGAATTGGAACCATATGTAGTCATCAAGTTAACCTCACCACCAATAGGAGTTTCCCTAATCATATTTTCAAACTCTTGTAACTGCTAAATCAACTCAGCCATGGTCACATCCTGTCTATTGCTTAAATTATATAAAGCTCTAAATGGGATGAATTCCTTTAAGAGTCTTAAAAACCATAGTAATTTGTGACTCAACATCAATATCAGCTCCATGGGTTTGAGCCTTAACAAGGTAACCTATGACCAACATCATATGCTCCTTCACAAAAGTCCCCGGTCTTTGCTTGTAGTTTAAGAGTTTTTGAAGAGCCCCTTGACATTTTTTTAGGGCTTGGGCTCCAAACATATCTTCAAGATTATTCAAGATCTGCTTCACAATCTTATAATCTTTATATTGAGCCTACAACATGTTATTCATGCTTGCAATAACATAGCAACGGGTTTGATCATTAGCATCTTTCTAGCGATGATACGCTTGAATTTGCTCGTTAGTGGAATCCCTTGTAGGTTCGAGAGGATACGGTGTTCTTAGCACAGATTCAGTTTCTCAAAGAAAAGGACAATATTTAGGTTCCTTTTTCAATCATTGTAATTCTTGCCAGTTAACATATGATAAGGTCTTTTTAGACATTTTAATCCACAATAAAGATTCATATACCAAATATAAGCAAACATTGTTTAACAATTTAGTAAGATATCATAAACAACTAAATATACACTTGTGTTTATGTGTCAAAATCTTAAAAAAATTACAACCTTGCAATGATAATTCCCAACTCAAAATTTAACAAGCCACCTAGGAGAGACTTGCCAAATTCAACAAGGAACACGGATCCCCTCTGATTAACATCTGCTATCCAAGACCGGTTTGATCTAGCATATATTAATAATCATTTTCTTTAGCCATTAATTTCATTAACAGAGCTCCTAAGGGAGGTTAATAATAAAATTAATCTTGAGTGTATAACCATCCTTTCAACTATCATGCTAAAATAAATTATCCCTTTGGAGATCCAACTCGGTACATTATGAAATCCCTTCCTAGGAGTCGAAACTATCGTATGTTATCATGGACCAATGATGGAGGCCGTAGGTCCTCTCTTCGAAAACCTTCTTCCTCTCAATATTTTAAAAGTCAAGGTTTTATGTTAACATGCATGAACAATTTTAATGAGTGGTGCTCCCTATTCTACATTACATGTTATCAACATACATGGAAAATCATATTATAATGTAGACAAGCAAAACAACATGCAAAGCCACAAGCAAAATAATAAATAAATAGCCATAATATCATGGTTCAATCCTAGAGAAAAGAAAATAATGATTACAAAAGATCAATCGAAACATATTATTGATTCTTCATCTTGTATCTTCAAGTTGTATCATTCTTCATGTGGTATCCATCTTTATTTCTTCAATCCCTCATAGATCAAAAGTTTTATTTTTCTAGTCATCATAAAATTTTATGTTTCTCAAAATTGTCTCAAAAATAAAAATAAAAAATTGCACCCAAGAATGCACATTTTTTGAAAATTTTCTACCCTGCTGTCGACCTATAGAATTGGAAGTTTGGCTTGCCGGTCTACGACCATCGACTTGCTGAATCAATGGGTTTGGCCAGCCAACCAAGCTAAACCAACTTTTTTTTGGAAAATAGTGCTTAAGCAGTTTGTCAATCTTATTTTTAACAATTCAAAAACATAAAAATTTATAAACATAGAAAAACAATAGAACTCCTATTATCTCTATTTTCTAGATCCGTCTTCACTTCGAATGATTATTTATTTACAAAATTTTACAAATTTAAAATAATAATTCATAGACAATGATGATAGACCGTCATCTAGTTACATGAAAAACCAAGATACACATTTTAACATCTAAGGAACTATAACCAACACAAAAAAATTAATTAATAAATAATTAAATAGAAATTTAATCAACCATAATTAATTAATAAACATTCATCATATAATATCATGACAACATTTAATTATATAGAAATCCTAGAGTGCCAACTCTCTAAAAAATTAAATTAAAGCATAGCAGAGAATAAGATCACATAATTCATGTATATAACATGATCACAAATCCGAAAATCAACGTAAAAACCTGTCTTTGATACCAATTGTTAGAAAATGAGTGCGCAACTGAATTTAAAAAATTTTAAATTAGATTTTTTTTCAAAACACAAGTTTGACATGCTAAATACATAAATTAATGACAGATCCTACTAACCTCTTTAATGAACCTAAAAGCAATAGTAATATGTGAAGAGATGAACGTCTCAAAAGAGCCTTAACCAGCTGGTCTTCTTTGTTACTCTCTATCCACGATCAAAGTATGGGTGGTCATACATCGTACAGCTTTTCCACTGGTGACTCTCCTTCCAACCATTTGAGGAGACCTAGAACAAAGGTTCTTGATGTTGAACAATAGCTCTCACAGGTTTCAGAGTTTTTCAAACTAGAGTACTCACTCTATGTGTCTCATATGATCGAAATAATTGAGAAAACTTACCCCTTATTTATAGTGGTTGAATTTAGGGTTAAACCTTATCAGATTAGGCCTCAAAATTCAAGTCTAGATCAATTTCTTATGAAAAACATGTCAAAAATGAGATTACATATTATCGTATGATTAGCAAGCTGATCTCTTAAATCGGCCTATTGAACTTATTGCATAGGCAAGCCGAAGTTTCCCATCGGCCTGTTGAACCTACGATAATCTTTATCCTTGAGAATATCTTATTTTCCACCTGAGAATCTTAGATAGAGCCTCAGTTTTAATTCAAATAATTTAATAGAGAAGTTATCTGATTAAAACAATCATATCTAGATAATCCCACTGAAAATAGAATATTATCCAAATATTTCAATATGTTTATCTTGAATTAATTTACAAAATTAATTCAACCCATAAACTAACATGAATTATTAAATCAAATTTTATCAAATTTTAGACAATCTAATAATTTAACATAAGTCACCAATATGTAGGAAAAATAAGCCATATCATTATAGATTTAAAATGAGCTAGCAAAGGGGGCCCGATGGATATATATTGTTCTAGCTCTTATAATTATAAAATACAATATTCTAGATACATATTTTGTAATTATCGACTCTAATGCTATTCCACTAAAAGTTTAGAGCTGTACTCTCAAACTATATAAAATTTTGAAGCTTCAATAAGCTAACCGTCTATGACACATCAAATGTGTTACACCTCATGGATATTCGTAATCAGTTTAAGGATAAATTCTATTTTATCTTTCCAATTATTTTTATCTTACATTCCATTATCACACCATTGGAATACTTGTTATCCATAGATAGTATACCATTTGGTTACACCTATGTATCCAAATGATTGAGTGCTTCAGTCTTCCAATTATAGGATAAAGCATATAAGAGAATATCATTAACTCTACAAAAAGAGCTATGGATTCCATATCTATGAATAATGAGTCCATGTGAATCAAGAGTCTTGTCTCCGACGTACCGATATGCACACCATCATTGAGTTAAGATGTCACCCTTTGGTACATCAAAAGATACGAATCACAAATACGGGCTCATTAGTCATTTTAGGATTAAGATGCAATACATATGATTATCTAAAGTGAATCGATTTGTACAAACAAAATTATTAACCAAATCAATTAAACTTTTATGTCCTAAACCAATATATCGTCACCAATGACAATGCACCAATGTTTCTACTCGCAGAGTACCACTCCGATGACCAAGATAAGCCATTTCTCATTAGGGATGTAGACAACATAACAATCTTTGCATGAATAAAGCGCCCAATTTTATTCCTTCAATTGTGGATCTTATGATTTAGACTATCACCTTTAAGATTCATGTCTTCTGCTTAATCTATCCACATATGCGTGATTCTTAAAGGTTTAGATTGACAGTCTTAGACTTTTGTTTGCTAATCATACATTCAACATAAAATGAATATAAAGAGGACAACATTTAGTATATAAATAAGAAATAATCTCTTTATTGATAAAATATCTCCAAAAACATATTACAATATTTTACTCCTTAGGGCACTATGTCTAACAGTACCCTGGTGGGACGACTACATTGAGTAGGCCAGTTTAGGCCTATTAGGTTTCCTTTTAGGAGTCGGTTATGGTATCTCTTGGCTGACTTCGGATTAACTTCCTCCATAACTCGCTTTATTCTAATTTTTCACAGACTTAAAGCCTCCCCAAGTGGGCCAAAACTCCAATCGGACCAAATAAAACTAGTCTGCTTATGTTCCTTGGACCATGGCCCACTTAGTGGTCTCCAAAGTATGGACCGACTACCATACCTTGGGCCATATCACAGTATATGGGCTTAGGCTTAAGCCTTGCAAAAATTCAGGTATCAGCATTAGCCCCTTGATTGCGCGGGCTATGCAATGCAGTGAAATAGTCTGTTCTACAACTGACCCTACACAAAACTCTCTCTATATTTCTTTTTTAACATTTACTAGAAGTGTAGTCCTGCCTGAGAAAAGTTTCATCAGATGAAATTTCTCCTTTACTTCATCTCAATTGCACCAGAAATGCCACCTTGTTGGTCCAATCACAATACTTTCACCCTCTCTGTTTTCTTTTTTTTTTTTGGTCACTTGGCCACATAGTCAATTTGACCCCGTCAGAGCAGTGAGCTACAGCATTCCAATATTTCCATTTCCTTGTACAACGCATGCTTTTCTTTCTTTCTTTCTCTTTTTCCTTTTTTTTAATTATTTTGACCCACTAAAACGCAAATCCCTTTGGACTCCCCTTGATTTCATTTTGAGAGCACCTCTTTACCTTCTACAGAAAACCATTCCCTCTTTCATTTTCCTCTTCTTTTGAAAATCTCTTAGAGAAAAGAACCAAACCTAAAGCATCATCCCTAAGAGAGAGTGCATCGTGCAAAGAAAAGAGAGGAAAGACATGCCCCTACATCCCCTCACCATCGACCACCACAACTAGGGGAAAAGCGCCACCGTCACTTATTGTAGCTCGCGATCCATTGTCTTTGTTGCTTGTGCTTTCAGTTCCCACCTCTTTTAGTTTTCTCTTTTCTTTCATCAAAGCCCATTTCTCACCATCTACCTTTGCACCACTTGATCACCAAAAAAGTTGGTAAGCCCTTTACTTTTAAAGCCAATCTTTATTGTAGAAGCTTCTTTATTTTGGTGCTTGTTCTACTAGGGCTTGAATGATGGTGGTTGTTGAAAATGCAAAAAACTTCCCCTTCTTTTGTGTTAGTTGTTTGCTTACAATAAGGCCTATACATTCTTGCTACTGTTGTGGGTCCCCCTTTCCTTTTCCATGGTGCATTATCATGTTTCTTGAACTCATGGTTGATTGTTTACATTTTGAAAGTAAAACTTGAACTTGTGGCTGATTATGCATGTCTTTTCAAATTGGAACTTGAACTTGTAGTTGATTACGTCTTTTGGAAGTCGAACTTGAATTTGAACTTGAACTTGTGCTAGGACACCTGATCATCACTTGATTATGTGTGTTTTCAGAACTTAAAGTTGCTTTATTATTGATAAGTGCCCTTGTTTGAGACATTTGTGACCCAATTGCCTCCCTTTATTATTGTTCTTTTGGATTTGTCACTGGCGTTGTTTGAAGTTTCTTCTGGTATGCTAAGGATGCTTGCTTCTTGTTGCTTCTTTGTCATTACCTTAGATAAAACTTGTTAAGAATGCTTTTTCATTTTGCTGTCTTGATGGTGGATTTTTGTTGGTGATGAGTGTGTTGTATCATATTTGGGCATTGCCTTGTGCTTTTTTTAGTGCTTGAATTTCGCTATGGATGTTGGGTTTGTTGATGTTGAGGTCCCAACCTCCTTTGCTCTGGTATTTTTCTATTCCTTCTTCCCTCCATATCTTGGTTTGTCCTTGTTGAGGTGTTAACACATTATAATTATCATGTTGGCCCCTCTTTCTTTTCTTGAAGTATGTTTGTGTTGAAGTATTATCTTGAACAGTTATGCCTTGCTAGTGCTATTTCATCACTTTCCTTTTGAACTGGATATGTAGGAACATTGTTGCAAGGTTGCTTGCATTCCTATCTAAGGCTTTCTCTCCTTTTTTTAGTTAGATCATGTTAAGGCTTGTTGAATGAGAATGCCCAAAATTAGTTGACAAATTCTTCTTCTTTTTTGTCCCCATTATGTGGAGCTCCAAATTGCCCTTGAAATGATAGCTAACCTTGTCTCTTTATTTATTTTCTTTTAGTTGTTATGGCTGCCAATGTTCCTTCTAGGGGAGAAGCCCCCATATCGATGCTCAAGGATGAAAATTTCATTCACCAAGATCCTTTTTTTCATGGAAGCCTAGAAACAAGTCCTTTCAGAGCGTCTTTTTGTTGACGGTGGTCTGGCTAAGCCTCCACATGATCATGACAAACCTATTCCTCTAGGTTTAATTAACCATTTTCATATCCAAAGGGGCGAATTTGATGTGGCCCCTATCATGTTTTCATGTAGGATGAACACTATAGTGGGCAGGATGGCTGAGGTCTCTATGGAACTTACAGATGACATAAAAGAAGGGCTAGCTACATTAGGCATTCTTCCATTTCTTATAGCCTTGACCCATTTCTCCAGTTTCAAAGGCTTGCATGGCCTAAAACATGTTGTTTCATGATAGAGCCCCACCAACCGTACCTTTGTGGTGCTACAAAGGAGTTTACTCCTACCCTTATAGATGTCATTTGGATCTTTGAGCTCCCCATTGTAGGTGATAAGGAGATTCCTCTTTCTGACCCTAATGATGTCGACGATGCCTCAAAGCTAAAGGCTTTAACCTTATGTAAGAAAGTAAAAAGAAGTTCTAGTGCTAGCCCAGCTTGTTGGATCCACTTCTTCTTTGGGTCCATTGAGAATGGACGTTTTCATTCAATTGTTGGTAGCAACTCGAAGGTTCAGGTATAGGCTATAATAACCTTTTTGCTAAGTAGGTTCTTCTTTCCTGGTTTTCTCATAGACACGATCTTGAGACTTTCATCTTGATGGCCATCATCGTAGCATAAGATAAAATACTATCCTTGGCTCCTTTTGTTTTTGGGGCAATTGTACAGGCATTCGGACATGCTTGTAGAAGACAAAGTGCATGGCACCGGTCACTTTTTCACTGACACATTCTTGTCCATTAGATTTCTCCAAGTGTTTCTATGGGAAACTTTGAAAGGCTATGGCCCTAATGTGAATAGGTGGGACAACATTGGTGAGCCTTTGTCAAACATTTTTGAATTGTCTAGTGTGTAGATCTGCTTGTGCTTTTAGTAGTATGATTAGAAACTAGTAGTGGATCGCTCTATATTGGAATTCGTATACAATCCTTAAAGCTTTCAACCCATTCCTTATATAGATACTGATGGGCATTTCAATTCAATGCTCTTTCAGGTGCTGGGTAGCAACAGAAGAAGCAATGATGTTCCCACCAAAGATGCTTAAGGAAACCCAAAATCATGTCTTGTTGATTACAACTTTTCCACTGTACTAGGTTGGCTTCCCTCTTTTGTTTTTGGTGACAAGTTGGAAAGAGTATTTTACTAGCCACACCAAGTTGCCTAGCAATTCAGTCTTAACCAAGAGGTGCTTTTGCTTTCCAAATACATGGGCAGAGAGTGCCTTTGCTGAAGGTCATAGCTTTCACACATCTTTTGGGTTCTTGATCTTAGGAGAAAAAACTGCAGTCATGCTTGTTAAGCATTACCAAGGCCATTGCACCTCAACATTTGCTAAGTATTGGGATGATAATTTTGCGTCTTTCCTCAAGGTAGCTAGTATGACCGTGCCTAGGTCGCCACCATCGTAAAGGGTTTCTTTAAACGAATGCCACAAGCCCTATAGCCTCTTAAGTGTGTGGACTTTCACAAAGCATTGTGGCTATTCATTTTGGGTCATCCATAGCAGTGGGAAAACATGGACTATAGAAGGGGACTAAACGAGCCCGCCAGCCTATTCCTCTACATCATCAATGTTCAAGAGAGCTCATTCGACTTCCTCGAGGAAGCCTTTAAAGGGAAAGACATTGGCAGTCCTGGCACCACGAAGAAAAAGTGCCTGTCTTGCTTCATTCCCCATGGTAGCAAGACATGACTCCGGAAGCAAAACCTTCAGCCAAGACGGGTCTCAGGACATCGATGAGGACTAGGTTGCTTCTGTTGAGCCTTTGCGGTAGTTATCGCCTCAAATATGGTCTTGGCCCTTGTTAGATGTTTTTTCTTTTCTTTTTTTTTTTTGTGTGGCGTACATTCCATATTCCTTGTTTTCCTTACTTGAAAGATTGTGACTTGGTCCACTTTTTTTCCTTTTTTTTAAGGATACACGAGGGAAACAAGGGCGTCTAGCAAGTCTACTTCTGTAGCAGGCCCTTCATCATAGTAGGTGATCCTCTCTTTTCTTTTCTCCCTTCTCTTTTCCTTAATACCATTTTGTTGCTCTCCATTCTAACTCACTTTACGATAGCTCAGGACTCCAAAATGTAGAAGCAAAGTCGCGGCATCCCATATATTGTTATTTCAAGAGGATACCTCACCACACCAGGTGTGCCTATCCTCTACATGTTGTGGAGCCCTTCTACTTTTTTTTTTTTAGATCTACTTGCTTTGTGATGCCTTCCTATATATTTCATAGTCTATTACCCTAAAAAGTCATGAGGTATCTGCTCATAGTAAGAGCACGTCAAGCAAAGGTGTTCAACCCCTAGTTTATTGATTTTTGTGCCTCCTTATGTAATTGGTGTTGAGGAAACTAATACTAATCTCATCTTGACATGATGAATGCCGAGGAAGCTAATTTCATCCCAGCGTATTAGGCATCGAGGAAGCCAACACCTAGTTCATCCTAGCACTTAGCATGCTAGGGAAGCCAAGTTCATCATGACATGCTTATGCTATTGAAGCCAATTTCATCCTGACACGCTAGGCTCCAAGGAAGCCAGTTTCATCCTGATGTGCTAGGCACTGAGGAAGCCAATTTCATCCTAGAGAATCCACACTACTACAAACTGTGGATTCCAACCGTCGTGGAAAAATTTCACGACGGTTAAAAAACAGTCGTGAAAACTTCAATCCTGGTACAACATGGAGTTTTCACAATGGTTTTTTACCATCGTGTAATAGGAAAATTGGCATGAGAAGGGGTAGATGGGGTAATTTTGCACAATGGTTTTTTGAAAAAACTGTCATGGAACAGAAGGATTCCACAACAGTTTTTCAAGAAACCGTCGTGGAAATTTAAGGTTTCCACGATATTTTTCAAGAAACCATCATGGAACTTCAAGGATTCTACGACGGTTTCGTGAAAAACTGTCATGGAATCTAAGGTTTCCATGACAGTTTCTTGTACAATGACGGTTTCTCAAGAAACCGTCGTGGAAACCTTTAAGTTCCACGACGGTTTCTTGAAAAACCATCGTGGAAAATTAGTATTCCCCCAAAAAAAATCTCCAAAAATTTTTGATTTCCCACGAGATGGCCAGTCCCATGTGTTATCCATTATAGCAAGGCCCTAATTGCATACAAAAATTGGTGTATATTGAAATTACCAGGTATTTACAAGATCATTTACATTTGAGCTATTTTGAGCAATTGTTTATCTACTATCTCCATCTATCTATCTAAAGAGCACGTACCTATTTACAAATTGTACCCACTCTAATCTAATTTCATGTATATCCGTATGTATATAAAATTCCTTTTTTCCTAAGGCTTGTATACCACTTGTAATTATATCCTGCATGAAACGTAGAATAAAAAAACACATTCTACGTTTTCTTGTTGTCTTGGACACTTACGTTTGGAATATAGCGTTTCGTTTGGTCGGTTTGTGACACCGCTTCCCACTTGAAACTTCCAATCGTTAAGTGCCCTAACAATGTGTCAGGTTATTGCTTTTATAGAGCATTTCTTTTTTGGCATTTGCTTCCACTTAGATCTTGTGGAACATGGCTAGGCGCTCGACTTGTCTTCATCAATGCGATGACTTCAACTAACCTCTTCGGCCATTCGATGAAGCTTCCGGCTGCTTCACCCATAGTTGTTGCTTCAAGTGTTGGAACAAGTAATTCATGTAACACCCACCTATTTTTATGTAACGGATTATGTTAATGTTACTAACTATTTATTCTAAGTGTTATGACAGGTGACGATCGCAAGGAATCGATGTGCTCAAGTGTTCATGTTAATTTCAATGTATGTTTATTTATGATGCAATGATGACTTGAATGGTATAATGTATGGTATTTTAAGGACAGTTCGGTAGGCCAAAAAGTCTGCCAAGAATCGGCAGGCCGAACTTTGTGGAATCGGTAGGCCGATGTGGGGAATCGTCAAGCCGATGATAGTTGACTAGCAGTCAGCAAAAATCTCTCCAAATTTATGGTTGGGATAATTACGTTGATTGGGTGTTTTAATGTGATTAATTGGTATAATTATGGATTAATTTCCTCATTTAAGGAAATAAAACGTTTGACTTGGCATTGATTGAATGTAATTGAGATGGTCTCCTATTTTGAAGAAGTGAAATATGGTAACTTGAACCATTCTTGGAAGTTTGATTTTTTTCCCCTTAATTCTCTCCATTTCCACGTGATGATGATGGCCTCTAATTTAGTCAGAAAATTTCTAACTTAATGGAGAATTTTAAGTTTTGACTCCCCTTTCTACGTTATACTCATTACGTTATTTTTTTTAAACGTTCTTTTTTCTCTATCTCTCTCACTCTCTCTTCTTCACGATTTTCTTCTTTGTCTCTTCCTCAATTCTCTCGCAAATATTTGAGAAATATTGAGTTTTCTTTGGACGAATTCGAAGGAATTTGAGAAGAATCGTTTTGAGGTAAGGGTTCGTTTTTGGTTTAACTTTGAAATGAAATCCTTCTTGACATGCGACTGCCATATCTTTCTCTACAAATTTTTTTTTACTCTGAATTTTTAATATGTTATCCATGTATGTGTTATGCAATGTTCCTCCAAGTTTCATGTCATTTTTATTTTTCTAAATTAAGTTATGAATTTTCTATCCTCTACCACTCATAGTAAAATATTGCTGTTGGGCTATGATACATAAAAATGTGATTTTTGTTCAAGGGGTAAATGTGCTTTGTTTGCTACAAACTTTGGTAAGAATGTTCATGTATATGTTATGTTATGGACTGCAAAGTTTGGTAATGTTTTGATGAGTGAATTATGTGTTATGAAATTTATATCGAGACTAGGTCAAGAAACTATTTTAACAATCTTAATATTCGACTTTTGTTTTATGTCATGTTTTATGTGTTTAAATGATTTTATTGATGATGAAATAATTTTATGATATTGAAATATATGTTAGTAAGATGTTAGTATGAATTTTGAAATTAAAATATTTGTGTTTTTAATTGTTAGAATATGTTTTCAAAAGATTACTCACTGCCTGTCAAACCTAAGTTAGTTTTATTACTGATTTTCAAATTTGTGTTTTGACCTACTCTGATTTTTGTTGAAACCAATTGTTGGATATGTTAGGGTTCTATATGTCTACTGTATATGTTAAGTTTTTAAGTCTTGAATTCATATAGGTCAGTGAAGTGTATGTGATAATGATTTTATGTTTTTGATGATTATGGTTATGGATGCATGTTAAGAATTATGTTTGTAAGAGATGAATGTATATGCGATGTTATATGAATGGATGTTTTATTCTATTATAATAAGTATTAATTTTATTGTGTATCTTTAAATGAATAAATGGCATGAACACACAAAGGAACAAGCACATCGAGACCGCGACATCGTCACCAATTCATATAAGGTTAAGTAAGCTAGCTTCTAAGGTAAGTACATTCTCACCTGCAACATGATATATTTTATAAGGTTTGATGTTATGTTCATGATGATATTTATGATGTTTTTATGATGATTTCCTTAAAGGGTTTCTTGTGAAAGATTTTCATGATTTAAAGTTATGCATGTTTGATTATGGCAAATTTCAAAGCATGAAAATTATGTATATATATGTATCACCTAATAAGTCTTGCACACCAATGTTATGATATGATACGTTATGATGTCATGTTTGGTTTAGGATTAGCTACCCTTCTCCTCTCATGACGGCGCGCCTACAATGATGATTATGGTGCAACACTTGGGCCCTTAAGATAAAATGGAATAAGTTTTAATATGGTCAATGTAATGAAAGATATGTTTCTATGAAAATGTGCTTAATGCACTATTATGATATGATGATGATGTTTATGAAATGTTATTAAATTGTGAGAAATATATGTACTTATTAAGCTTTAGCTTATTCAAGTTTATATCATGTTGCGGAAAAGGGTAAGAAAGTCATGGATTAGGCGGAGGGCATGAGAAGGCGTGTGAGCTTAAGGAAGATGAATTGTAACCGGAAGAACGCCAATGAAGCAAGTTTTTACGATTTAAGCTATGGTTTAATAATTTGAACCTATTTTTATGATGTGTTTTAAAGAATACAAGAACTATGTTATAATATTTTATTTTATCATTTTAAGAATTTGATCTTCCATATTTTTGAAAGAAAAATGAATTTGTCTTAAAATTAAGATTTTTAAAAGTTTTTGTTTTGTCTCAGACGGCCTGCCTACCATTATTGGTCGGTATGCCAATGCGATGTTCGGCTCGCCGATCCCATTTTTTTGGCCTATCGATCATATTAATGTTTAAACCCAGTTTTCGAAGAGCCTCTGCCGGCCTGCCGGTTGACGATTTCTGGCCTACCGACCATGTTCGGCCTGCTGAACTGTGGGAGCAAATAATTTTAAATAATGTGATGTTTCATAAGTTATGATTTTACTATTTGGTATATTTACTTTATTAAAGGATGTTTTTGATCAATTTAATATTCAATTGAATTATTAATAGTATGGATTAAGTGAATGAATGTTGTAAAAAAAAAAGTGTATGTATGGATCCTGGTTACGTTTTCCTTAACTACGTTTACAATTAAAGTTTCAAATAAGTTTTGAACTTAAAGTTTATCTTAAAAAAAAATAAGTATGTACATGTATGAATGTGACGACATCTGTGACGTCCGTAAGAGGGCGTTACAATTCAGTTGTTCTAACTCTGGTGGTAGTGATGCTAATGCACACATTCTCTTTCCCTAATAGTCATCCATGAACTGCATCAGGTGAAAGACTCTCCATCCACACCTTCCCAAGCGCAACAAGTGCACACCCACCATTAATTCTATCCTCAACGAAGAGCCTACATTGGTCAGGCTCTTGACGAGGAGGTGACAATTGGACTTCTGGAGCCTCTGGAGCTTCTGCTACATTATTCGGAGGGTTACAACTAGCTTTGAAGCTATTGCGTTGTGAGATGCTATCATCCGTCAACTTGGCACGTCCTTGGGAAATGAGCTCGATCACAAGACCCCGCAGTTCTGTAATCTCCATTTGCATCTTTGACATTTGAGAATTCAATTTTGAAGTACCTGATTGGAGGTCGAAGTATTGAGACTGCTTCACATACTTCGATTGACCACGAACATGTCCTGAATGTTTCGGTTTCCCTAGTGCCCTCATCAAAATGTCATCATTACCGACCAATTGGAAGCTCCCTTTACTTTGTTACGTTGTGTATTTGTCTTGTAAAACAACAACACAACCATATTATTCAAGCAATCCTTCATCTGGTATTAAATTACAAATTAATTATTCGTGTTTAGTAAACTTACAATCAAGTTCCCAATTTCTGCTACTTTTGGATTTTTGAACTCGCCATCGGGACCTTGACGTGATTTGACCCACAACTCCTCCCGTGTTGGTAGCACACCCGACTTTGCAAACTGTGTTACGTTATGTTAGTAACATAATAATAATAGAATAATTGATATATGTAATATGACCAAAATATTAACGTACCAAGGATTGCTCGTGTAACACCCACCTAAATTTTATGTAATGAATCACATTAAGTTAGTAACGACGTTAAGGAATCTTTATCAATAATTTATGTTATATGTTATGATTCATGATTTTATGTTACTAACTTTTATGTCAAGTTTTATGACAGGTGACGACCACATGGAATCGTTGTGCTCAAGTGTTCATGATCATTTTAATGTATGTTTATTTATGATGCAATGATGAATTGAATTGTTATAATGTAAGGCATTTAAGGACAGTTCGGCAGGCCAGACTTTTAAGTTCGGCAGGCCGAAAAGTCTGCCCAAGATCGGCAGGCTGAAGGAAACCAATGGCAGGCCGAACTTGGTGGAACCGACAGGCCGAACACAGCTGACGAGCGGTCAGTAGATATCTCTCCAAAGTTATGGCTGAGATAATTACGTTAAATGAGTGATTTATTGTGATTAATTGGCACAATAATGGAATGTTTTATCAGTTAAGGAAATTAAAAGGTTTGACTTTGCATTGATTTGTCTGATTTTAAATGGTTTCCTATTTTAAGAGGGCAAAACATGGTAAGTGAGGAGAGATTGTTTGACTTTCCCTCTTTTCTCTCCTTCCTCCACACCAATGAGCCATCAATGAGTCAGAAAATTCTGACTTAATGGAGAGTATTGATTGATTCATCGGTTATGCTCATAACGTTAAAAATTTTTTAACGCTCTTTTCCATTTTTCTCTCATCCTCTTACGTTTTCTCTCTCAATTTTTGAGACGCTTCTTCTGCATTCCTCTCTTCCTCTTCTCTTCTCCACGAATTCCATACTCTTTCCTCTAAAAAAAAAAATTCTCTGCAAGTGTTAAAAGAAAAAGGTCATATTTTGTTGTTTAAATTCAAGAATGTTGAGAAGAAATTTTCAAGGTAAGAACTCAGTTTTTTCGGTGTTTTTTGAAAATAATTCTCCTCCTCCAATTGTCTGCAATATCTTTTTATAGGTATTGTATTTTGTCTTGAGTTTTTTTTTTAATATGATGTTTATGTATGTATTATGTTATGTTTTTCCAAGTTTCAAGTCATTTCAGTGTTTTTATGAAAAAAATATGAATTTTCCATCATCTACCCTTCACAGTAAAATATTACTATTTGACTATGACGCATGAAAAATGTAATGTTATTTAAGGGGTAAATGAATGATGTTTTTCATAAAAATTGACAAGAATATGCATGTGTATGTTATGGTGAATATATTTTATGTTACGAAATTTCTATGAGAAAACTGTTTTGATAATGTTATTTTTGGATTTTGTTTTATAAAATGTTTTATATGTTTAAATTTTTTGTATTAATGATGAAATATTTATATGATGTTGAAATACATGATAATAAGATGTTTGTATGAATTTTAAATTGTATGTATTTTAAATTATTAGAAAACATTTTAAAAAGATTTTCATGTTTATAATGTATGAAATGTTTTGATGATAATATTTAAGGAAGCATGTTATGAATAATGTTTATATGTGATGATAATGTTATGTTTTCACAATAATGATTATGAGTTATGTTTATTATATGAGATGAATGTACATATGAATGTATATATGAATGTTATATGAATGAATGTTTTATGATAAGTATTAATTTTATTGTATTTCTAAATGGATAAATGGCATGAACACTCAAAGGAACACGCACATCGAGACCGCGGCGTCGTCACCAAAAGTATATTAAGGTTAAGTAAGCTAGCGTTAAGGTAAGTACATTCTCACCTGCAACATGACATGTTTTACAAGGTGTGATGATATATTCCCAAGTTATTCATGATGATTTTATGGTTATTTTTCCTTAAAGGATTTCTTATGAAAAATTATCATGATTTAAAGTTATGTATGTATGATGATGACATGTTTCAAAGTATGAAAATTATGTATATATGTATCACCTAATAAGTGTTGCACACCAATGTTATGAAATGATATGTTATGATGTCATGTTTGGTTTGGGATTAGTTTCCCTTCTCCTCTCATGACGGCACGCCTACGATGATGTTCATGGTGCAACACTTGGGCTCTTAAGATAAAATGGAAGATGTTTTAAAATGGTCAATGAAATGAAAGATATGTTCTTATGAAATTGTGCTTAAGGCACTTTTATGATATGATGACAATGACGATGATGAAGTATGTGAAATGTTTTAATTGTGAGAATTATATGTACTTACTAAGCATTAGCTTAATCATATTTTATGCCATGTTTCAGATAAGGGTAAGAAAATCATGGAATAGGCGGAGGACATGGGAAGGCATGTGAGCACAAGCACGATGAATTGTAACCAGAAGAATGCCAAGAAGAATGTTTTTATGTTTTTAATCAAGTTTTATATTTTGAACACATTTTTTATGACAAATATTTAAAGGATTTTTGAACTATGTTTTATATTTTATTTCATTATCTTAAGTATTATGATCTTCCGCATTTTTATGAAAGGTTGGTTTTGTTTTTAAAAATTAAGTTTTCCCAAGGATTTTTGGCTCGGTCGGCCTACCGATGTTTGAAAGTTTGGCTTGCCGATTACGTTTTTGGCCTGTCGGACGATGATGAGTTTTTAAGCCAGTTTTACAAAGCCTCTGCCAGCCCGCCGGTTGAGGGAACTCTAGCCTGCCGATCATGTTTGGCCTGCCGAAGTCCCAAGTTCGGCCTGCCGAACTGTGGGAGTATGTCAATTTTAAATGATGTGATGATTAATGAGATATAATTTGATTTTTTTATAAGTTATGATTTTACATCTTCGTATATTTATTCTATTAAAATAAGTTCATGATTAATTTAATGTATAATTGAATAATTATGACATGGAATGAGTCAAGTAATATGATTTAAACAATGTTTTAAAAAAATATATATGAATGGATCCTAGTTAAGTATGTTTAATTATATTTTTAATTTAAAGTATCGTATAAGTTTTGTATTTGCATTTGTGTTTATAGTTTAAACTAGTATGAATGTATGAATGTAAGAATATAACGACATCTGTAACGTCTGTAAGGGGGGCGTTACAGGCTTTGGTATCAGAGAGAATTTTTTATTACAATTCATATTGCCACACGTCAATCGAAGTCCTCCAAGTAAGTATGTTATAAAGCTAGATGTATTGATGCAAGTATGATGATAAGATTAAGGTTTGAATGTTTAATGATTAACGATCTAGTAGTGAAAACCTGTCTCATAATTGGAAGATTATTTCTAAGTCCTAATTCTTTTAGGAAATTTACGATGGACGGCCATAGAAGAATGCAAACTCGCACCCAGACTAACGAAAGACTCATGACAATGATCGTTGAGTTGCAGAGACAACTGGAGGATCAAAGAAGGGAAATTGCTGCTTTAAGGGCCAACAGCCAGAATGATGAACAACGAGGCAATGATGTGCCTCCTCCTCCACAGCCACAAGTAAATGAAGTTCCAGCTCCTACTGCTGAACCAAGAGCAGCCTATCAGGAACCCCTACTGGTCAAATGGAAGAAAGTTAAGCCAGCAGACTTTGATGGTTCAAAGGATCCACTAGTAGCTCAGGGATGGTTGAAGACGATTGAGGCCACCCTAAGACTCATGGACTTTATGGACAATGAAAAGGTCCTCTGTGCATTGTACTGCCTCACTATAGAGGCCAGGATATGGTGGGATGGCATTGAAATGAGCAGGAATGTTGAAGAAATGACATGGGCTGACTTCGTTCATGAATTCAACACAAAGTTCTTCCATATGAATGTTACAAGGAAGCATTATGAGGAGTTCGAGAGCTTACGCCAGGGGGATATGTCAATCACTGATGTGGTGACGAAGTTTGATCAGCTAGCCCGTTTATGTCTAGGAATGGTTATGGATGAAGGTGAAAGGGTCAGAAGACTTATCAGAGCCCTTAGGGCAGATATTGTTGCGATCGTTGATGGGGCAAGCCCACCCGGGACTCAAGAACAGGTTGTCATGAGGGCTCAATGTGCTGAGTTTCATTTGTTCAAGTTAAGAAGGAACCAGCCTCAGCCTGGCCAATAGGCCAACAATGTAAGCAACCAGAACTGCCCTCCCCACAGGAACAACAACAACAGCAACAACAACAACCAAAACTAGAGGAATAACAAGAGGAAGGGTAATCCTCAAAACCAGTAGGGCCAAGATAACAAGAGGCACAATGATGGCTAGCACAACAATAATAACAGGCGATTTCAACTGTGTGCCAAATGTGGAAAGAAGCATCCAGGGGAATGTCGTTTGGGAACAAACCAATGTTTCATCTATGGGCGTGAAGACCACTTTGTAAAGAATTGCCCCAAGCTGATGAATGCCAATGCCCCGCAGAGAGCTCCTCCTCAAGCCTAGCTTCATCAGATGCAAGCCTCCCTTGAAGGGCCACTTATTAGTCAAGGGAGAATTGAAGCCCCACCGAGGAATGCCCGAATCTATGCCATGACGAAAGAACAAGTGGCTGCAGAAGCTTCTAATGTGGTCACAGGTCAGATAACAAGCTTATCTAATGATGCTTATGTTCTTTTTGATACGGGTGCCACGTATTCTTTTGTATCTATGTCATATGCTAAGAAATTAGAGGTTCGTTTAGAGCCTATGAGACAGGGATTCACTACGACACTACCCTCCGGGGAAGTGATATTATCTACGCACTGTTTGCGTACAGTACCCCTATGGATTTCTGATAAGGAGCTATTCGTCGACCTTATTGTGATCGACATGCATGATTACGACATGATTCTTGGGATGGACTTCCTGAGCAAGTATAATACCGCTATCGAATGCCAAAAACGAAAGGTGATCTTCCATTCAGAAGGTGATCAGAAATTCATTTATGTTGGTGAGTCTAGGAAGAAACCCAACATGTTTCTATCGGCAATGAAAGCAAGGAAGCTATTAGCAAGTGGCTGCATGGGCTATCTGGTGAACATTGTACACAAAAGCCAAGAAGGAAAGACAAGAATTGAAGATGTGCATGTTGTTCATGAATATGAAGATGTGTTTCCTGATGATCTGACGAGTCTACCGCCAGAAAGAGAAATTGAATTCGAGATTGAGCTCGCTCCTGGCACCGATCCAATCTCAAAAGCGCCTTACAGAATGGCCCCGATAGAATTAAAGGAGCTTCACATGCAATTAAAGGAGCTACTTGACAAAGGTTTCATCAGGCCAAGTCACTCACCATGGGGAGCTCCAGTCTTGTTTGTAAAGAAGAAGGATGGCACTATGAGACTCTGCATCGACTACAGAGAGCTAAACAAGGTGGCGATCAAGAACAAGTACCCGTTGCCTCGAATCGATGATTTGTTTGATTAGCTCAAGGGTGCATCGGTGTTCTCAAAGATTGATGTACGATCAGGATATCACCAGTTGAAGGCTAAAAAAGGAGATATCCCCAAGACTACTTTTAGGTCAAGGTATGGTTACCACAAATTTGTGGTTATGCCTTTTGGTCTGACGAATGCACCTACTGCCTTTTGGTTATGGATTTGATGAATCGGGTATTCAAGGATTTGCTCGATAAATTTGTTGTTGTATTTATCGATTATATTGTTGTCTATTCTAAGAATCAAGAAGAGCATGAGGAGCATTTAAGGATTGTGCTGGAGACTTTAAGAAGACACCAACTATATGCAAAGTTCTCCAATGCGAGTTTTGACTAGATAAAGTGTCATTCTTGGGGCATGTTATATCGAAGGAAGGGATTATGGTTGACCCTGCTAAAGTAGAAGCTATTCTCAACTGGAAGCAACCGATGAATGCAAGTGAAATAAGAAGCTTCTTGGGTTTAGCAGGTTATTATTGGAGACTCGTAGAAGATTTCTCCAAGATAGCAACTCCACTTATGAACCTGACTCGCAAAGGAAAGAAGTATGAATGGACAGATGCATGCGAGAAAAGTTTTCAAGAACGGAGGAAAAGGCTAACGACGGCTCCAGTGTTGGCAATTCCTGAAGGAAATGATGGGTTTGTTATTTATAGTGATGCATTCAAGATGGGCCTCAGAGCTGTATTGATGCAAAATGAAAGGGTGATTGCTTATGCTTCAAGACAACTGAAGGATTATGAAAAGAACTATCCTACCCATGATCTCGAGTTAGCAGTAGTCGTTTTTGTGTTGAAGATATGGAGACACTATTTATATGGGGTCCAATTTAAGATATTCACTGATCATCAAAGTCTGAAGTACTTCTTCATGCAAAGAGACCTGAACATGAGACAATGAAGATGGCTAGAGTTGGTGAAGGATTACGATTGTGAAATCCTTTATCATCCTAGTAAAGCTAACCGAGTGGCTGATGCTCTAAGTAGGAAGTCAGTTGCCACGTTGATGACAATACAAGCAATGTCTTCACCTTTAAGAAAGGAAATTCTAGACTTCGGTTTAGAATTTATAACAGGCCAGCTATCAGCACTCTCTCTTACTCCGACGATGTATGATGAAATTCAGAGAAAGCAAGATGACGATGTAAGCCTTGTGAGGATCAAGCAAGAAATGAAAGAACGTAAATGTGAAGAGTTTCGTATTGCGGATGACGAAACTCTGTACCTCAAGGACCGCTTATGTGTTCCCAATGTTGATGATTTAAGGGAAAAGATCTTGATAGAAATTCATGACACTCCTTACTCTATTCATCCAGGTGCAACACAGATGTATAATGATCTAAGGGGTAACTTCTGGTAGTTTGGAATAAAACGTGATGTTGCAAAGTATGTGAAGAAATGTATGACATGTCAGCAAGTAAAGTCTGAACACCAGAGACCTGGTGGTGAACTACAGTCTATCCAAATACCAGAATGGAAATGGGAGGATATAGCAATGGATTTCATTACCGGTTTGCCCAGAACTACGAATGGAGATAATGCAATTTGGGTAGTTGTGGATCGACTGTCTAAGACGGTGCATTTCATTCCTATCAAGATCACTTACTCCATGGAACGCTTAGCGGAACTCTACGTCAAGGAAATCGTATGACTTCATGGGATTCCCAAGTCAATCATCCCAGATCGTGATGGCAGGTTCAGATCTAAGTTTTGGAAGAGTGTACAGACTGCTATGGGAACCAGGCTACATTTCAGTACAGCTTTTCATCCTCAGACAGACGGCCAAATAGAGAGGACGAACTTGATTTTTGAGTATATGCTACGGGCTTGTTCTCTCGACTTTAAGACCGGCTGGTGTAAAATGTTGCCGTTAGCAGAGTTTGCTTACAACAACAGCTTTCAAGCGACAATTGGGATGGCACCATATGAGGCTTTGTATGGACGAAAATGTAGATCGCCTATATGTTGGCACGAAGCTGGTGAAAGAAGCTGATGGAAAGCGTCGATGCTGAAAGAATGGATTTTGTAAATGAAACATCTGAGATGATAAAGTTGATAAGAAGAAGAATAGAGACCGCACAAAGCCGTCAGAAGAGTTATGCTGACAAGAGAAGAAGACCCTTAGAGTTCGCCGTGGGCGAATATGTGTTTCTAAAAGTTGCACCAATGAAAGAAGTTATGAGATTTGGGAAGAAAAGCAAGTTAAGTCCAAGATTCATCGATCCGTATGAAGTTGTGAAACGAATAGGCAAAGTAGCTTATCAGCTGAAGTTGCCTTCTGAGATGTCCGCAATGCACGATATATTTCATGTCTCCATGCTCAAGAAGTGTGTTCCGGACCTTACGCATGTGATTGAGCCACAAGTGATCGAGACACGAGAAGACTTAAGTTATAAAGAAAAGCCAACGAAGATACTCGATCGAAAAACCAAAACATTGAGGAATAAAGAAATTCCATTGGTCAAGGTGTTATGGCAAAATTAGCAAGTTGAAGAAGCCACATGGGAACGTAAAGATGACATGAGATCTATGTATCTGCGTTTATTCTAAGTTTCGAGGATGAAACTTTTATAAGGTGGGGAGAATTGTAACACCCACCTAAATTTTATGTAATGAATCACGTTAAGTTAGTAACAACGTTAAGGAATCTTTATCAATAATTTATGTTATATGTTATGATTCATGATTTTATGTTACTAACTTTTATGTCAAGTTTTATGACAGGTGACGACCGCATGGAATCGTTGTGCTTAAGTGTTCATGATTATTTTAAAGTATGTTTATTTATGATGCAATGATGAATTGAATTGTTATAATGTATGGCATTTAAGGACAGTTGGGTAGGCCAGACTTTTAAGTTCGGCAGGCCGAAAAGTCTGCCCAAGATCGGCAGGCCGAAGGAAACCATCGACAGGCCAAACTTGGTGGAACCGGTAGGCTAAAGGGGAAAACCGGCAGGCCAAACACAGTTGACGAGCAGTCAGCAGAAATCTCTCTAAATTTATGGCTGAGATAATTACGTTAAATGAGCGATTTATTGTGACTAATTGGCACAATACAGTTAAGGAAATTAAAAGGTTTGACTTCGCATTGATTTGTCTGAGTTTAAATGGTTTCCTATTTTAAGAGGGCAAAACATGGTAAGTGAGGAGAGATTGTTTGACTTTCTCTCTTTTCTCTCCTTCCTCCATGCCAATGAGCCATCAATGAGTCAGAAAATTTTGACTTAATGGAGAGTATTGATTGATTCATCGGTTATGCTCATAACGTTAAAAATTTTTTAACGCTCTTTTCCATTTTTCTCTCATCCTCTCACGTTTTCTCTCTTAATTTCTGAGACGCTTCTTTTGTATTCCTCTCTTCCTCTTCTGTTCTCCACAAATTCCATCCTCTTTCCTCTTAAAAAAAAATTCTCTGCAAGTGTTGAAAGAAAAAGGTCATATTTTGTTGGTTAAATTCAAGAATTTTGAGAAGAAATTTTCAAGGTAAGAACTTAGTTTTTTCGGTGTTTTTTGAAAACAATTCTCCTCCTCCAATCGTCTGCAATATCTTTTTATAGGTATTGTATTTTGTCTTGAGTTTTTTTTTTAATATGATGTTTATGTATGTATTATGTTATGTTTTTCCAAGTTTCAAGTCATTTCAGTGTTTTTATGAAAAAAGTATGAATTTTCTATCCTCTACCCTTCACAGTAAAATATTACTGTTTGACTATGATGCATGAAAATGTAATGTTATTTAAGGGATAAATTAATGAAGTTTTTCATGAAAATTGACAAGAATGTGCATGTGTATGTTATGATGAATATATTTTATGTTACAAAATTTCTATGAGAAAACTGTTTTGATAATGTTATTTTTGGATTTTGTTTTATAAAATGTTTTATATGTTTAAATTATTTTTATTAATGATGAAATATTTATATGATGTTGAAATACATGATAATAAGATGTTTGTATGAATTTTAAAATGTATGTATTTTAAATTATTAGAAAACGTTTTCAAAAGATTTTCATGTTTATAATGTATGAAATGTTTTGATGATAATATTTAAGGAAGCATGTTATGAATAATGTTTATATGTGATGATAATGTTATGTTTTCATAATAATGATTATGAGTTATGTTTATTATATGAGATGAATGTACATATGAATGTATATATGAATGTTATATGAATGAATGTTTTATGATAAGTATTAATTTTATTGTATTTTTAAATGGATAAATGGCATGAACACTCAAAGGAACACGCACATCGAGACTGCGGTGTCGTCACCAAAAGTATATTAAGGTTAAGTAAACTAGCGTTAAGGTAAGTACATTCTCACCTGCAACATGACATGTTTTACAAGGTTTGATGATATATTCACAAGTTATACATGGTGATTTTATGGTTATTTTTCCTTAAAGGATTTCTTATGAAAAATTATCATGATTTAAAGTTATGTATGTATGATGATGACATGTTTCAAAGTATGAAAATTATGTATATATGTATCACCTAATAAGTGTTGCACACCAATGTTATGAAATGATATGTTATGATGTCATGTTTGGTTTGGGATTAGCTACCCTTCTCCTCTCATGACGGCATGCCTACGATGATGTTCATGGTGCAACACTTGGGCCCTTAAGATAATATGGAAGATGTTTTAAAATGGTCAATGAAATGAAAGATATGTTTCTATGAAATTGTGCTTAAGGCACTTTTTTGATATGGTGACAATGATGATGATGAAGTATATGAAATGTTTTAATTGTGAGAATTATATGTACTTACTAAGCATTAGCTTAATCATGTTTTATGTCATGTTGCAGATAAGGGTAAGAAAATCATGGAATAGGTGGAGGAAATGGGAAGGCATGTGAGCACAAGCACGATGAATTGTAACCGAAAGAACGCCAAGAAGAATGTTTTTATGTTTTTAATCAAGTTTTATATTTTGAACACATGTTTATGACAAATATTTAAAGGATTTTTGAACTATTTTTTATATTTTATTTCATTATCTTAAGTATTATGATCTTCTGCATTTTTATGAAAGGTTGGTTTTGTTTTTAAAAATTAAGTTTTCCCAAGGATTTTTGGCTTGGTCGGCCTGCCGAACATCTTGGTCGGCTTGTCGATGTTTGAAAGTTCAGCCTGCCGATTATGTTTTCAGCCTGCCGGACAATGATGAGTTTTTAAGCCAGATTTACAAAGCCTCTGCTGGCCTGTCAGTTGAGGGAACTCCGGCCTGCCGATCATGTTTGCCCTGCCGAAGTCCCAAGTTTGGCCTACCGAACTGTGGGAATAAGTAAATTTTAAATAATGTGATGATTAATGAGATATAATGTGATTTTTTTATAAGTTATGATTTTACATCTTGGTATATTTATTCTATTAAAATAAGTTCATGATTAATTTAATGTATAATTGAATAATTATGACATGGAATGAGTCAAGTAATGTGATTTAAACAATGTTTTAAAAAAAATGTATGAATGGATCCTGGTTAAGTATGTTTAATTATATTTTCAATTTAAAGTATCATATAAGTTTTGTATTTGCGTTTGTGTTTATAGTTTAAACTAGTATGAATGTAGGAATGTAATAATGTAACGACATCTGTGACGTCTGTAAGGGGGGCGTTACAGCTCGAGCTCTCTATATCTGACTTGGCCAACCATAGAGTAGTATTCATTTTTCGCTCTTATTTTTCCTACTTTTGATGATAGCAGTTGAAATTCGGTGGAACGTCGATACCTTACAAAAGCTTCCCAATCGTCATCGTTTATGGAGGGGTAGTAGTGTACTACTGTAGGAGGCCGTTTATATACATTTTCATCCTCCTCCAGAATGGAAAGGTATGGCGTATGAAGGTAACGTGGAGGTCAGATCTGAATCCCTTTGTTAATTCACCACAAACCTTCAAAGCCCTTTTCCTATACCAATCCTCGACTATGAAAGCTTCGTATATCTCTCTCTAAATCACATCTTTTACTTTATTTAAATCCTTAGACCTCTAATCTTTTGTCCATATCGGAACATGCTCTCAACTGAGGACTCTGATCCAACTGCTTAATTCATAGCCAGGTGCACCTTCGGTTGGCCTTTTGAATCAAAAGTCACTTCAATTCTTAAACTTTTCTTTCTCATCCGATGATTTTTTTTCATTTATGTAGCCCTTCGCTCAAAGTCTACTTTTGGATCAAATTCGGTTCACCTTTGTGGCTTATTGCATTGGCTTCCCATGCTATATTGCGATGAAGATGGAGTGCAGTCTTCGTACTCGTCCTCCTACTGGTCACTATCGATCTCGCGAGACATTGTACCTGTGCAAAGTATTCAAAAACTAACACATACATACTAATATTAAATCACAAACTACACATATTCACATCTTCTCATATTCCACTTCATATATTTTTACACAATTTCACATATTCATATAATTTCACAAATTTACAATTTCAATTACATATATAATTTCACAAATTACACATATTCACATAATTTCACATATTACACGTATTTACATAACCTCACATATTACAAATATTCCTAATTTCATATATTGACATAATTTCATGTATTCAAATCTTGACATATTCACAAGTTTACAATTTTAACTACACAATTTCACATATTCATATAATTTCACATGTTACTCAATTTCACAGATTACATATATTCACAAATTTACAATTTCAAATACATAATTTCGCATAATACACATGTGACGGACTAAGAGTAAGGGGGGCCGTGGGTAGGGGCGAGGGACGGGGCTAGGGGCGACGGTGGTGAGTGGGGGCCATGGGTAGGGGCGAGGGGTGGGTGGGGGGTGGGGGGCAAGGGCAAGGGGGGTGGGGACGAGGGGCGGGTGGGAGAGAGAGGGGAGGGGGGAGGGGTGGGGGGTAGGGGGCCTGGGGCGAGGGGGTGGAGGGCTAAGGTGAGGGGCCAAGGGGGAGGGGGCAAGGGGCGAGGGGGTGGGGGCGAGGGTGCGGGGGGCAGGTGGGGGGACTGGGGCTAGGGGCGAGGGGGGAGGGGGGGTGGAGGGGCTGGTGGGGGTTGGGGGGCTAGGGCTGGGGCGAGGGGCGGGGGGGCGGTGGGGGGGCTGGAGCGAGGGGGTTGGGTGGGGCGATGGGGAAGAGGAGTAAGAATGGGAAGGGAAAGAGGAGAGAGAGGGAGGGGGAGCTTACCGGCTGTGGGGGTGATGGCGGCGCGGTGGAGGTGATTTTAGAGAGATAGAAAGAGGGATTTTAGAGAGAGAGAATGAGGGATTTGAGAGAGTGTGAGGAATCTTGGAGGTGATGGGCCTATAAATATATGGGTTATAGGCGTAAATTTCAAAAATTTGAAGAATCACCATCTTCCACGATAGTTTTAACAAAACCGTCATGGAAAAGTTGGCCTTCCACGACGGTTTATGCTAAATCTGTCGTGGAAGACAAATCTTCCACTATGGTTTTTTTGTCTTCCACGACAGTTTTTCCAAAAACTGTTATGGAAGACCTACTTTTCCATGATGATTTTTACTAAAACCGTTGTGGAAGACTAGTTTTCTAAAACCATCGTGGAAAATTCTTGCGTTCCATAGCATTTTTGTGCTGTGAGAAGCTTTCCATGACGGTTTTTACAAATAACGTCGTGGAAAAGTCCTTATTTTCACAGCATTCTTTATGCTGTGAGAAGCTTTCCACAACGGTTTTGGCAAAAACCATCGTAAAAAATTATCTTAAACATTTCTTACACATAGTAATATTCTTTGCTGCCCAGGGTAAAAACCGTCGTATAAGACTAGTTTTTCACGACAGTTTTAGCAAAAACTATAGTGGAAAATTCCTGCTTTCCACAACATTTTTGTGCTGTGAGAAGCTTTCCACAGCATTTTTTACAAAAACTATCATGGAAAAGTCCTTATTTTCACAATATTCTTTATGCTGTGAGAAGCTTTCTATGACGGTTTTTGCAAAAATCGTCGTAAAAAATTGTCTTAAACATTTCTTACACATAATAATATTCTTTGCTGCCTATGGTGGCCAGCCCGTGTGTTAAGCATCCAATGGCCTAGAATCATGTATACGTTATCTTTGTTTTCACCACAAATTTAACTATAGATAGATATACAAAACCCGTAAAAAAAGATTGAAAAATGAAATAATTTAAAGAAAAATGTTAAAAGTAAATTAACATAAATTGGTTTATTGATGCTCATCTTTTTATCTTTTTTTTATTGGTTCCTCAATACATATCCATTCCACATCTTCACGAAGCAAGTGCGAAACATCATCTTCAAAATTATCTATCCCTTCAACCAGTGGCAATCCCTTTGTGAATGAATGGATGTCTGCGCAATCGTCATCAACTTCTTCACCATCGATAACTATTCTTGGCTTTGTCGGGACGACTAGAGACAACTCCATGTCTTGGGGATCTGTAATATAAAAAACTTGGATTGCTTGTGATGCCATAATGAAGGGATCATTCATGTATCACAATCTTCTAAAGTCAACCACCGTGATGCCGTCATCATTGTTCTTAACATAGTTATTGTCGGCCCACTTGCACTTAAAAAGTGCTATACGTAATCCCCCATAATCAAGTTCCCAAATATCTTCAATGAAACCAAAGTAGTTCATGGTCCCATATATCGGATTCTTTTCCTTGGCGAAGGCAATATTCATAGCCTTGGCACGGAGAGTCACACTGCTATTTTGCACCAGATGCTTCTCATCTCTTTCGCGAGTGTAGAAAGTGTAAACATTTATGGAATATGACGTATAACTTATAACTATATACGATGGTCCTCTAGCTAGGTGCTTCAACTCCTGTGACATGCCTCCATCTTGTGATGTGGAGTACTTGGCATAGATATGTACTCTAATCGACAACCGAAAGGTCCAGTTGTGTTCATCTTGCAACCCCTTCTCATTTTTTGCTCTTTTTGGGTATGCTTTTTTTAATTCGTTCATGTGAGCCTCAATGAAAAGCTTCATTTCATTAGCATTGTGCAAGACATAATAACAAGCTTGCTCCCACTCCTCTCGATTTACTGATGAAGGATTGCCCATAGATAGTCCCCTAGCCTCAATGTTTATAGTCTTTGGTGCCCCAATTGTGTCCACATTAGATAGGTACTTGGAGCAAAATTCAATCGATTGCTCAGCTATGTAACTTTCTACAATACATCTCTCCGGCCTATTTCGATTCTTCACATAGCCCTTCAAAACCTTCATATAACTTTCAAATGGGTACGTCCATCTTAAATGCACCAATCCGCATAACTTAACTTCACGTACTAAGTGCACCATTAAATGAATCATGATGTCAAAAAATGCCAGTGGAAAATACTTTTCAAGCATGCATAAGGTTTGCACCAACTCCAATTGTAGTGAATCTACCACAAGTGGATCAATGACCTTTGAGCATATTGAATTGAAGAACGAGCACAACTTGAAAATTGAAAATCTCACATCCTTTGTTAGAATTCCCCGCAAAGCAAGTGGTAGTAATTGCTGCATCAACACATGACAATATGTGTGTTTTCATGCCAATAAGTTTCAAATTCTTCGCCGACACTAACTTTTTGAAGTTTGAAGAATACCCGTCCGATACTTTCAATGAAGCAAGCCATTCATAGAGCTTTCTCTTTTCTGCTCTAGATAACGTGTGCTTTGTCGAAGGTAAGTAAGTACGGTTCCCTCTTTTCTCGGGAAACAAATTAGGCCTAATCTCTATTTCCATGAGATCCAACCGAGCTTTTTCACCATCCTTAGTCTTGCCCGGGATGTCAAACAACGTGCCGACTATGGATTCACAAACGTTTTTCTCAATATGCATAACATCTAAGCAATGACGAACAAAAAGTGTCTTCCAGTAGGGAAGATCAAAGAAGTTTGATCTTTTTTTCCATGGTCCATCATTTGGCTGCTCGTCCTTACTTGGCTTTCTCTTACCAAATACGACTCTTATATCTTTTACCATTTCAAATAATTGTTCACCTGTCAAAGGGTGAGGAGGGTCTCTTTCTTAGATGTTGCCATCAAAGGCTTTCTTTTGTTTGCAGTAGCGATGATCTCTTGGCAACCATCTTCTATGACCAAGAAAAACAGTTTTCTTACCATTCTATAACCGTTTGTGAGACGTTTCCATCATGCAAATAGGACAACCAATAGAACTCTTCACCGAATAACCAGATAAATTGCCATATGTGGGGAAGTGGTTAATTGTCCATATCAACATTGCATGGAGTGTGAAGGTCTCTTCTCGGTAAGTATCTCTAACTTCAACTTCATTTTCCCATAACTTTTTTAGGTCATCGATTAACGGTGCCAAGTACACATCAATGTCATTGCCTGGTTGGTAAGGACCCAAAATCAATAAAGACAACATTAAAAACTTTCGCATCATGCACATCTTCAGAGGGAGATTATAGTTAACAAGTATTACAGGCCAAGTGCTATGCCTACTACTGATGTTACCATGTGGGTTCATTCCATCCATAGACAAAGCGAAATGTATGTTTCTTGGATCCGCACTAAAGTTGGGATGATCAGCTTCAAAAGTCTTCCATTATGGTGAATCCACCGGGTGTCTAAGCATACCATCATCCACCCGTTTGTCATGATGCCATGCCAAATTCTTGACATGTTTTGGGTTTCCGAACAAACGCCTTAAACGTGGTACCAGTGGAATGTACCATAACACTTTCTTTGGCACTCCATTCTTGCCATCGTTTAGCTCCTTTCCTTTTTTCCACCTTGCTTATTGACAAACTGGACAATAATTCTCGTCCTCATACTCATTCCTATAGAAATCATTTTCACAAGCATGAATTTTCTCATAATCCATTCCCAAAGTGCTCAAAGTCTTCTTAGCCTCATACATACTAGTTGGTAATTTATTACCCTCTGGTAGAAGCCTTCCTAAAAATTCTAACAGCTTTGTGAAACTAGAATTTGACCACCCACCCGACGCTTTCAAATTCCATAATCCAACTAAAGCAGACAATTTAGTGAAATTGGTACACCCCTCATACACAGGTGTCTCTGCATCATTTATTATTGTCTCAAATAAATCTGGACGGTGCACAAAGTGTTCTTCTAAAACATTGACTATGTCAACCATATTGTCTTAATCATCCATATTATCCTCCACAATAGCTTGCTTTTCTTTACTTAGTAAAGTTGGATTGAAATTAGACTCGCCATGAAAATGCCACGTTTAATAACTACTTATAATTTCATTTCGAAATAAATGTCCTCTAACAATTGGAATTGGATGCAATCTATGGTTTCCACATTGAACACAAGGACACCGAATTTTATCACCATTGGCATGACTTTTAGCAAAATCCAAGAACTCTTTCACACCATTCACATACTCTCTAGACAATCGAAAATCCTTCATCCATTTCCTATCCATTTTACAACTCCTAAATTGAAATAATAAATTGCAAATATTCAATTAAAATTAATTTCACAATTTATATATATACCCATCTATATATATTAATTAATCATAAAACAAAAAAATCACCCATCATAACACAAGTTACACATACTCATTATAAAACAAAGAAATCATACCCATGATCCACAATACAAATTTCATGGAATAAAGAACAAAATCAACAACTATTTATCAATTTCGGATTAATTATACAACACAATCAACAACAATTTATCAATTTCTAACAAAAACTTACAATTTGGGCTGAGATTAAGGAGTGTGGAGGTGAAGAGGGACGGCGGCAGCTGATTCAGATGGGTCTGTGTTTGTATTTGAGAAGTGAGTTTCTGAATTATGTCTGAATGTCGATGTGGAAAAAAAGGGTTATAAGTAAGATACCATGACAGTTTTGTTAAAAAACCGTCATGGTAGCTACAACAAAAAACCGCCATGGAATGTTCTTGCAGCTACCACGACGGTTTTTTGAAAAACTGTTGTGGTAGCTCTCCTATTCCACGACAGTTTTTTTAAAAAACCATCGTGGAATAGGAAAGATACCACGACGGTTTTTTAAAAAAACCATCGTGGTGGCTCTCATATTCCATAACGGTTTTTTAAAAAACCGTTGTGGTAGCTACCTTCCTGTTCCACGAAGGTCTTCATTTTCGCGGGCGTAACTCGTCGAGCTTTTCTGGCTTTACCATGACGGTTTTTAGAAAACGGTCATTAAATAAATGTCGTGTAATCCAAAATTTCTTGTAGTGCCAATACCAATTTCGTCCAAGCACATCCAGTGCCATGTAGCCTATTTCATCCTGGCATGTATGAAGCCAATCCCAAGTTCATCCCGACGCATTTGGCACCGAGGAAGCCAAGTTCATCCTAGGAACCCAATATCAATTTCATTCTGGCACATCCAGTACCAAGGTACCTGATTTCATCCCCGCGAGCTAGGCGCTGAAGAGGCCAATTCCCATTTCATTTTAGCGTGCTTAACGCTGAGGTAGCCATGATACCTATATCATCACGGTGCAGTTAGCATCAAGGGAGCTGTGATACCAAATTGACACCAAGGTAGCCGTGATATTGTTTCATCCCGACACACAAGCACCTAGGTAGTCGTGATGCCGAATTCATCCTGGCACGCTTAGCACTGAGGTAGCTGCGATACCAAATTCATCCCAGTGCGCTAGGTACCAAGGAAGCTGTGATACCAAATTCATCCTATTCTCCCTTAGCTTCATTCTTCATTTCGTTATTTACTCATTATTATACACCTCTCTTTTCGTTTCTTGTCATGCCTTTGCTATTTATCATATATATATTTTTTAACATTTTGATGTCCTTTCTTTTTTATGTTTTGCAGGATGATAATGACAAGAACAATGATACCTTTTGTGCATCTGGCGCATCTACCATCCTACCTGGAGCTACTTCACTAAGCCAAGAAAATGTGTCTCCCGAGATTCTCGTACCATCCTTACCAGCTTTCCCAATAATGGTTCCCACCTGAGCATCATCACAGAGTTCTCACTCCCGTCCGGGTTTCGTGTCTTAGGTGGCAGAAGGGATTTCTCTAATTAGCCTGGGTACGTGAGGTGACACAGTAATCATGGAGAATACCGGTTGCATTCTTGCTTTGATTAAGGCTACTTCTCCAAGAAGCCTTGAACCACGAGTCCAAGATGGTGTTTTGGCTGAAGTTGAGAAGGAAAACCAGGAAATGTTTTACCTACCTCAGGTGATGATGTGGCCCTTGAGAACTTGTTGCTTCACTGATGGAATTCTGACAATGGGGCTTTTCTAGAGTCCTTTGAGGTAGCGGGTGTCATTGTCTAACTTCCGTAAGACCTAAGCATTCACAACACAAGCCTTGCCATGTTTATGGACGCGTGCATACCACTTGAGATTGTCCTGTTTTTGGAAACAGCCCTTGCCATATTCCAGATCCCATCGCGCCGTCAGTCCAGTGACGCCCATTCATGCATACTATCAGGTCTCAGATCGGTTCTCATTGGACTTCACAGCTCCTCCCTTCACGAAATCATTGAGACCACCCTCTTGTCATGGAGGGATATATGTTGAGATGTTGAAGATTTTAGTTGTAAGGCCGCACCATTGTCGTCCCGCTTTCAGAGTATGTGCCATGTTCAAAAGGAGGCACTCTTCCACTCTAAGAGCACAGATAGTAGTAGTTGGAAAGGAAGCTAGCATTTAAAGAGTGAATTGGCCAGGTCTTCTTTTCTCGGTTCGGTGGCAGGATCTTCGGGTGACACTGCGGATGTGAAGTTCCTTCAGCACTTGGGTGACGGTCTGTTTGCTCGGGTGGACACTTGATCATGCTGTGTTATTTTCCAGCTATCTTTTGTTTTATTGATTAGCACCTTTTGATATATTGGGAAATCTTACCATTTTGTGAGTGCACATAACCTTTTGACCCCTTTACCTTTGACTTGCTTATTTTGCATGGTGACAGTGATGACAATATCTTGAGCAATACTTTGATGTTGAATCCATTCCTGGGTGTCTCTCTTCGGTGATGAACAAGAGCTTATGCTTGCGTATTTTTACTCGATGATGAATAGAATTCCTTCCTTTTTTGTGTACTTTGTTCGATGATGAATACGAAGTCCTCTGTGATGATAACATCTTGAGATACTCTCTTCTCTTTTCTCTTCTTTTTTTATTTGTAGGTTCTGTCGGATGATGACCAGTTTTACAATGTCCCCGTACTTCTTCTCCTTTGCTTTTGCTCAAGCGACAATCCTCCTTAAAACTGACTCCATTGGATATATGTTGTTCCATCTGGTCTGACTCTAAGTTAGGTCGTAGCCCAATGTTTCTTTTTTTCTCTCTTCTTTCCTTTTTTCTTTTCTTTCTTTTTTTTTTGGCCATTTCTTTCATGGTCCCTCCTATTTCATTCAAGAGAAGACTTCTTCTAATAACTGACCTGATCAGGCGTCCATTGTAGCATGCATCGAGTGGTATTCTGGCCTTTGAGTCTTTTAGCTTGTTTTGGGGTTTCATTATATATAGATATATATATATTAACTTTGGGATAAGCAAGGGGCATATGCATATGACAAGTTTGCTAGGACCGCCTTAAATCACACTCTTTTTTTTCTCATGTTTTCCTCTTTTTTCTTTGCTTTGTTTTCATTTCCTCTCTTTCTCTGTCTTTCTCTCTCTCTTTTTTTAGGTAGTAAATGAATTTGAAAAAAGAGTAAAATGTTTGACTGTATAATATGGAGAAAATTTGTTCAAAACATTTCATCCATAATATGTTGATTATAATAATTTTGCAAATCATGCTTCTCATATGCATATTGCTCATCCCTTTTATAGCTCTTAACATTTTCTTAAAAAAAAAAAAAAAAAAACTCCAAAAGAATATAATGGGTGAGATAGCCATGCTTGTTAGGACGCCTCTGGTGGCAGGTCTTGTTCCATTTCGGCAATGCTTAGAGTCTGGCGCCTCCACTTTCATCTTCTTTCAAAAGAAAGAGTGCCTTGTTGCAAAACATGTAAGCCAGTCTCTCAAGCCCAAACGACATGATAGTGTAGTAAAATTTGCCAAAATGAGTGCAAATAACCTTCTTCTCGACTTTCTATCGACCATTTTAATTTGATTATATCTACTATACTCGTCCATGTGAGGGTGCATGCCATGTCCCATCGTGGTGTCTATGAGAATATCCATGTTTGGTGGTGAAAATTCGTCTTTTGGACAGGCTTGTTTGAGATCTCAGAAATCTGCACAAACTTGCACTTGCCTGTTTTTCTTCTTCACGAAAACAATAATGACTAATTAAGTGGGATGTTTGATTGGCTTGATGAATCCAGCCTCAATTAGCTTTTCTACTTCTTTCTTAATCTACATTTCGATCTCTAGATGAAAATTGCACCTCGTTGTTTTATGGGCTTCACGTCAGCAAAGGTGTTCAAGGCATGAAAAACCATATTAGGATCTAACCCAAGCATCTCCTCATAATATCTTGTAAATACATCAGTGTTCTGCTTAAGTAAGTCGATCAAGGTATTTTGCTCCTTAGGCGATAGTTGGATGCTAATGGTCACTTGTCTTTTGATGGTTGGATCATCGCTTAAGTCTACTTCTTAAAGTGGCTCTACGATAGCATTGGATCCATCTTGCTTGTGTCTAGGCATGGGTAATGACTGATCCTCTAGAGCTGGGTCATCAGGTGCTTTTTTTTTTTTTTTTTCTATGCATGAACATGACTCCCTTACTTCTCCAAACAAAACTTGACCACCAAACGAGACCTTCTTGCATATGATGGTCAGGTCCCTTACACCATCATAACCAGTACATTGTCCTTTCATTTGGTGGAGTGACTTTGACATATCGAGTGTCCACTTCCTTCTTTTTCTTCTTCTTGTCTAGAACTTTGCCAAGGTCATCGTCATCAAGGTCCTTTACCTTATCTCATTGTGGTAGCAGTGTCCCGATCGGCTTGGCCACACCGCTTCCTCCTTTGGTAGTGAAATCATTATAGAACTCGACTTCAACGTAGTAAGCTTCCTCTTGCTTGAAAGGAGTTTGGTTTGTTGAGATGCAAATGATTTTTGTCCTGAGTCGGTCCTTCACGCACAAATGGTTGATGGAGTAAATAAGCATATCTTTGTTGAGACATGACCTCCCAAGTAGACTGTGATGGCTTGTGTTGACATCCAAGACATGAAATTTTGTTTGCAACCTAAGAAGCCTAACCCTAAGTTCAAGTTGAATGCAACCTATGGAAGTTTTGGAGGAGTTCTCGAAACCCGAGATGTACACCTACCTTTGTGATTCATTGCGGGGTATTTTGGCAGTGGTAAGGACAGATAAGGGAATGACATTTAAGGAAGGACCCATGTCCATCAATGCCCTCCAAATATGCACATTGTTGATCTAAGCTTCAAGGTATAAAGGCTGCTTATGGTTGGACTAAGAGATCTCCATGTCTTCGTTAGTGTACGTCATAGAATTCGTACTTTCTAGGAATGCCAGACTTATAGGCAATTCGTTGGTGTAGCATTGCAGACCTTGGTCTATTGAAATTCCCATGAGAGCTTCTGTTGCCACTAACCGAGCTTGTGGTCCATACTTTAGTAGGTAAAATAGAGATTCAAACTTTGGACTTCGATGAAGGGCCCACATAATTGGAAAAAGGTTGGCTAGTACTTTCTTCACTGTCCTTGTTGGCTTCCTTAGAGCATATCACCATAGCAACTGCAAACATATCACCATAGCAACTATAAGCATATCACCATAGCAACCGTATCTTTATGTTTTGGCAGGTGTTTTGGAAAGGAGTCTATTTTTTGATGCCATTCTTACTGGGATAACTTCATTTCATCAAAGTACTTGGCTCGAAGTAATCCATAAGGCCATCTTTGTTATTTAAACCACTGTCTGGCTTGTGTTGCAAGTCAAGTATCTGGGTAAGTGCCTTTAGGGAGTCGGGTGAGGTGTCATCTAATCCATGAAATATCCCAAAGTTAGTCCCATGCTCATCGAGGTGATATAATTCTACTAGATGGACCTCTTCTCAAAATTTTACCAAAAGCACTCCATGCCATGGCCTTCTGTCAATTGATTTTGGTGTGGCCCTCTTAGAGGCCTTATGCAACCCTTCTTACTTTGTTGCATCCCTCAAAGGGAGCATGTTATTTAGGCCCTACTTTCTTACCGTGTCACTTTTACTGGCTCCAGTGCTTCTGATAAGGTTTGCTTCATCTAGCCGTGTTACATTGAGTGAGGCTTTGTTAAGGAAAAGCATTAGAGGTGTTGCACTTGTTTGATGTGTGTCTGGAAACATTGAGTACAAATACGTTATCCTTGGTGTTAATGTATCATAACATTTTATGTTGGACATTATCAGGCTAGAATGCTCCACATCAGGTGATTCTACATTAGATGTTTCCAAGTAGAAATAGTCTTCTTTTAAGCTTTCATCATTAGAAATGTTCATGACTGAATCTGACTCATCATAATAGTTGGTGTCATATATTAACACTTCGAAGGGTCTATGTCAAAAGCATATGAGTCGGAATCACTACCTCCAAAGTGCCTTATTACAGCCACAATTTCCCTCCTAATGGCCTTTCTCTTGGATGGTTGATCCTTTCCCTACACCTCAACTTGTATATGTGAGGTATACATCTTCTTTAGGTGATACCAAGAATGGTGCCTCTACCATGTTTATGTCATCAATGTTAATGTAGCTTTTATTCCCTGAGGCTCTTCTGTTTACCGATCTTTGTTCTTTTGATGTAAGTCCAGTGGGGGATTTGAGAGTTTCCCCATTGAGCACAAGCCTAAGTTGTTCTTAGCTCTTTCAATTAGTTAGCATGACCTCTTTAAATCTCCTCTTTTCTCCTTGCTCGCTATCTTCAAAGACTCTAGACGCACCTAATTCTCTGATGGAACTGCCTTTACACCTAATGGTTCCCCTTCCTCAAGAATGGGCTTTCTGGTTGCCAAAGAGACTATCTTGTTTATTCCTTTTTCCTCAAGCTCATCATCCATCCTTTAGGTTTAGGAAAAGGGCATCATATTGTGTTGGTACACTATATGTACATAAGAAGGCTCGATCATTGCCTTTGAAGTCCTCTAATACTACCTCGGGTGGTTTGAGATTGGTTTCCTATGGGTGTGCCTCTTCCTCCACATCCTCCATCTCTTCTTCCTTTGAAGAAAAGACTGCCATGGAACAAATTTCCTTTTGGTCATGGTGAGGTAACAGGTCTAATTCAATGGTTTGCATTTTAGGTGGGATTTTAAGAGTACCATTTTTGATCTTTGCATGAAAGATCCTTTGAAGAATCTAACATTTGATTGTCAAATATTATATGTATTGGTGAAGTTGAAAATACCTCAGGTGCTTTTGGTCTTCTTCTAATGGCAGTCTTTGTGGTGTGTACAAGCAAATGATCCTATCTTAGATCCACCATTTGAGGATGGCTTGGAACTCCTCATCGATGCATGGGACAGGTGGTTGTATCCACCTTTCTTTTCCCATTTTTTTCTATTTCCTTTTCCATCTTATCATGGTAAAAGGATCGTGGCAACTTATCCTTTCTTTCTCCCTTCCACCCTAGAGCTTCAAATGGAACCTTGACCGATTGTAAGGTCCAAGTGCTCTCCAATTCTCTATCGGGTGTTACTCAGTGTGATAGTATATGATCTTCTCTTCATTTTGAAAATACTTTCAGCAAGAGCGGCTCACCATCTCTTCCTATGTGTGGATAGACTGCTAAGGTGGTATACCAAGTACACGCTCGATCCGTGAGTGACTTTGAGAACTCCTGGAGCCTTAGGTCTTTGGCTCTGACGTAATGTTTGAGGAAATCTAGGTACCAACCTTTGTGTTCCTTAGGATTGCCTTTTTGTCCATCAAAAAGGGTGAAACTTAGAGTCTTAAACCCCTCCAGGTATGGCTTCTTATACAGATCAGTTGGATATGGAGGTCTTAGTATGAACTCCAAGTCTTTAGGAGGGGTATTGTAAAGGTGATTCTCTAAAAAGCACATCGGTTTGGGTAAGAAAGTCCCCTTTTGATTCTCCTAAAATTTGAGTTTTAGGTTCTTCAGTGGCTGTGACTTCTTGATCTATTTCCTTAGTCACTGATGCATTTTGTTTGGTACGGGATTCCTTTATGTCACTTGTCCTAAATATGAGAGCATTTTCAGTCTTGGCAATCTCGCAGATCACACTCGCAAGCTCGATGGTAGTTGGGTTAGCCTCTCCTAGAGACTCCGTCTCGTGGTTGATGACGGACATAGATGCCTCTACGTCAGGCGAGTCTCCATTAGGCGTTTGTGATGCCCAATATTCTCATAGACTTATTGGCCAATATATTGCATAATTTCATGACATTAATTGCATTAGATAATATTTCATAATCATTTGAGATATGTTTAATTATATTAATAACGTATATCATTTTGAAAAGTACATCTCATACAATTTCATTTGAATGTATAGCTAAATGATATAGGATTTCCTAAAGATAGATCCAGCTTTGAAAAAAAAATGGAAAAATGAATTCTAATGGTGTTTGATGTACAATTATAATGGATGAGTTGAAATTAGGAGCTCAATGATAGTTTTAAGACTATTTAAGCTAAAAATGCCATTTTATGTAAAGTGAAGTTATGTATGTGTTTGGAATAATGATTAAAGGAGACTTTATGACAAGTAAGGAATCTCGTAGAATGTTATTAAGAATGATACAAGGTCTCTTATTAGAGAATGATATGTCTTTTAGTAAGTTTATTCTGAAACCCTAAATAAGTAACCTATTTGGTATTCAAGTTTATAGACTCAAATAGGGTTTCAACAAGTGGGAATTAAGTAAATAATCATGGTATCCAATGTTTGACTATATTTGAAAGAGATTTAGAAAATTTTGGTGAAAAACTATCTAAGTTTAGAAACTAGTATTTGCAATGTACCAAAAATTTGGCATGAGCAAGTACACCTAAGTTAGTAAGCTAATGAGTGATTATGGTTTAGCTATTAATTAGAGTTTTTATATGAGTGTTTTAGACACTAAATGGATGATGTGTAAACTACAAAAGAGGGACACTAATCAAGCTAATAAGAGAGTACTTAGGTGTTAAGTAATTTGAGATGTGTGTGTGCTACTTTAAAAGGAATTACACAAGTAGGTGAACACATTTTAGCTCACTTTCTACTAAGTATGACTCTTCTATGGAGAAATACTCCATTTCCAACAAGATTTCAAGAAGATAAGCCTATCTCTAAGTGTTTTGGTCAAGGTTTGAGTGGTGATAAGAGAGAAAAACCAAAACTAGTCAAGGTAAGCTTGATTTTGTGGTTTTGAGTTTCAATCTTTCAAGACAAGGGATAAACCTACAATCTTATTCTTTTGAACAATTCTAGGGTTTATTTTAAGTGCTTAGAAAGACCATAAGCATTGGTTTCATTCTTTTGACATGGGAAAAGTGAAATTGGAGGTGAAGAGTTCAAGTTGCTTCACTAAGGTAAGAATTTGCGAACTATATTTGGGTTTCTTTCTTTGTTTGTATAAACAGACTTTGGAACATGATATGAGCATAATTTGAATGTTATTCAAGGTTACGAATCATAGAAAAGTGATATAATAAAAAGGGATTTGATTGTTAAAATGAAAAGTTTTGGACTATGTGAATTTTAGAGAATTTGGGGTTTGATTTTGTGGTCTAGTGAATACCGTAGACCTTTGTTTTTGTTTGCAGGTTGTTTTGATGAATTTTAAGCTTTGGGGAGTGTCAAAAAATAAGGGGAAATGCTGCCAAATTCTTAGAAAAAGTTTTGAACCATTTAAAAACCAAAAGTTCACTTTTGCCCTTAAGAAACTAACTAGGTTTGCCATGTTACCAATTTTCATATTTTTTTGATACTTTAAGGGACTTTTGTGTTTAAGCTTTATATTTTATCCTTTACATTATATAAATTTGTGAGTTTTACTAAAATTGTTATTCTTAGTAATATTTTTATTAGCTAAGTCCTTTTTTTTTTTTAACAAAATACATGGAAGTGTTAAAAGGTTTAAACGTAGAACTTTTAGTTCTTGTTTTTACCATCTTTCTTTCTATTTAATGTGATTGTGGAAAACTGGACTTATTGAGGAAACTATAAGGTTATAAATGACATGTTTGTCGGGACTTCGTCTTTCTTTTATTTAAGTTTAATTTTAAACTTGACATGAGCTCCTTACACTTAAGTAACTAGTATTTGTTTAATGGATGATAATGAAAAATAAACACCTATTTTCTAAAGGATTGGACATCGAATCTGAAGAGGAAAACCCTGACAATAATTTACATTACTCTATAATATGAGGTAAGTAGAATTTCACCTGCATCACCATAAATATTGTGCATGTTTGTATGTATGGTTATGACTTTATGGAGCATGAGTAACATGAGCATGTTTTGATTTTCAGCACTATGTAAGCATGCCTCATATATTAAAGGCATTGTACACAAAATGTTAATTTAAAAATTGAACCATATAGGAAGAAGTTTTATGAAGTTTTATGGGCTACTTGTGACGGGATGATATATTTAATTCAGTTAGTCATGATGGAGGCGGCTCTACTGTTTTGTCTCGATGGAGGCATATAGTTTTGATATGTTGTCTCAATGGACATTTATGGACCTCATTATTATCACGATGGAGACTGTCTCAATGGGGACTTGTGGTATGGAAAGCCATACGACGTTATTAATGGTCTAAATGAATTGACAGAAGAAAACCTACCCATTATAAGAAACTCTAAAGCAAAATCGTATGCATGTTATGTTTTATGTAAAATGGGTACAATGTAAGTTTCCAAAGAAAAGAAGAGCATGAATTATATGGGATCATTCATGGCATAATCATTCATGTTACACATTAATTCTACTTAATGGGCATAAGCTCTCTTAGTTATGGTGATGTAGACAGTGACAATTTTCAGCATCAGCTGCAGGATGCTAGATAGTTTGCTGGCGCTCGTCTTTGAACTTGTGGACTTGTGTATATGGACAAAGTTGTCCTGTATTGGGACTTTTCACTACTGCTTCCTTTTGAATGCCTTTTGAAGCTATAGTTATGACATGGCTGATTTTATTTTGAGATTTGTCTTGTATTGTGAATATAACATCAACCAATTTAAGTTTGTAAAGTAAAGTTATACTCCAGTCATATAAAGAATTTCAAAGGTTCAAATTTTCTCACATTTTTATATTAAACTTATGTACATAATATTATAATTGTAAATAATTAAGGGTAATAACGCTTAATATCAATATGTTATGTATTTTAAATTCATATTAGGTGGATGTTACAGTTGTGGTATCAGAGCAAAGTCGTTTCTATAAACTGTTTATATACAAAAGTCATGGAGTGATGGTGCAGAACTAACTAGTAAGTTTTAAGTCTCTAAAATACATTATTAAGTGATGTACTTTACCTATCTAATCATGCTTGTGTTGGCCACTATGATAATTATATGTGACGAAAAGCGAATTGTATTGTAGGAAAATATGGTTCTAGTGAGACAATGGGGTGGTACTACTACAGATGGTAATACTTCTAGAGAGCAAGATGATAGAGATATCTGTCTTAATAGACTTGTTGATTTAATGGAGGGATTTTTTGAATAGCAAGTTAGACAACAAGCTAAGAGAGCCCCTCTACCTCCACCTTCGCTGCCACCACCACCAGCAGTAGTTAGAAATGAAGTTATAAATGTTATTAGTGAGCGATTCCTAAAGTATAAATTGCTAATATTTTAGGGTGGTATGGACCCTAAAATTGTTGAGAATTGGATACACACCATGGAGCAGTTATTTGACTATGCTAGAGTTACAAATATTGATAAGGTGTGTTGTGCTGTCGTTATGTTAAGGGAGGATGCTAGTTATTGGTGGGACAACATGGCAACAATGTATAATATTGCAACTATGACTTGGGAGTAGTTTAGGCAGTTATTTGAGGATAAGTTTATGACTTCTGGCACTACGTATGACAAGAGAAGGGAATTTGCTAATCTAAAGTAAGATACTTCAACTATTGTAGAGTATCTTCTTTGATGAGTTGTCTTATTATATCCCTCATCTTGCTAACAATGAGAATCTAAAGATTGAGCATTTATGAATGGACTGAATCCGACCATTTTTAAGGACCTTGAAGTAGCTGATTAGGGAACAACTTTTTCTAAAGTGGTTAGTAAGGCGCTAAAATTGGATAGTACAGAAAAGAAATAACAAGATGTCTGGAGGGAACAACGAGAGAAACAAGAGAGATTTCGGGGTAATCAAAGTAAAAATTTTTAGTCTGGCTCGCAGGGAAATAGGGGCAGAGGTCAACCACCACCATAGGCATAAGGTGGCCAAAAGAGGCAAGGTAATTAGAATCAAGGGCAACAAGAGCAAGGAAAGAAACAAAAGGGTCCTGATCAAAAACCACAAATTGCACTAGTTACAACTCCCTAAAGAACTTTGTTCTAGGTGTGGTAGATTTCATCCTGGAGAGTGTAGGCAAGGAGCTTGTTTCGCATGTGGTAAACAAGGACATTTTGCTAGAGACTATCCTATGCCTATAGGTGATCAACAAAAGAAGGTTCCTGCTAAGGTTTACACACTCACATAGGTTGAGGTAGTAGCTCGCCCAATATTTATTGTAGGTGAGATACTTATTCACGGAATTATTGCATATGCATTGATGATTTGTTGGCAACAAAGTGCGCAGTGGAATTTTAAAAATTTTTCATCAGAGTAATTTCCAAAACACAAGTTTGACATGTTATATGTATAAATTAGACAGATCTTACTAACCTTGGTGTGTCGAAGAACCTCCACAACCTATGTAGAGAAGTAACGTTCCAGAAGAGCCTCAACCAACTGGTCTTCTTTGCTATTCTCTATCCACAACCGGAGTGAGTGTGGGCTCACACGTACAGCTCTTCCACCAGTGACTCTCCTTCCAACCAAGAGAGAGAACCCAAAGCTAGTGGTCGTGATTTGTGAACAAAAGCTCTCAGGGAGTTTTTCAGATGCTCACTAGAAGAGTATCACTCTTAATCTCTCAATTGATCTGAGTAAATCGTGGGACTCACACCCTTTTTATAGCTATTGGTCCTGGGGTCAATCCGTATCAGATTAGGTCTCAAAAACTCAAAATAGAATCAAGTTTGGATCAATATTTGATAAGATTCGCGTGAAAATGCGTAATCTTATCTCCCGCTGATCGGCAGGCCGAACAGGCCAGTTCGGCAGGCCGACCATGTCATTCGGCAGGACAAACTCCCGAGAAAAAAATCTCCGTGAATCTTTTATTTTCCACCCGAGATTCTAAAGGATAAAGTCTCAATTTTGATTCAAATAACCCAATAGAGAAGATATCTGATCAAAACAAACTTTATCAAGATAATCTCTAAGAAAATAAATCAATTCATAATAATTCTACAAGTTTATCTTGTTTTAATTTGTCCAAAATTAAAACAACCGATAAACAAACAAGAATTATCTGATCGTAATAATTCAACAAGTTTATCTTGAACTAATTTCTTACAAAATTATTTCAACCGACAAACAGACATGAATTATTTGATTCTTACAAATTTTAAACCAATTTGATAAATCCGACATAAGTCACCAATCATTGGAAAAGCACGCCGTGTCGTTACAGGATTTTGTGAGCTAGCAAAGGGGACCAAAATGGACCTATAAAGTTCAAGCTCATGATAATTATGAAACCCAATATCCCAGATATACATTTCACAATTATCAACTGCAACGCTACTCCACTAAAAGCTTGGAGCTACACTCTTGCACTTTATAGAATTACGAAGCTCGTGTAGCTAAGTCTCCATGACATATAATAGTGTATCGTATCCCCATATGATCGTCCATAATCGGCTTAAAGACAAGTTCTGTCTTACCTTCCCGATTATTTTTATCTTACGTTCCATTGTCTCACCATTAGAAAACTTACCATCCAAAGATAGTATACCATTCGGTAACACCTGTGTATCTAAATGGTTGAGCGCTCCAGTTTTTCAATTACAGGACAACGCATATAAGAGGATATCATTACTCCTAAAGAGGAGCTATGGATTCCATATCTATGAATAACAAGTCTACGCTATCAAGAGTCATGCCTCTAATGTACCAGCATGCATACCACTATTGAGATGTGGGTGTCATCCTTTGGCACATCAAAAGACACAAGTCGAGACAACAGGTCCACTATTCATCTCAGGATTAAGATAAAATACAAATGACTGTCTAAAATGAATCGATTTGTCAAGACAGAATTATTAATCCAAATCAATTCACTTTATGTCCCGATCCAACATATCATCACCTATGACAACGTGCCAATGTTTCTATTCACAGAGTCCAACTCCGATGGCCAAGACAAACCATCTCCCAAAAGGGATATAGACAACATAACAATCTTTACATGAATAAAGCACTGAACTTTAGTCCCTCGATTGCGGATCATTTGTTTTTGACCGTCACCTTAAGAATCGTGTCTTTCGCATAATCAGTCCATCATATGCCCAATTCTTAAGATTTAGACTGACAGTCTCAGACTATTGTTTGCTTATCATACATTCAACAAATATGAATGTAAAGAGGACAAGATTTGGTATATATAAATGAATAAATTCTTTATTGATAAAAATGTCTCCAAAAACGTATTACATTTTTACTCCTTGGGGCATACATGTCTAACAATCTCCCACTTGCACTAAGTGAGTAAGTACAGCAAATTTCACATCCCCATAGCTTCCACATGCCTCTCGAAGACTCTCCCAGTAAGTGTCTTCGTAAATGAATTAGCTAAATTGTCCTCTGACGCGATCTTGCACACCGTGACATGCCCGCTCTCAACGAAGTCCTTTATCACATGTTACTTTTGATCAATATGCTTACTCTTCTTGTGAAATCTTGGTTCCTTAGCATTAGCTACTGCCGCACTTTTATCACAGTATAGTGATACCGCTTATCCATACCAGGAACTACCTCAAGATCCCCAAGGAACTTGTGGAGCCACACTGCTTCTTTCGAAGCATCACTAGCCGCCACATACTCGGCCTCCATCGTTGAATCCGAAGTGCAATCTTGCTTCGCACTTCTCCAACTGATGGCACCACCACCCAGAGTAAACACAAACCCCGAAGTCGATTTCCTAGAATCCAGACAGGATTGAAAATCTGAATCAGTGTATCCTAGAGGAGTTAAGTCCTCACCCGAATACACAAGCATATACCCTTGAGTCCTTCTCAGGTACTTGAAAATATGCTTTATCGCAACCCAATGGTTCGGTCCTGGATCTGCTTGAAATCGACTTACAATCCCAACCGCATAGCTAATATTCGGTCGTGTACAAAGCATGGCAGACATGAGAGTACCCACTGCCGAATCATAAGGCACCTTCTTCATGTATTCTCTTTCTTCATAAGACTTTGGAGAGTCTTTCTTAGAAAGAGTAATTCTAGACCTAGATGGTTGCCCACCTTTCTTGGAATCCTGCATTGCAAACCTCCTGAGAATTTTATCTGTGTAGCCGGCCTGAGACAAAGCTATCATTTTGTTCTTCCTATCCCGAAAGGTCTGGATACTGAGAACAAAATTAGCCTCACCTAAGTCCTTCATGTCAAACTACTTGGTCAATCATAATTTGACTGATGACAATGCCCCAACGTCATTGCCAATTAGCAGAATGTCATCTACATAGAGCAGTAGAAAAACCACCATCCCATCATTAATATATTTGTAAACACATGGTTCATCCACGTTTTGTGAGAACCCATAAGTCTTTATCACTTTATCAAATCTTATGTTCCAAGAACGAGAAGCCTGCTTAAGTCCATAAATAGACTTTAGCAGCTTACAAACCTTACCCTCTTGACCCGTGACCTTGAACCCGTCTGGTTGTTCCATATAAATAGACTCATCAAGATAGCTATTCAAAAAAGCCATCTTAACATCCATCTGCCAAATCTCATAGTCAAGAGCGGCAGCTATGGATAAGAGAATTCGGATGGACTTAAGCATGGCTACAGGCGAAAAGGTTTCCTCATAATCGATTCCTTCCTTTTGCGTATAACCCTTAGCTACCAGTCTAGCCTTAAAGTTGAAATGCTGAAATGCTGCTATGTTGAAATGCGTATAACCCTTGGTTGTTATTTTAGTTAAGTTATGTTGAAATGCTGCTTATTTATTAAGTTGAGTTTTTGCTGCATTATAGACATGGAGTGGCACAGTAAATGCTTGGTAAATCTTGATTTATTGTTAACATAGGATGACATGGTGCATACTTAAACCAACTAATAAATAAAAAGATAAACTAAAATATATTAAAAATAATTGTCAGAACAGAACCTTTGAACCTCAGCCTTGTTATTATTGTTGTCTTACTTCCTAAAAATTGTCGTTATTATTGTTGTTACTCTGCTTAAATTATTATTTGTATTTCTTGTTATTAAAGTTCCAAATTATCAAAATTTAAAGATGAAAAATGTTGTAAAAAAAAAGTGTAAATATTGTAAATACATTCTATGAATAATAAATATTAATCCTCAAATTTTTCAGTTTAAATAAAAAGAAAAAGTTAATATAATACATGTGCTGGAACTAAATAAATCATTCCTTGTGGGTTCGACCTCGGATTCACCGAGAAAATATTACTTGAGACAACCTTATACTTGAGGTTAGTTTAAAATGCGTAAATAGACGCGAGACCTATCATCAAATGATATTTAATGTCTAAAGAAAATTTGAGTATTATATATATGTGTTAACTTTATTCCTATAAATTTTTATGCTCAATTACATGTGAATTATAAGATATTAGGTGAAGAATCCTTAAAGATCGGTCAATTTTTGTGATAGGCAGATTTGCTTGAATGTTTTGAAAAATTTAAAAAGATATTTTGGATTATTGATTTCAAGAGAAGAAAATTTAAATGATGCCTTCATATGTTAGTTGTATTATGGAAGAAGTTTTCTGTTGTTATCTTACATATGAATTAAGATTTAATTTTTTAAGTGATTAAAAGTAAGGTTTATTGCTTGTATGTTTCTTAACTCCAAGTGTATGTTTATGAGTTAAAAATACTTCATTTGATTGAGTATGATATTGAATGATAAAATACTATGTTAAATGGTATTGCAAACACAAATAATAATTTCATGTATCATGTGAAAGATTAACATGGATGCTCCAAAAGGCGAGTACATCAAGAATCACGTCTGTGTCAACCAAATCAAGGTTTAGTAAGCAATAAAGTCAAGCAAGCATATTCTCACTGACAACATGATAAAAGTTTATGAAAAAGTTATAAGTATATTTTATGATGATTTTTAAGTTTATTTTTATGTATTATTTTCTTATTAAAACTCTTGTTGTAACAAGAAGGTTTAATGGATGTTTCAATAATAAGGTATGTTAAAAGTATATCTATATATATCACCTAATTAAATCATTGTACACACCCATGTTTATGTTTGTCCTACTAGGTGGACTATCTTGCAAGTTGGTCTTAAATGTTTGGTTAGAGACTAGCTACCTCACTCCTTTTGTACAACTATGTTTATGTTTATAGTGCAATGCCTAGGCCTTCGAAGATCAAATGAATTATGTTTTAATATGAAATTTTAAATGAAAGGATATGCTCTATATAAATGAGTGCCTCATGCACTACTATGATTATGATTATGATATTATATAATGATTTTTATAAAATGTTTTATGTTATGAGATAAGAAAATGTATTTATAAGCTTATGCTTACTCATTTTTATATTATGTTGTAGACAAAAGTAGAAAGCAAGTCTGTTAAGGTGGAGGACAAGTTTTGGATGTGTGTACAGTGAGTGTTGGATTGGAAACAGAGTCACGTCACGAAAGGAATAAGCTCAAACAATATTTAAATGATTATGTTTCATACTTTTGCTTGTTTGAGACTCAGTTCTATTTGTGATGTGTTCTTTGAACTTATGTTTTATTGAAAGTAATTTTGTATTTTAGATTTTTTGTTTTTTAGGTTATTTATAAAGGATTACATTATGCTATTTATTCGATCGTAATTAGTCTTAATTGGATGTTTCGTTTTATTTAGTAAACTAACTATTTCTGTAGGTTGTCGGTTAGCGAAACACCTTTGGTGTTCCATCGGTCTAACCGAGGAAGGAAACATAAATCAGGTAAGTAGTTTGCTAAAAAGAAAAATAAATGCATGTTTTCTTGAGATGTTTGCCTGAATGTTATTATTTTTTTGGACTTCTTATCAATGAGCGTTGAATTTAATAGTAAAAGTAACAATTCCATGTGACATCCAAAAAATAAATGCATGTTTTCCTGGTATGTTTGCCTAAATGTTATTATTTGTTTTGTACTTTTATCAGTGATTATTGAATTTAACTGTAAAAGTAACGATTCCTTATGACGTCCGTAAAAGGGCGTTACACTTATAGGTTTTATAAAGTGTTTTACCACCTTGTTGATGTATTATATCGTCTCCTGTTGCAACTTTTCAATCATTGAGGGCCCTAAAGATTTGTTAGAATAAAGAAGAATTAAACATAATAATGTAACATGTATATATGTATATATCAAACCTTAGTTAACAATAAAAAATTGCACTTACCAACTACCAACTTTCATAAAATCATGACATGGTCTATTTCTAAGGGGATTGAACCAAAAAACTTGGTCCTCCTATGGTTCAATTAGTTCTAACATTCAATGTTCCGCAATATTTATGGCACGAAGAATGTGTTCCTCCTCGATGCATGTTCTAAAATGACGAAAAGAGCCTTGGCGTGCTCTTTAACATCATCATTGTCATCTCTACCCATTGCAACACTTGAGATCACTAACAAAGATATAAAGTTGAATTGACTAGTTATGTCTCCACATTCACATTGTTCCACTAAAAGACTGCAATGAAATCAATGCATAAACTTATTTTCAATAAAATTATAAGTTGACTTGATCTAAAAGAGTAAGAAATAACATAGATATATTACCTGAGTTATACCATTATATAACTAATTGTAAGCTTTTCAAAGGTAAGCATTAAATAAACGTCTTCAACTGTCACATATATATGCATGTCATAGCTGATGATCGATCTTGGTATCGTGTACTGAATTGTCAATCCACCCACAAGATAGCTTGTGCGTACAAAGCTATGGACTTAAATTCTTCTTGAAGTGAGTTGAATTCAAATATAAGCAATCGCTCATTCAAATGTAGGCAGTGGCTCATTTGTAATGGGCTGAAAATCCTCAATGGGTTAATACTATTATTATCCTTATTATTGAATAGTTAATTCATATTAAAATTAGTTATTTTAAATATAGTAATAATAATTAGTTTATCAATTACTATCCTTATTATCAAATAGGATTATATAATAATATATCATTAATAATTATAAAATAAGAGTATTAACATATTATTATAATCATAACAATATTGTTAATGTTGGAAAACAGTGCGCTGCAAAACTTCAAAAATTTTAAACCAAAGTATTTTCTAAAACACAAGTTTAACATGCTAAATACATAAACTAATAATAGATCTTACTAACTTCTTTTGTTAACTGAAAAGAAGTAGCAATCTATGAAGAGAAGAACGTCCCAAAAGAGCCTAAACCAATTGATCTTCTTTACTACTTTCTATCCATGATCCGAGTGCGGGTGGTCACACGTTGTACAGCTTTTCCTTCGGTGACTCTCCTTCCAATCACTTAAGAAAATCTAGAGTTAAGATTCTTGATGTTGACTGATAGCCTTCAGGGAGTTTTAGAGTTTCTCTCACTAGAGTACTCACTCTATGCTTCTTAAATGATCTAAATAACAAAGAAAATTCACCCTCTATTTAAAGTGGTCGAATTTGGGGTTAAACCTTATCAAATTAGGCCTTAAAATTTGAGTCTAGATCAACTTCTGATAAAAAATGCATTAAAAATGTGTATCCTAATTATCACACGACTGGCAAACCGAAGTTTCCCATCGGCCTGCTGAACTTATGATAATCTGAAATCCTCAAAATATCTTATTTTCAAACCAAGAATCATAGATAGAGCCTCAATTTTAATTCAAATAACCCAATAAAGAAGTTATTTGATTAAAGTAGTTATACACAGATAATCCCATAGAAAATAAAATATTATACAAATAATTCAACATATTTATCTTGAATTAATTTACAAAATTAATTTAACCGATAAACTAACATGAATTATTAAATCCAATCTTATCGAATTTTAGCCAATTAAATAATTTAACATAAGTCACCAATATATAGGAAAAACATACCATATCGTTACAAGATTTATTATGAGCTAGCAAAGGGAACTTGATGGACATATGTAGATCAAATCTCCTATAATTATAAATATAATATCCCAAATGCATATTTTATAACTATCAACTCTAGCACTACTCTACTAAAAACTTAGAGTTGCACTCTCAAACTATATAAAATTACAAAGCTTCAATAAGCTAACCGTCCATGACATATCATAATGTATCGCATCCCCATAGGATATTCATAATCATCTTAAGGATAAATTTTGTTTTAGTTTCCCAATTATTTTTATCTTACATTCCATTATCACACTATTGGAATACTTACTATCCATAAATAGTATACCATTTGGTTACATCTATGTATCCAAATGGTTGAGCGCTTCAGTCTTCAAATTACAGGATAATGCATATAAGAGAATATCATTAACTCTACAAAAAGAGCTATAAATTCTATATCTATGAATAACGAGTCTACATCATTCAAGAGTTATGTCTCTAACATATTGGTATGTATACCATCATTAAGTTAGGATGTTACCTTTTGGTACATCAAAAGACATAAGTCAAAAATAGGGCCTATTATTCATTTTAGGATTAAACCACAACGCATATGATTGTCTAAAGTGAATTGATTTGTACAAATAGAATTATTAACCAAATCAATTCAAATTTGATGTCCCGATCCAATACATTGTCACCTATGACAATGCACAAATGTTTCTACACATGGAGTCCCACTCCAATAACTAAGACAAGCCATCTCCCATTAGAAATGTAGAGAACATAACAATCTTAGCATGAATAATGTGCCCAACTTTATTTCCTCGATTACTGATCTTATGATTTAGACCATCACTTTTAAGATTCATCTCTTTCGCATAATCTGTCCATCATATGCATGATTATTAAAGGTTTAGACCGACAGTCTTAGTCTTTTGTTTGCTTATTATATATTCAACAGAAATGAACATAACGAGGACAACATTTGGTATATGAATAACAAATAAACTCTTTATTGATAAAATGTCTCCAAAAACATATTACAACATTTTACTCCTCAGGGCACTATGTCCAACAGTTAATATATTATTAATATTCTTATAACATAGTAATGAAGTGGGGGGGACCCCTATTTGGTGTCAAGGGGCTTACACGATAGTTTTTTTTTTTTTTTTTTTTTTTTATAAAAGCATCATATAAGATTGAAATTTAACGCACCTGAAAATAGCTTACAAGATGGTTCTTTCTAAAAACCGTTGTATAAAATTGGTCTCCAATTCTAACTTTTTTTTTCTCTTCTGCCCAAGATGATCAGAAATACATAAATTTAAACATACATAAAAGTGAAATAAAATTTGAATATAATGTATACCTTAAAAAGAACAAATATTTACAACATTGAAATAAAATGACATAAATTAGTTCACAAATGGTCACTTTTTCCTTTTTTTTTTGTTCGGTTCTTCAACATATGTCCATTTGATTTCTTCGTAGAGCAAGTGAGAAATGTCATCATCAAAATCATCAAACTCTTCAACCGATGTCAAACCCTTTGTGTGAAGGATGGGATGTCCGTGCAATCATCGGCAACTTCTTCTCCGTCTAGAACAACTCTTGGTTTCATCGGCACGATTAAAGACAACTCTAAATCATCAGGATCCATTGTATAAAAAACATCTATTGCTTGCGATACCATAATGAAGGGTTCATTTTTGTAGCCCAATCATATAAAGTCAACCACCATGACACCGTCATTGTCAACCTTAACATAGTTATTGTTGGCCCACTTGTACTTAAAAAGTGCTATTCACAATCTGCCATAATCAAGTTCTCAAATATCATTAATGAAACCACAATAACTCATGGTCCCATATACTGAATTCTTGTCCTTCACAGAGGAAATATGCATAGCTTCGGCATGAAGAGTCACACCTCTATTTTGGATGGGATGCTTCTTATCTCTTTCGCTAATATAGAAAGTGTAACCGTTTATAGAATATGATGTATAGCTTGAAACTATGAACGACGGTCCTCTAGCTAGTTTTACTAGTTCTTGTGAGGCATTTCTGTCTTGTGATGTGGAGTATTTGGCATATATGTGTGCTTTAATCTATTCCAAAGGTCTAATTATGTTCATCTTGTAACCACTTTTCATTTCTATATGTCCTCTTTTTGGGTTTGCCTTTTTTAATTCCTTCACATGAACCTCAATGAAAGGCTCCACTTCTCGAGCATTGTGAAAGACATAAAGACAAGCTTGCTCCCATTCATCTCGATTTACCATTAAAGGATTGCCAGTAAATAGTCCTCTAGGCTTAATGTTTATTTTCTTTGGCATCCCTATTGGATTTGCATTAGACAAGTACTTAGAGCAAAATTCAATTGATTCCTCTGCTATGTAGGTTTCCACAAGGCATCCATCTAACTTGTTTTAATTCTTCACACAATCCTTTCAAACCTTGATATGCCTTTCAAAAGGGTACATCCATCTCAAATACACCGGTCCACATAACTTAACTTCATGAACTAAGTGAACCGTTAGATGAATAATGATGTCCAAAAATGACGATTGAAAATACTTCTTAAGCATGTATAAGGTTTGCACTAACTCCGATTGTAGTGAATCTAGCTAGTGAGTATATTGAATTAATGGACAAGCATGCACAACTTGGTAATTGCAAATCTCGTATTCTTTGCTAGAACTCCCTGCTATACAAACGGTAGTAATTGCTGCATCAACACATGACAATCATGTGTTTTCATGTCAATAAGTTTCAAATTCTTCACTGACACCAACATTTTAAAGATTAAAGAATAGTCGTCTGGTGTTTTTAATAAAGCAAGCCATTCACAAAGCTTTCTTTTCTCCCCTTTTGATAACGTGTGCTTCATCGAAGGTAAGCAAGTACGGTTCCCTTTTTTCTTTCCATCTCCATGAAATCCAACTGTGCTTTTTCACCATCTTTAGTCTTGCCCGGAACGTCAAGCAATGTGCCAACTATTGATTCACAAATATTTTTCTCAATATGCATAACATCCAAGCAATGACGAACAAAAAGTGTCTTCCAATATGAAAGTTTGTAAAAGATTAGTATCTTCTTCCAAGGTCCATCTATCTCCAGCTTGTCCATAATTTGCTTTCTCTTCCTGAGTACTAATTCTATATTCTTCACCATTTCAAAGACTTGTTCACCCTTAAAGGCCGAGGAAGGTCTCTTTCTTTGGTGTTACCATCAAAAGCTTTCCTTTGTTTGCGATAATGATGATCTCTTGGCAACCATCTTCTATGGCCAAGAAAAATGGTTTTCTTATCATTCTTTAATCGTTTGTAAGCTGTTTCATGCATATAAATAGGACAACCAATAGAACTCTTCACCAAATAACTAGATAAATATCCATATGTGGGGAAGTCATTAATTGTTCATATCAACATTACATGGAGTGTGAACGTCTCTTCTCGCTAAGCATCTCTAACTTCGATTCAATTTTCCCACAAGTTCTTTAGGTCATCGATTAACGGTGCTAAATACATATCAACATTATTCCCTAGTTGGTGAGGACCCAAAATCAATCAACATCAAGAACTTCCACTTCATGTACATGTTTGGAAAGAGATTATAGTTGACAAGTATTAGGGCTAAGTGCTATGCCTACTACTCATGTTACCATGTGGGTTCATTCTATCCGTCGACAAAGTAAAATGTAAATTTCTTGGATCCGCAACAAACTTGAGATGATCGGCTTCAAAAGTTTTCCATTATGGTGAATCCGCTAGATGTCTAAGTATACCACCGTCGACCCGTTTGTCATGATACCATATCAAATTCTTGGCATGCTCTGCATTTCCAAATAAATACCTCAAATGAAGTACCGATGGACTGGACCATAACACCTTGTTGACATTCCTTTCTTATGAATTTTTGGCTCCTTTTCTTTCTTCCACCTTGACTCTTTATAAACCTGGAAATTATTCAATTTTTCATACTTCTTCCTATAAAGAACATAGTTATTTTCAAAAGTATGAATTTTCTCATGCTCTATTCCCAAAATGCTCAAAGTCTTCTTAGCCTCATACATACTAGTTAGTAATTTATTACCCTCTGATAGAAGCTTTCCTAGAAATTCTAAAAGATTTGTGAAACTAGAATTTGACCGCCCACGCAATGCCTTCAAATTCCATAATCCAACTAAAACAGACAATTTTGAAAAATTTGTGCACTCCTTATACACGAGTGTCTCGGCATCATTTATCATGGTCTCAAATAACTCCAGGTGATATACAAAGTGTTCTTCCAAATCATTTACTATGTCAACCATATTGTCATGATCATCAATATTATCCTCCTCCACAATATGTGTCTTTCCTCTAATACTCAAAGTTGGATTGAAAAAAGACTCACCATGATAATGTCATCTTTTGTAACTACAATCTATTGCATGTTGAAATAAATGTCCTCTAATAATTTCAATTAAGTGAGATCTATGATTTTTACATTGAATACAAGGACACTAAATTTTATCTCCTTAGGCATGATATTTGACAAATAACAAAAATTCTTCCACACTATCCACATATTGTTTAGTCAATCTATAATCCCACATCCATGTCTCATCCATTTCGCAAATCGTAAATCAAAATATACACATTTTATACTAATTAATTAACCCATTCATCAAAATCCACAATAATTTTCACAAATTAATCATACCCATCATTTTCAAATAACTAAACTTATGCATAAATCCACAAACTAATAACACGAATTGAACTATAACTTAATCATATGTATCAACTAATTTCAATATAATTATATTCATAGATTCACAAATTAACATAAAACCCAATTAATAGTATAAAAAATAAAGATATTGTTTAACTAGAAACTTACAAAGGCCAGCAATCGAGAGGGGCGGCGATAGGTTAGGCAAAGATGGGGTAAGGCCGCGACGAGGTGGGAGGCGATGGAGACTGGAGAAGATAGAGAGAGGACAAGGTTGTTTTTAAATGTTCGAGTCTATTTTTGAGGGGCTGTGAATGTCTGCATCTGACATGCTAGAGTTGGAGGGAGGGGATATATCGACATCTTATATGACGATTTCTGCATAAATTTGTCTGTAAGCTATAACTTATACTATAATTTTTTGCAAAATCTTCGTGTAAGCCCATATCAAAACCATAATGTAAAATCCTGTTTCCATGACGATTTTCGTGTTTTTTGCAATTCTTCATGTTTTTTCATCCACTTAACATGATGATTTTTCATAAACTGTCATCTAATAAATGTCATATAATAAACAATTTCTACTTGTGAACTGAGATCATGACCTCGACTCCTAGCATTAGGATTATCTTGATAGTTAGATCACAACTTAATTTGCACAAAATGGCATAGAATATGCTATCAAGGAGGTAAGGAGATGGACAATGAGAAATTTATGTGAAAGGATTCACACAAAATCCAGATTTTAAAGGATTATTGTTAATAACTTACCTTTAGAGTGATAGGAAGAAAAGTTTCAACTGTAAAGTTTGAATAATGCATTGTAATATGTGAAAGCTTTATATTATAATATACTTTTACTTTATATTGTAGCATGTGAAGGGTTTACACTAGAGCTTAAACTACTCTCCTAAACATCTATGGAATTTAAAAGGAAACTTGACTATGCAAATTGCAATATCAGAAAGGTTCAAAAGAAAAACAAGGGATAATTACGCAATTGATTTAAATATTTATACTTTTTTGTTATATATCAATAGGGAATTTCTAAAAACACTTTAAGTCCATTCAATTGGAAACTACACTCTTTGTAATTATTCTTAAGAATAATTAAATACCCATCATAGTAGGCCTAACTCACTAGTAATTCCACACATGATTTTAGCATAAGGTATGGTGTAAGGTTTAAATCCTTACACAAAAATCAAACAAACAAAACAAAGAAAAACAAAAAATACTCATAAAACACTCTTTGTAAAAGCCTAAAGTTAACATAGCTTTCAATCGTGCATATTAATGACCATAGCAACACTTCTGACTGATGAAAACTTTAGGAAGAAATCTCAACCTTTAGATCTTTAATATTATGCTTCTTCTTTCAAGTTGATTTGTGTGTAGGCACAACTTAGCAGATATTCACCATAGCTTTTTCGCCTCTAACCACTATAGCATAGAGGAGCTAGGATCACTAAATATGAGTAATCAAAACTCCACTCTTTCTAATTGGCATTATGACAGTCTGAGAATAAATGTAGACCCAAGGTCTCTATTTATAGAATAGATTGGAGGAGTCAGACTTCTATCAGAATCAGAAGAAATTTTTTCTCTCCTCCTTGTAGAACACATTAATTATGGGGATACTATCACTATAGTACACGCCTATCACTAGTAGAGGGTGATGCAAATTTCAACCAAACATAGTTTTGGGTTTTGTGATTGCCTGTATCATTTGGGATAACTTTAATCTAAATAATTCCTATTTAAATTAAAATTCTATTTAAAATAATTACCTAAATAAATATACTGTGGCATGCCTACTAATAGGGCAGTGACTTGTAGAGTATAACCTTCCATACTACCTGCAGTAAACTACATCTGCCCAACTTATCAAGGAATTAGTGAGCTAGCATTTGACCCAATGGACATATATCTATCAAGCTCTTATTATAATAAATATATTAATTTCTAATTAATTATCAATTAATTATTAGTTTTTTTATCACTTCACTATAGACCTAAAACTAATTATCATATTACGAAACTAAATAAATTAGTCTTGTCGATGATATCTCATAATATATTATCCTCATAGGCTATCCATATTTAAATAAAGGACTTGGTTCCGTTTTATCTTCAGATTACTTTATCTCAAAGCTCTATTGTTCCACTTATTTGTAAGACTCCATAATAAATACAAGAAAAATCATCAAGTTACCAAATTTATCTAGACGACAGATGACGTATTCTTTTCCAATTTCTCAAATAATATTAGTATTAACTCTTTGTTAGAGATTTATGCATTAAGTATCTATGGATTATTCTCTTATCAAATATAGGTTACATCTTTAACATACCGACAATAGAGTTGTTATTCATTATAGCTCCTATCTTTAACATATTAAAAGATACAAGCTACAAATATCTAGTCATCAAACTATTTCAAAATTATGATTGCATAAAGATTATTATCAAAGTGAATTGATTTGAACGAATTGAAATTATTATTTAGTCAATTACACTATAGATCTTGTCCACTATATAACCACCACTACGTCTATTACACCAACATATGTGTCATGGAATCAATATGCTCCGATGACCTACATAAACCACCTTCCAATTGGACGTACATTCTTATGATAGCCTTATCAATGATAAAGTGCTCGGCTCTATCTATAGATTGTGGACTATTTAGACTATTAATCTTAAGACTATATCTATTCGCATATAAACTCTACATATGCCCATTAACAAGATCTGGCTGTAATAGTCACGGATCAAATGTCTACTTAATTGCACAATCATTAATGAAGGTAACAAGAGGACCATTACCAATACATGAAATCTTTGTATTATTATTTATTTATTCATGTAACCATAAAATGTCTTAATTACAAATAAAATATTTGTTTCTTAGAGCACCAATTCTAATAGTATAGACCCACTCCCATAGGTAGAGGGAGCATGTTGCGTCATCCCTTAGGACTACCATATATCACATTTTTAATTATTTTGTATAAATTATTTTCCAAAAAAAATCATCCATTATATAAACAAAGATCAAACTTGAATTGAGAATTGATCCATGTTTGTCTTTAAATTAAAATAAATATTATTTCACTCTTTTTCAATTTTTATCTCAATTATTTATTTTATTTCATATACAAAATAACTACTACAAAATATTTATTTTAGCAATGAAAATGAATACTGTTTGTGTAAATAATATCACGTAAAATATATGCAATACAATATATGAGCGTTGCATAGAAGAAAGCGCCCAAAAAAATCTCATAACGCTATTAGATATGTTCTAATTGATCATTAGAGTCAACATGCACCGGACAATTACTACAAAATATTTATTTTAGCAACTAAAATGAATACTTTTTGTGTGAATAATATTGTGTAAAATATATGCAACACAATATATGAGTGTCACATAGAAACAAGCGCCCAAAAATATCTCATACGCTATTAGATATCTGCTAATTGATCGTTAGAGTCAACATGCATTCTATCGGTCCTTGGAGACTAAAAATCAACCAAAAGAATTTGATTAATTCAACCAATATTACTGTACGGATAACAAAAGGTCATATGGACATAATCAATTTGAGCTTCAATGATTACTATTAATTCAATTATGCTTAAAACTAAAGTAACATAATTATTAATTTCAATTTGTGTCATTATAAAATCAAAGCTTTTAATAACAATTTTAAACTTATCCTTAGTTATAACTATTTGTCATGTGATTTTATTATTGACTATAATATATATAATTAAAACTATATTTATTAATTTCATTTAGCCTCTCTAATTACATTTTTGATCATGAGTTTCATTAATTTTGTAATAGACATTTACTTTATAATCATATCATAATTATAAAAGGGTTTATTCAAAGTATAATGTTAAATACATTTGAGGTCTCATTTGCCTAAGTACCTAATTGATATTTATTGGAATGATATTGAAAGCTTCATATTGGTGGAATAATCTTCTAAGTTATCTGTAATATTGTATATATATCTCCAACTACTGAGCTATTGATGAATAATATATTAATCTCACTAATTGAAATATTAAAAAAATTACAAGAAATAGATATGAGTCCATTATCACTTAATATCAAGACAAATCCATTCAGTGGTAAATGGTGATTGAATTTAATTCTTATTACAAAATCACAAAAGAATTATAATTCTATTATAACCCTGGTTATTTTAAATACACTAGCATCTCTATTTTGCAATCCTTATTACTATTCTAAATAAGATTATTCCACCAATTTAGAAATGGACAACATCATATCTTACAAAATAAAGTATTAAACATTAAGTATCGATTGTGAACCTATATTTTACATTATACCTTTTCAATGTTTAGTATATGAACCCTACATGCATATTATTAAAGGTCTAAATATAATTATAGGATTTTGATGATATTTCCTAGAGAACGACAAATGTATAACTCATTAATAAAATACGATATTGTATCTTATTATGTCATAAAAGGATTAAAAAACATAATTTATAAAATTAATCCTAAAAAACAGTAATGCCTTTTTATTGACGGAGAGACAGGAGACTTAAGTAAAGAAATCGGAAAGTGTTGATAGAACTTGGAAGGTGCAGGGTGGTGATGCTAAAAACATAGCTAACCTATCTCTTTTATTTCTCTCTCAACTTCATGATGTAAAAAAGAAATTTACTTCTCTTGTTTTCTCATTTTATTTAGTCATTTCATTGACCTTTGCATAAAAAATAATGTTGTCACGCCTCGGAGTACGGGAGGTGACGTGGCGAAATATTTAGATTAATTAAAAGAGAATTTAATTGAAACCAATGGTTTAAGAATCAAATTAAATAAGAAATAAGAAGATTTCCACCACATTTTTATAAAAGAATTTATAAATATTAAACAAATAATAAAAATTAATAACTAACCGCGAATATGGGTTCCACAACCCACAATTTGTGCACACACATGGTACTAACAATATCATAAATACAATCACAGTCCAAATACAAATAAAGTTAAATCTTACATGCCTTGATTAAATAATACAAAATATAAATAATCCTCCTATTGCTCCTGAGTTCGGTCCGAAGAATCCTCTCCAAACCTAAATGGGAAACCACCTAGAAGGGGGGAAAATTTAAAACAATAAAACGTGAGCGAAAGGCTCAGTAGGACTATGTTTTATAAATAATTGAATTTAAAGAAACAGTTCATTGTTATGAGTACTCAAAAGAAAACTTAAATAAACAAATAAATAAATAAATACAAAATTTGAGTAGAGCCGTTTTGACACAGAACAGTCTACTCGTACAATCGAAAACACCATTTTTCTTTTACCTAGGCAAACCATGACATCACCACCGTAGTGGCCCAGCTGGGTTTCGGGACCTGCCCCCCAGGTCGATCGCTACACGACCCGATCTCTGATATGGCATCATGCCTTTGTGTTTATTATCATTATCATTCAAAACCCCAATTACCGAGTGTTGTCAATTACGTTCGTTATGAAGTTCATTTCATAATCACGGTATATCAAAATATAACCGATAAAACCATTTTCAAACAACCGTTGAAAACATTTTGATAGAAATCATTTTCAAAGCCAAAATCATTTCAAAAACCAGGCTACCAAAGAAATAGGACAGAAGTCCTACCTCAATACTCGTGCCGGTGCCCCACACCGTAATCCCGGTCCGCTATACGTTAGCTCCATTGAACCACGAACGATCCTCAAATCGAAGCTTCAATCTGCGTTCTCGGTTGCTAAATCATGTCCCCGAGCCTCCTCCTTGCTAACCCGAAGCTTGGACTCGAATTTGGTTTCAAAAATTTGAGAGAGATGTAGAGGGAGAGAGTGCTGCCGAGAGAGAAATTGAGAGAGAGAGAGAGAGAGACGCGTGAGAGTGAGGAGAGAGAGAGAGGAAGGAAATAAATAGAGAAAATCGGTGGGCGGTTTTACTGTGCGAAAACCATGTGCCGCCCACGGTTTTGTAAAACGGAGTATTTTTAACAATTTACAAATTGTTGTGTTTTAAAACTCAAAACATCATTTTAAAATAATAAGAAATCATTTGGATTCATCAAATTTAACAAAACAACCAAAAATTTAAAATCCAAACAAAAATCTAATTAATGTTAAAACGTTAATTATGGCACACTAATTCATCATTTGTATTACATTAACATTAAATAAATTTTGGGGTGTTACAAATGTTTTGTTGCAATTATTTAATTTTCAGTAGTCATTCATAATTCTCATCCACATCACTTTATTAAGACTCAAAAAAGTATTGGAAAAGCATTTTTCTTGGTAAGAGTTGGAATTTAAAAATTCCATTTGTTAGTTTTAATTTATAAGAAATTTTCAAGTTAACCTCATATGAAATCTGAGTTATTGACGTTGTGTTATTTGAGAATTTTTTAAGAAATTATTTTTTAAAAAATTTTGAAGAATGTCAATTTGGGCCCAAAATTTATAATACTTGCAAAAATGTTCCTGATTAATTTTCCAGCTTCATTTTATCCACTCTGATTACCCTTAGCAAACTCTATGAAGACTCATTTCTTTCTTGAAAGAGCAGAGCATAAAGTCAAAATCCCATATCCAATTTCTTTTTCTTTGGGGAATTGATCATGGGTCGTTTCAATTCAGTAGAAGGAACCACCTGGAGAGGTAATACTTGAAATTGGATGGAAATAAATTTTTTCCTAAAAGTTATTGAAGTGTAGGAGGCGATCAACAAATGAACTCATCCTAACTAAATTATATTTAGATAAATTAAATGGGTTGTAGGCTTTTAACTTACATGTTTATTATGATTTAGTTTCCTTTTGAACGAATTTTTCGAACTTATTTAAATCCCACTTAGTAAGTTTTTTTGTCCTTTAAGAAGGACTATTCAAGACTAGGTTATCCCTTTTTCAATCCTTTACGGAGGATTTCTTGAAGACTAGGATGGGTAGGCCATGTATCCCTTGTCCTTGGCCTAGCTTAATTTCTTGACCATTCCGTATAATAGTTTATACAAAGTCAAGAAGACAAGTGACAAAACTATCGTAGAAACAAACAAACTAATTTAATATAAATATGAGCAGAAATTTTATTAATAATTAAATAAGAATACAAAATTAGCATAGCCATTTTACCAAGTTATAGGATATGTCATGGTAATCGTTTACACTCAAAATGTTTTCAATGCCTTTCTACTTCAGCACAAAACTCATAGCAATTCAAAAGGCCAAAAGCGGCAAATGTTTTATTGTCACTGAGATTATAACCTCAACTTCTAACATTAGGATTATCTTGACAGTCATAGTGCAACTGTTTTACTGTCACTAAGATTATGACCTCAACTCCTAACGTTGAGATTATCTTGACAGTTAGATCACAACTTAATTCACATAAAATGGACTAGAGAATGCTATCAAGGTGGTGAGGAGATAGACAGTGAGACATTTATGTGGAACGATTTACTCAAAATCCGAATTTTAGGGGATTATTATTAATAACTTCCCTTCGAGTGATTGAAAGAAAAGTTTCAATTTTTTAATTTAAATTACACACTGTAACATGTGAAAACTTTACATTGTAATATACTTTTACTTTATAATATAACATGTGAGTGCTTTATATTGTTTGTAGTTTGAACTCTAGAGTTCAAGAGAGAGTTTAAGAGTTCAAACTACTCTCTTAAAAACCTTATAGAATTTAAAAGGAAACTTAACTATGCAAATTGCAATATCAGGAATGTTAAAAAAAACGAGTGATAATTCATGCATTTAATGATATGAATGCCGGTACGTTGGAGGCATGACTCTTGATAACGTAGACTTGTTATTCATAGATATGGAATCCATAACTCCTCTTTAGGAGTAATGATATCCTCTTATATGCGTTGTCCTGTAATTGAAAAACTGGAGCGCTCAATCATTTGGATACATAGGTGTAATCGAATGGTATACTATCTTTGGATAGTAAGTTTTCTAATGGTGAGACAATGAAACGTAAGATAAAAATAATCGGGAAGGTAAGACAGAACTTGTCCTTAAGCCGATTATGGATGATCATATAGGGATACGATACACTATGATATGTCATGGAGACTTAGCTACACGAGCTTCGTAATTCTATAAAGTTCGATTGTGCAGCTCCAAGCTTTTAGTGGAGTAGCGTTGGAGTTGATAATTGTGAAATATATATCTGGGATATTGGGTTTCATAATTATGATGAGCATGAACTTTATAGGTCCATTTTGGTCCCCTTTAGCTAGCTCACAAAATCCTGTAACGACACGGCGTGCTTTTTCAATAATTGGTGACTTATGTCGGAATTATCAGATTGGTTTAAAATTTGTAAGAATCAAATAATTCATGTCTGTTTATCAGTTGAATTAATTTTGTAAGAAATTAGTTCAAGATAAACTTGTTGAATTATTGCGATCAGATAATTCTTGTCTGTTTATCGGTTGATTTAATTTTAGATAAATTAGATCAAGATAAACTTGTAGAATTATTATGAATTGATTTATTTTCTTAGATATTATCTTGATAAAGTTTGTTTTGATCAGATATCTTCTCTATTGGGTTATTTGAATCAAAACTGATACTTTATCCTTTAGAATCTCTAGTGGAAAATAAAAGATTCGCGGAGATTTTTTCTTGGGAGTTCGGCCTGCCGAATGACGTGGTTGGCCTGCCGATCAGAATGTTCAGCCTGCCGATCAGCGGGAGATAAGATTACGCATTTTCATGCGGATCTTATCAGATATTGATCAGAACTTGATTCTGTTTCGAGTTTTTGAGACCTAATCTGATAAGGACTGACCCTAGGACCAAGGGCTATAAAAAGAAAGTGAGTCTCATGATTTACTTAGATCAATTGAGAGATTAAGAGTGATACTCTTCTACTGAGCATCTAAAAAAACTCCCTGAGAGCTTTTGTTCACAAATCACGAGCACTAGCTTTGGGTTCTCTCTCTTGGTTGGAAGGAGAGTCACCGGTGGAAGAACTATACGTGTGAGCCCATACTCACTTCGGTTGTGGATAGAGAATAACAAAAAAGTCCAGTTGGTTGAGGCTCTTCTGGAATATTACTTCTCTACACAAGTTGCGGAGGTTCTTCACACAAAGGTTAGTAAGATCTATCTAATTTATACATATAACATGTCAAACTTGTGTTTTGGAAATTACTCTGATGAAAATTTTTAAAATTTCGCTGCGCACCGTGTTTCCAACAATTGGTATCAGAGCCATGGTTTTTTCATAAATTTACAAGTTTGTGATCATGTTATATGCATAAATTTTGTGATCTTAATCTCTCATATGCTTGAATTGAATTTTATAGAGAGATGGCACTCTAGGTTTTTATATAATATATATGTTGTCATGGATTATGTGGTGAATGTTTATTAATTAATTTTGGTTAATGAAATCGTTGTTTAATTATTTATTAATTAATTAATACCGGTTATGGTTCCTTAGAGGTTAGAATGTGTATCTAGGTTTTTCATGTAATTAGATGGCGGACTATCATCTCCGTCTAGGAATTGTTATTTAATTTTTAATTTGTAAGAATTTTGTAATTAAATAATTATTCAGAGAAGACGGAACGAGAAGTCGGATCTTAAAGATTGATGATGGCGCCTCCAGGTATTTCCTGAGTCTCTAATTTTATGTTTTTGAATTGTTGAAAATAAAATTGATGAATTGCATTAAAATTGTATTTTCTGGAATGAGGGTTTTCTGCTCGGTCGGCATGCCGGACCTCACAGTTCGGCAGGCCGAAGGTCACAGATCGACAGGCCGGACGTGTGGTCTGGCAGGCCGACAGTGGGGCAGAAATTTGGGTGCTCTGCCGGCAGGCCGAACTTTCAGTTCAGCAGGCCGAACCTTCATGATCGGCAGGCCGATCACCCAGATCGGCCTGCCGACCGAGAGCTGCCAAGTGTCCAAAAAAGGTGCAATTTTTTCGGTGCAGTTTTAATTTTATTTTTGGGACGATTCTGAGAAACATTAAATTTGGATATGACCGAAAATATGAAGTATTCGATTCATACGGGATTGAAGACTTGAAGATGGATATTGCATGAAGAAGGATACAGCTTGAGGATTCAAGGATGAAGAATCGATAAATGTCTCGATTATTCTCTTGTAATCTTTGTTTTTCTATTCTCTAGGGTGGAACCATAATATTATGGTTATTATTATTCTGCTTGTAGCTTTGCTTGTCTGGATTATAATATGATTTACCATGTATATTGATAACATGTCATATAGAATAGGGAGTGCCACTCATATTAAAATTATTCATGCATAATTTTAAAATAAAACCTTGACTTTAAAAGATTGAGTGGGAGAAGGTTTTCGAAGAGAGGACCTAAGGCCTCCATCGTTGGTCCACAGGAAGAACATGGTGGTCCCGACCCCTAGGAAGGGATTTCTATCATGTACCAGATTGGATCTCTGAAAGGATAAGGTATTTTAGTGTGATTTATGGTTGCACACCCCTAGGTGGTGATTATAAATCATGGATAAAATATTGAAACGGTGGTTATACACTCACGTTAATTTTATTATTAACCTCCCCTAGGAGCTCTGTTAATAAAATTAATGGCCAAAGAAACGATTATTAGTATATGCTGGATCATACGGGTCCTAGATGGCATATATTAATCAGGAGGGGATCCGTATTCCTGATTGAATTTGGCATGACTCCCCTAGGAGCTTGTTGAATTCTGAGTTGGGAATTATCATTGTAAGGTTGTGATATTTTCAAGGTTTTGACACATAAACACATTTGTATGTTTTTACATGATTGTGTTATCTTACTAAATTATTATATATGTTTGCTTATGTTTGGTATATGATTCTTTATTGTAGATTGAAAATGTCTAAAAACGCTTTATCTTCGATACTTGACAAAAACCAATTAACCGGTGAGAATTATAACGATTGGAAACGGAACAAGGACATCATCCTATCCTTTGAGAAACTGAAATATGTGCTGACAACTCTTTGTCCTCCCGAGCCTACGGGAGACTCAAGTAATGAGCAATTCCAAGCGTACGATCGCTGAAAAGATGCTAATGATCAGGCCCGCTACTATGTTATGGCTAGCATGAACAACATGCTGCAGGCTCAACATCAGGATTATGAGACTGCGAAGCAGATCTTGGATAATCTTAAGGATATGTTCGGAGGCCAGGCCATAACGAAGCGACAAGGGGTGCTTCAGAAACTCTTAAACTGTAGACAAAGATCGGGGATATCTGTAAAGGAGCACATGATGTTGGTCATGGGATACCTCGTTGAGGCTCAAACCAATGGAGCTGACATCAATGCTGAAACTCAGATGACTATGGTCTTTGAGACTCTGTCTAAGGAATTTATTCCGTTTAGAGCTACTTTTAATTTAAGCAATAGACGGGATATGACCTTGACAGAACTGATGAAACAGTTACAGGAGTTTGAACTGCTGATCAGGGAGTCTCCTGCTAGTGGTGAGGCCAACATGGTAGCTGCTTCTGGTTCCAATCCTAACTCTAGGAATGGAAAGAAGCAACGGGCCAAGAATGGGAAGTCTTCTATTCCTGCTGCTACCAAGAGCAAGAAGAAGAAGAAGAAGAAGAACCCAAAGAAGCTTAAGTGCTTCTTCTGTGGTAAGGTCGAGCATATAAAGAAGCATTGCAAGGACTTCCTTTCCAAGGGAGGTAGGTGTGATCTTCTATATTTAGAAACTTGTTTGGTTGAGGAATCCAGTGACATCTGGGTCATAGATTTCGGTGCAACTAATCATGTTTGTGTTTCTCTGCAGGGATTCAAAGAAATGAGAAGTCTACTACGTGAAGACTTAACGCTTCGGATGGGCGATGGATCCTTGGTCTCAGTGGAAGCAGTGGGAGATGTCCATCTTTACTTTGATAATTATAGGAATTTAATTTTGCAAGATTGTTTTTATGTTCCTAAATTTAAAAGGAATTTAATTTCTGTATCTTCTTTATTTAAAGACTCCTACGTGGTATAAAGTGGTGATTCGTAAAAACAAATCTTTTATCCATTCTAGATGGATGCAAAATAATCTATATTTTATCAAACCTAAGATGGACTTATTGCTTAATGCTGAGATAAATGATAATGACTCAAAAAGACTTAAAACTTCTCACTCTAATAAGACTTATCTTTGGCATTTGCGCCTTGGCCATATTAACCTGAACATGATTCAAAGGTTGGTAAGGGATGGACCTTTAAGTCACTTAAAGGTGAAATCTATACCTCAATGTGAATCTTGTTTGGAGAGTAAAATGACCAAAAGACCATACGGGTCTAAGGGCAATAGGGCCGAAGGGGTTCTAGAACTTGTGCATAGTGATGTTTGCGGACCGATGAACATCCGGGCATGAGGAGGGTATGAGTACTTCATCACTTTTATTGACAATTACTCAAGATATGGGTATGTGTACCTGATGCACCACAAAAGCGAAACTTATGATAAGTTTAGGGAGTTTCGGGCTGAAGTGGAAAAGCAATTGGGTAGACCCATAAAGGCACTTCGATCTGATCGAGGTGGAGAATACCTTTTTGATAAGTTCTTGGGACACTTGTTAGAGAATGGGATTTTATCCCATTTGACTGCGTCGGGCACTCCACAGTAGAATGGCATAGCGGAGAGATAGGACTTTGTTGGACATGATTCGGTCCATGATGAGTTATTCATCATTGCCTTTATCCTTTTGGGGATATGCACTACAAACCGCATGTTATCTTTTGAACAATGTGCCTTCAAAATCGGTCCCTAAAACTCCTCACGAGTTGTGGACAAGACGGAAGACATCCTTAAACCATATTCGCATATGGGGATGTCCAGCTCATGTCCCGTTTAAGGATCCGAATAAGTTGGAAGCACGTTCAGAAGTTTATGTGTTTGTAGGTTATCCAAAAGGGACTAAAGGAGGTTATTTTTATAATCCAAAAGAAAATAAAGTAGTGGTTTCAACTAATGCAACTTTCCTTGAGGAGAGTTACATGGACGACTTTAAACCTCGAAGCAAAGTGGTGCTTGAGGAGTTAAGGGGTGATCCATTCACTTTGGAGGTTCCGAACAAAACCATTCCGATCGCTGTAGAAAAATGAAACAAACATGAACAACAATCTTAGGGGCTTCAGCGTAATGGGACGATCAGGCATCAACCTAAGAGGTATATGTTCAATGGGGAGGTCTTTTTGGCTAAACCAGATGAACATGACAGGGATCCTTATACTTACGCAGAAGCCATGGAGGATGTTGATTCAAGACTCTGGACAGAGGCCATGAACATAGAGATGAAGTCTATGGAGACTAATCGGGTCTGGGAGCTTGTGGATCTTCCCAAAGTGGTAAAACCCATAGGGTGTAAGTGGATCTACAAGAGGAAAAGAGGAGTTGATGGAAAGGTCAAAACCTTTAAGGCTAGACTGGTAGCTAAGGGTTATACGTAAAAGGAAGGAATCGATTTTGAGGAAACCTTTTCGCCAGTAGTCATGCTTAAGTCCATCTGGATTCTCTTGTCCATAATTGCCGCTCTCGACTATGAGATTTGGCAGATGGATGTTAAGACGGCTTTTCTAAATGGCTATCTTGATGAGTCCATTTATATGGAACAACCAGACGGGTTCAAGGTCACGAGTCAAGAGGGTAAGGTTTGTAAGCTGCTAAAGTCAATTTATGGACTTAAGCAGGCTTCCCGTTCTTGGAACATAAGATTTTATCAAGTGATCAAGACTTATGGGTTCTCACAAAATGTGGATGAACCATGTGTTTACAAACACATTAAGGATGGGAAGGTGGTTTTTCTACTGCTCTATGTAGATGACATTCTGCTAATTGGCAATGACATTGGGGCGTTGTCATCGGTCAAATTATGGTTGACCAAGCAGTTTGACATGAAGGACTTACGTGAGGCTAATTTTGTTCTCGGTATCTAGATCTTTCGGGATAGGAAGAACAAAATGATAGCTTTGTCTCAGGCCGGCTACATAGATAAAATTCTCAGGAGGTTTGCAATGCAGGATTCCAAGAAAGGTGGGTATCCATCTAGGTCTAGAATTACTCTTCCTAAGAAAGACTCTCCAAAGTCTTATGAAGAAAGAGAATACATGAAGAAGGTGCCTTATGCTTCAGCGGTGGGTAGTCTCATGTATGCCATGCTTTGCACACGACCGAATATTAGCTATGCGATCGAAATTGTAAGTCAATTTCAGGCAGATCTAGGACTGAACCATTGGGTTGCGGTAAAGCATATTTTCAAGTACTTGAGAAGGACTCGAGGGTATATGCTTGTGTATTCGGGAGAGGACTTAACTCCTCTAGGATACACTGATTTAGATTTTCAATCCTGTCTTGATTCTAGGAAATCGACTTCGAGGTTTGTGTTTACTCTGGGTAGCAGTGCCATCGGTTGGAGAAGTGCGAAGCAAGATTGCACTTCGGATTCAATGATGGAGGCCGAGTATGTGGCGGCTAGTGATGCTTCGAAAGAAGCAGTGTGGCTCCGCAAGTTCTTTAGGGATCTTGAGGTAGTTCCTAGTATGGATAAAGCGGTATCACTATACCGTGATAACAGTGCGGCGGTAGCTAATGCTAAGGAACCAAGATTTCACAAGAAGAGTAAGCATATTGATCGGAAGTATCATGTGATAAAGGACTTCGTTGAGGGCGGGCATGTCACAGTGTGCAAGATCACGTCAGAGGACAATTTAGCTGATCCATTTACGAAGACACTTACTGGGAGAGTCTTCGAGAGGCATGTGGAAGCTATGGGGATGCGAAATTTGCTGTATTTACTCACTTAGTGCAAGTGGTGTTGGAAACAAAGTGCGCAGCGGAATTTTAAAAATTTTTCATCAGAGTATTTTCCAAAACACAAGTTTGACATGTTATATGTATAAATTAGATAGATCTTACTAACCTCAGTGTGTTGAAGAACCTCCGCAACCTGTGTAGAGAAGTAACGTTCCAGAAGAGCCTCAACCAACTGGTCTTCTTTGCTATTCTCTATCCACAACCGGAGTGAGTGTGGGCTCACACGTATAGCTCTTCCACCAGTGACTCTCCTTCCAACCAACAGAGAGAACCCAAAGCTAGTGTTCGTGATTTGTGAACAAAAGCTCTCAGGGAGTTTTCAGATGCTCACTCGAAGAGTATCACTCTTAATCTCTCAAATTGATCTGAGTAAATCATTAGACTCACTCCCTTTTTATACCTATTGGTCCTAGGGTCAGTCCATATCAGATTAGGTCTCAAAAAATCGAAACAGAATCAAGTTCGGATCAATATCTGATAAGATACGCGTGAAAATGCGTAATCTTAACTGTCATCGGTCGGCATGCCGAACTTTCTGATAAGCAGGCCGAACAGGCCAGTTCGGCAGGCCGAACACGTCATCCGGTAGGCCGAACTGCCGAGAAAAAATCTCCGCGAATCTTTTATTTTCCACCCGAGATTCTAAAGGATAAAGTCTCAGTTTTGATTCAAATAGCCCAATAGAAAAGATATCTGATCAAAACAAACTTTATCAAGATAATCTCTAAGAAAATAAATCAATTCACAATAATTCTACAAGTTTATCTTGTTCTAATTGCCCAAAATTAAAACAACCGATAAACAGACAAGAATTACTCGAACGCAATAATTCAACAAGTTCATCTTGAACTAATTTTCTTACATAATTAATTCAACCGATAAACAAACATGAATTATTTAATTCTTATAAATTTTAAACCAATCTGATAAATCCGACATAAGTAACCAATTATTGGAAAAACACGCCGTGTCGTTACAGGATTTTGTGAGCTAGCAAAGGGGACCAAAATGGACCTATAAAGTTCAAGCTCATGATAATTATGAAACCCAATATCCCAGATATACATTTCACAATTATCAACTCCAACGCTACTCCACTAAAAGCTTGGAGCTGCAATCTCAAACTTTATAGAATTACGAAGCTCGTGTAGCTAAGTCTCCATGACATATCATGGCATATTGCATCCCCATATGATCATCCATAATCGGCTTAAGGATAAGTTCTGTCTTACCTTCCTGATTATTTTTATCTTACGTTCCATTGTCTCACCATTAGAAAACTTACCATCCAAAGATAGTATACCATTCGGTTACACCTATGTATCCAAATGGTTGAGCGCTCTAGTTTTCCAATTACAGGACAACGCATATAAGAGGATATCATTACTCCTAAAGAGGAGCTATGGATTCCATATCTATGAATAACAAGTCTACGCTATCAAGAGTCATGCCTCCAACGTACCGGCATGCATGCCACTATAGAGATGTGGGAGTCACCCATTGGTACATCAAAAGACACAAGTCGAGACAACGGGCCTATTATTCATCTCAGGATTAAGATACAATACAAATGATTGTCTAAAGTGAATCGATTTGCCAAGACAGAATTATTAATCCAAATAAATTCACTTTATGTCCCGATCCAACACATCGTCAACTATGACAACGCGCCAATGTTTCTATTCACGGAGTCCAACTCCGATGGCCAAGACAAACCATCTCCCAAAAGGGATATAGACAACATAACAATCTTTACATGAATAAAGCACCCAACTTTATTCCCTCGATTGCGGATCTTATGTTTTAGACCGTCACCCTAAGAATTGTATCTTCCGCATAATCATCCCATCATATGCCCAATTCTTAGGGTTTAGACAGACAGTCTTAGACTACTGTTTGCTTGTCATACATTCAACAAATATGAACGTAAAGAGGACAATATTTGGTATATATAAATGAATAAATTCTTTATTGATAAAAATGTCTCCAAAAACGTATTATATTTTTACTCCTTAGAGCATACATGTCTAACAAGTGGGAGATTGTTAGACATGTATGCCCTAAGGAGTAAAAATGTAATACATTTTTGGAGACATTTTTATCAATAAAGAATTTGTTCATTTATATATACCAAATCTTGTCCTCTTTATATTGATATTTGTTGAATGTATGATAAGCAAACAGTAGTCTAAGACTGTCAGTCTAAACCTTAAGAATTGGGCATATGATGGACTGATTATGCGGAAGACACGATTCTTAAGGTGACAGTCTAAAACATATGATCCGCAATAGAGGGAATAAATTTGGGTACTTTATTCATGTAAAGATTGTTATGTTGTTTATATCCCTTTTGAGAGATGGTTTGTCTTGGACATCAGAGTTGGACTCTGTGAATAGAAACATTGGCACGTTGTCATAGGTGACGATGTGTTGGATCAGGACATAAAGTGAATTGACTTGGATTAATAATCTATCTTGGCAAATCGATTCACTTTAGACAGTCATTTGTATTGTATCTTAATCCTGAGATGAATAGTGGGCCCGTTGTCTCGACTTGTGCCTTTTGATGTACCAAAGGGTGACTCCCACATCTCTATAGTGGTATGCATGCCGGTACGTTGGAGGCACGACTCTTGATAACGTAGACTTATTATTCATAGATATGGAATCCATAACTCCTCTTTAGGAGTAATGATATCCTCTTATATGTGTTGTCATGTAATTGGAAAACTGGAGCGCTCAACCATTTGGATACATCGGTGTAACCGAATGGTATACTATCTTTGGATAGTAAGTTTTCTATGTTGGGCTTGGTGCCCTAAAAGCTGTGACATTGTATATATTGTTAATAAATAAATAAAATAACATTTATTATTATTTTGGTTGATTATATGTATTATGAATACATTTATAAACATCAAGAAAATTTCATGATTATTTATGTGACTATAAATTTAGCATATAAGTGTTATTTGCTTAGGGATAAAATTTATAGATAATAATCTAAATAGTCTGTAATAATTAATTAACATTTGGGATCTTTAATTAAAAATTACAAGTACGGTCCAATCTCATCTAAAATGAAATAGTCATTATCCGGACAATTAATGTAGAGACATTGGATTGGAGGTACTTTATATAATGAGATTATATAGGACTAGACCAGATAAATTATGAATCTCTAACAATCATCCGTTACAAATAGAGTATTCAAATTTATCACTATGATGATCATATATTTGACAGTCTTAATCCTGAGTATTTATTAGACTCCTATTTATTACATTATGTTTTTTGATTTGCATGGTGAGATTTGTCTAAGCACAGATTATAACTTAGCATCTTGGAAACATAAAGTAATAAATGGCTGGGAATAATATTATATAGATATGGAATCCATTCCTTCCCTATGGAAGTTAGGAAAATAGTTCTCTTGAGTGATAATTCAAGGTTTGAACAATAGAGCGCTCGTTCATAATAAGATTATGAATTAATTGTTCATTAGAGAATTATTGGAACTCAAGGATAAAGATGTAACAAGAGAGGTGAACGGAAATTGAACCTAGCTCTTATTATGAACTATTTATGGAGGACTGACTTATATGTAATGATTATATCAATGGACTACTCGTTAATTTTCTTTGAGTAATTTTACTATAATCTCAAGAGTTCAGTTTCAGGTTTTTAGTGGAGTAACACTGAAACTAATAAATTTGGCACATTAATTAAAGAGTTTGATTAAATGTCAAATTTATTGGAGCTTGGGTTATAGGTCCATAGGTCCCCAATACCACCTCTGTAACACTATATTGGATTTTTGCATAGAATAAATTATACATGTTTAATTCAAAATTTTTGAATTCTGAATTAATTTTTTCACACTTGAATTATTAACGTGACACAGAAAAATGTTCTCTGTGACACATAATGTAATGTGATAAATGTTATCATATTTAACTGAGCATTAGTTAATTAATTGATTATTGTTAAAATCTATTCTTAAATAAATGTGATTTATTTTTGAATTGAGATTTATATATATATATGGTTTTGAACCAAATCTTTTTATATATATATAAGATTTTATAATATATTAATATATATATATATATATATTCATACAATATTATATTAAATTAAAAGAAGGAAGGAAACGTAACAGGTTGTTACGCTTCGCGTGTAACATATATATATATATGTGTGTTTGTGTGATTCGGGAAAGATAAAAAAAAAAAAGGGGCAAGCTTCCTTTTTTATTCACGGCAACTTATATACATATGCATATGTGTGTGAAAACCGAATAAGGGATTCGGGAAAACAAAGAAAGAAGAAAAGGAAAAGAAAAGGGAAAGTAATATTACTAATGGCTCAGTTATAAAAAAGGAGAGATAACAGTTATCTCAGTAATTTTTATTCACATAATTTTTAGAGAGAAAAACTGAGAGTTCTTCTTTAAAGAAAAAGCTCTGCTATCTCATGTGTTGAGTACATAGAAGATTCAGAAAAGTGTGAGGAAAATTCATTCTTGCAGTTTGACGCCCACTCGTCTTTCCATTGGTGTGGAGGCCTGGTTTGGAAGATCGTGGTGTCAAAGAGGAAAGCTAGGATACCCTGATAGTCTTCAAAAGGTTAGTAAAAATTCCTAAAGCTTTCTGTAATTAAAATTATATATCGATTCCCGATGAACAAAGTTTTCAGAAAATTTTTGTTTCTCAACGATCCGTTCCTTCCGCTGCGTTTCATGTTTAATTCTAACAAATGGCATCAGAGCGGGTTATAGCATATATAATTTTAATTAAACATGATTTTATTTTGATGATATCATGTTTTTGATCCATGTTTGTGGGCACTTTGCATCTTTGTTAACTTTTATTCATGTGATGAATGGTTGTTTAATGAAAGGATTTTTGGTCGTTAATTATATGGTCCTTTTGGATTAATAATTTTATTTTCAGTTTGATTAGATCAATCTATGTAAACCCATAAAGGGGTATAGGATTTTTGTAATTTATTATTATTATTATTATTTTTTCTCTTCTCTCCTCTCATTCACTTGCAACACGTGGAGCGATGAAGAAAAAGATGTCCATTGGATTTTTTGGCCCAGTTGCGAACTGTGGGCCTGTCAAATTTCAAAGGTAATCCAGCAAATTGTTGCACAATAAACCACTTGATGAAGACTACAAAATTGGAGCAGGGAATTATATATAAATTACAAGAAGACCCCTGTAATTTTATTTTTTTATTTTTTTATTTTTTGGGTTGTAATTTTAATTATCCAAAAGGATCCGGTCAAAAATTCATTGTTTATTTTCATTTTTATTTTCATGTGATGATTGTGATAACATGTTCATGCATGATAACATGTCATCTAGGAAAGCGCCCACTTATAGTTATTGTAACATGACATGCATACGCTTAGCATATTATTTTTATAAAGGAGTTTATAAAATGATTTAATATGTGTTAGCATTAATTTAATGAGATTAAATTAATTGGGTTGGTTTTATAGAATCTTGATTTATTAATCAACCAAATAATGTGAATTTAGTTTTAACAGTTAAGACTTGGTAAAATTCACATTAATTCTAAGTTATCTAATTTTAAATTGTTTAATATTTGGTAACTTAGACAATTCATAATAAATTTAGATTTTTAGAAAATCTGGTAATTTATTTAAGTGTAAATAGAATGAGATTCTATTAACACATAATATAATCTAGTAATTAAAAAAAATTGTTTTTATCTGCTAGAATTATGAAACATATGATGTTTTATAAGATAAAACACATCTTTTAAAATAATGAGTGGGAGAAGATAATATGACAATATAACCTGCGGTCTCCACTATTAGTACAACACCGTGAGATTTAGGTGGCGCCTCGCGACGCTTTGATTTCGTCCTCCCTACGGAGGGTGTCCATTTAAATCAATATCAAGGTTGGCTTCCTTGAGATAGGATTTTATAATGTATTCCAAAATTGACCTACCCTATGGCGGCAATTTTGAGTTAAGTTGTTAAAATCTAAAATAGTGGGTTACACTCATAAAGACATAATTAAATTGTTAATTATATCTTGACCAAAATAAACGGTTATTAATAAATATAGAAAATATGAGATATTGAGAATGTCTCAATTCAATTCATAAATAATTTGACCTACCCTACGGCGGCACTTTATTTATTAAAATTGAATAATTGTGGAATTAGTAAAATATTTTTTGTGTTTTTCATATGCATCATGCATCACGTTTACTATTCCAAAACATATATTTATGATGTTTATGCAGCCATTTTAATTTATGCTATTTTATTTATTTATTACAACAACAATGTCTAATCCAATCATCGCAATTCTCTCAAATGAAAAATTAACCGGAGATAATTTTGTCAAGTGGAAGAGTAACATGAAGATTGTACTAATTTGCGAAAGTTACAAGTTTGTCCTGACGGAGGAATGTCCTCCAGAGCCTACTACAAATGCTCCTCGTAATGTACGGGAAGCATATGATCGTTGGATCGAGGCGAATAATAAGGCCCGCTGTTTTCTTTTGGCTGGGATGTCTGACGTGCTTAGGATGAAGCACGAAAGCATGGAGACAGCTTATGAGATAATGCAGTCTCTGCAAGACATGTTTGGTAAACCTTCTGAAAAGGCACGCCACGAAGTCGTTAAGGCAGTGATGAATGCAAAAATGAAGGCAGGGATTTCGGTCAGAGAACATGTTCTCAACATAGTTAACTATCTCCATGAGGCCGAGGTCAACGAGGCTATGATAGATGAAGCCACACAGGTGGGGATGATTTTAGAAACCCTCTCCCCTGCGTTCCTTCAGTTCAAAAGCAACTATTTCATGAACAAGTTGAAATATAACATGACTGAGTTGCTTAATGAGCTTCAAACCTTCGAGTCTATTTCCAAAGAAAAGACTAAAGAAGCTGAGGCAAATGTTGTAGAAGCTCAACCCTCCTCTTCTGCCCAAAAGAATAAGAAGAGGAAGGGGACTGAAGGAAGTGGTAAGTCTAAGAATGGAGGGCAACCTAAGAAGAACAAAAGCAACAACAACAAAAAGAGCTCCAACCAAAAGAAGCCTAAAGGAAAATGTTTCCACTACGGCGTAGTTGGGCACTGGAAGAGAAACTGCAAGAAGTATCTTCAGGAGCTCAAAGAAAAGAAGAACAACGGTAAATCAGATTTACTCGTTTTAGAAGCTTGTTTAGTTGAAGATGATACTTCACCTTGGATAATTGATTCAGGGGCAACTAACCATGTTTGTTCTTCTTTACAGATAATTAGTTCTTCAAGAGAGCTTGCCGACGGGGAACAAACGATGAGAGTGGGAACGGGAGAGGTTGTTTCGGCAAGAGCAGTGGGAGTTGTTAAACTTTATTTTAGAAATAAGTTTTCAATTTTAGACAATGTTTATTACATTCCTTGTTTTTGTAGAAATTTGATTTCTGTTTCCAGGTTGTTTGAACAAATGTTTAATGTTTCTTTTAATAATAATTATGTTAATATTTCTAGAAATGGTTTGGATATTTGTTCTGCGCATCTGGAAAATGGGCTTTACACCTTAAGGCCCAACGAAAAAGCACTGCTCAATACCGAAATGTTCAAAGTTGAACAACCTAAACCAAGAAGCAAAAGATTTCTTCTAATAATGAAACATACCTATGGCACCTTAGATTAGGTCACGTCAACCTTGACAGACTTAACAGACTGGTAAAGGAAGGTCCTTTAAAAGAGCTAAAAGTTAGTTTTCTACCAGTTTGTGAATCTTGTCTTGAAGGTAAAATGACTAAGAGGCCTTTCTCTGCAAAAGGCGAAAGGGCCAAAGAACCACTTGAGCTAATACATTCAGACGTCTGTGGTCCAATGAATGTACAAGCCCGTGGTGGTTACGAATATTTCGTCACATTTATTGACGATTATTCAAGGTATGGTTACATATACCTAATACAAAGGAAATCTGAAACTTTTGGAAAGTTCAAAGAATTCCAAGCGGAAGCTGAAAAGCAATTATGAAAGACAGTGAAGAGTCTTCGATCTGATCGAGGAGGAGAATACCTTGATACTGAATTCAAGGATTATATGATAGAACATGGTATTCTATCACAACTCACCGCACCTGGAACACCACAACAAAATGGTGTTGCAGAGAGAAGAAATAGAACATTGCTTGATATGGTGAGATCCATGCTTAGCTACTCATCATTACCCACTTCATTTTGGAGATATGCACTACAAACTGCAGTATATCTTCTAAACATAGTTCCATCTAAGTCTATTTCAAAAACACCTTTAGAGTTATGGAATTGTCGTAACCTAGTATGCGACATATCCGTATATGGGGGTGTCCAGCACATGTGTTGAAAGGTAAGACTGGGAAGTTGGAACCACATTCTGAAGTATGCTTATTTGTGGGATACCCAAAAGGGAACGAGGGGAGGTTTGTTTTATAGTCCACAGGATAAGAAAGTATTTGTATCGACAAATGCCACTTTTCTTGAGAATGATTATATGACAAACTATAAACCTCGTAGCAAAATTGTACTTGAAGACTTACTTTCTGATCAGATCAAACAACAACCGACAACTGTTGTCGAAGGACAAAATGAGGAGACCACATCTTCCTATCAGAATGTCATACCACCTCGACGTAGTGGGAGGGTTGTGAGACCACCTGCTCGCTACAAGGAACTTGGAGAAGCAAATGTTGCTATCTCTGATAATGGTGAAGATGATCCATTGACATATCGTGATGCAATGGAAGTTTCTGAGAAGGAAAAATGGCTGGAGGCTATGAACCTTGAAATGGAGTCCATGTACTCCAATTCAGTCTAGGATCTTGTAGACCTACCTGAAGGGATAAAACCCATAGGGTGCAAATGGATTTACAAGAAGAAAAGAGGAGTGGATGGGAAAGTTGAGACTTTCAAAGCTAGGCTTGTGGCAAAGGGTTATACCCAAAAGGAGGGAGTTGACTATGAAGAAACTTTCTCACCTGTAGCTATGCTTAAATCCATTCGAATTCTTTTATCCATTGCTGCTTGTCTTGATTATGAGATATGGCAAATGGATGTCAAGACTGCCTTTTTGAATGGCTATCTTGAGGAAAGCATCTATATGGTGCAACCAGAAGGGTTTGTAGTCAAAGGTGAAGAGCAAAAAGTTTGCAAGTTGCAGAGGTCCATCTATGGACTCAAGCAAGCTTCAAGATCTTGGAACTTGAGATTTGATGAAGCGATCAAATCTTATGGTTTCGATCAAAATATTGATGAACCTTGTATTTACAAGTACATCAAAGATAAGAAGGTGGTCTTTTTGGTTCTTTATGTAGATGATATCCTACTCATTGGGAATGATGTAGGCGTATTATCTGATGTAAAGAAATGGCTCGCCAGCAATTTCCAAATGAAAGATTTAGGAGAAGCAAGTTATGTTCTTGGAATCCAACTCATAAGAGATCGCAAGAACAAACTGTTGGCGCTGTCTCAGGCATCGTATATCGATAAGGTGCTTATCAGATTTTCGATGCAAAACTCCAAGAAAGGTAATTTGCCTACACGTCATGGAGTTTATCTTTCAAAAGAGCAGTGTCCTAAGACACCTCAAGAGGAAGAAAATATGAGACGGGTACCCTATGCATCTGCAATAGGAAGTCTAATGTATGCCATGTTGTGTACAAGACCTGACATTTGCTATGCGGTGGGTATAGTCAGTCGGTATCAATCCAACCCAGGATTAGATCATTGGGTAGCGGTTAAACATATTCTCAAGTATCTTAGGAGAACGAGAAACTATATGCTAGTTTATTCTGGTGAGAATTTGATTCCCATTGGATACACTGATTCTGAATTTCAATCAGACAAAGACACATGTAAATCTACGTCTGGATCAGTGTTTACTTTTGGTGGTGGAGCCATAGTTTGGAGAAGCATCAAACAATCTTGCATTGCTGATTCAACTATGGAAGCAGAATATGTGGCTGCTTGTGAAGCAGCTAAAGAAGCTGTTTGGCTCCGTAAGTTCTTAAATGATTTGGAAATAGTTCCAGCCATGGATAAACCACTCACACTGTATTGTGACAACAGTGGTGCAGTGGCAAATTCAAGAGAACCTAGAAGCCACAAAAGAGGAAAGCATATTGAAAGAAAATATCATTTGATTAGAGAGATAGTGCATCGAGGCGATGTGGAAGTTGTGAAGATAGCGTCGGAAAACAACCTTGCCGACCCTTTCACCAAGATTTTACCTGCAAAGAGTTTTGAGGGACACTTGGAAGGCTTAGGTCTTAGAGACATGTCTCACCTGCTTTAGGGCAAGTGGGAGATTGTTGGGCTTGGTGCCCTAAAAGCTGTGACATTGTACATATTGTTAATAAATAAATAAAATGACATTTATTATTATTTTGGTTGATTATATGTATTATGAATACATTTATAAACATCAAGAAAATTTCATGATTATTTATGTGACTATAAATTTAGCATATAAGTGTTATTTGCTTAGGGATAAAATTTATAGATAATAATCTAAATAGTCCGTAATAATTAATTAAAGTTTGGGATCTTTAATTAAAAATTACAAGTACGGTCCAATCTCATCTAAAATGAAATAGTCATTATCCGGACTATTAATGTAGAGACATTGGATTGGAGGTACTTTATATAATGAGATTATATAGGACTGGACCAGATAAATTATGAATCTCTAATAATCATCCGTTACAAATAGAGTATTCAAATTTATCACTATGATGATCATATATTTGACAGTCTTAATCTTGAGTATTTATTAGACTCCTATTTATTACATTATGTTTTTTGACTTGCATGGTGAGATTTGTCTAAGCACAGATTATAACTTAGCATCTTGGAAACATACAGTAATAAATGTATGGGAATAATATTATATAGATATGGAATCCATTCCTTCCATATGGAAGTTAGGAAAATAGTTCTCTTGAGTGATAATTCAAGGTTTGAACAATAGAGCGCTCATTCATAATAGGATTATGAATTAATTGTTCATTAGAGAATTATTGGAACTCAAGGATAAAGATGTAATAAGAGAGGTGAACGGAAATTGAACCTAGCTCTTATTATGAACTATTTATGGAGGACTGACTTATATGTAATGATTATATCAATGGACTACTCGTTAATTTTCTTTGAGTAATTTTACTATAATCTCAAGAGTTCAGTTTTAGGTTTTTAGTGGAGTAACACTGAAACTAATAAATTTGGCACATTAATTAAAGAGTTTGATTAAATGTCAAATTTATTGGAGCTTGGGTTATAGGTCCATAGGTCCCCAATACCACCTCTGTAACATTATATTGGATTTTTGCATAGAATGAATTATACATGTTTAATTTGGATTTTTTGAATTCTGAATTAATTTTTTCACACTTGAATTATTAACATGACACAGAAAAATGTTCTCTGTGACACATAATGTAATGTAATGTAATAAATGTTATCATATTTAACTGAGCATTAGTTAATTAATTGATTATTGTTAAAATCTATTCTTAAATCAATGTGATTTATTTTTGAATTGAGATTTATATATATATATAGTTTTGAACCAAATCTTTTTATATATATATAAGATTTATAATATATTAATATATATATATATATTAATATAATATTATATTAAATTAAAAGAAGGAAGGAAACGTAACAGGTTGTTACGCTTCACATGTAACATATATATATATATGTGTGTGTTTGTGTGATTCGGGAAAGATAAAAAAAAAAAAGGGGCAAGCTTCCTTTTTTATTCACGGCAACTTATATACATATGCATATGTGTGTGAAAACCGAATAAGGGATTCGGGAAAACAAAGAAAGAAGAAAAGGAAAAGAAAAGGGAAAGTAATATTACTAATGGCTCAGTTATAAAAAGGGAGAGATAACAGTTATCTCAGTAATTTTATTCACATAATTTTTAGAGAGAAAAACTGAGAGTTCTTCTCTAAAGAAAAAGGTCTGCTATCTCATGTGTTAAGTACATAGCAGATTCAAAAAAGTGTGAGGAAAATTCATTCTTGCAGTTTGACGCCCACTCGTCTTTCCATTGGTGTAGAGGCCTGGTTTGAAAGATCGTGGTGTCAAAGAGGAAAGCTAGGATACCCTGATAGTCTTCAAAAGGTTAGTAAAAATTCCTAAAGCTTTCTGTAATTAAAATTATATATCGATTCCCGATGAACAAAGTTTTCAGAAAATTTTTGTTTGTCAATGATCCGTTCCTTCCGCTGCGTTTCATGTTTTAATTCTAACATTCTAATGGTGAGACAATAGAATGTAAGATAAAAATAATCGGGAAGGTAAGACAGAACTTGTCCTTAAGCCGATTATGGATTATCACATGGGGATACGATACACTATGATATGTCATGGAGACTTAGCTACACGAGCTTCGTAATTCTATAAAGTTTGAGAGTGCAGCTCCAAGCTTTTAGTGGAGTAGCGTTGGAGTTGATAATTGTGAAATGTATATCTGGGATATTGGGTTTCATAATTATCATGAGCTTGAACTTTATAGGTCTATTTTGGTCCCCTTTGCTAGCTCACAAAATCCTGTAACGACACGGCGTGCTTTTTCAATAATTGGTGACTTATGTCAGAATTATCAGATTGGTTTAAAATTTGTAAGAATCAAATAATTCATGTCTGTTTATCGGTTGACTTAATTTTGTAAGAAATTAGTTCAAGATAAACTTGTTGAATTATTGCGATCAGATAATTCTTGTCTATTTATCGGTTGATTTAATTTTGGATAAATTAGATCAAGATAAACTTGTAGAATTGTTGTGAATTGATTTATTTTCTCAGAGATTATCTTGATAAAGTTTGTTTTGATCAGATATCTTCTCTATTGGGTTATTTGAATCAAAACTGAGAATTTATCCTTTAGAATCTCGGGTGGAAAATAAAAGATTCGTGGAGATTTTTTCTTGGGAGTTCGGCCTGCCGAATGACGTGGTCGGCCTGTCGAACTGGTCTGTTTGGCCTGCCGATCAGCGGGAGATAGGATTACGCATTTTCACATGGATCTTATCAGATATTGATCCAAACTTGATTCTATTTTAAGTTTTTGAGAACTAATCTGATAAGGACTGACCCCAGGACCAAAGGCTATAAAAAGGAAGTGAGTCTCATGATTTACTTAGATCAATTGAGAGATTAAGAGTGATACTCTTCTAGTGAGCATCTAAAAAAACTCCCTGAGAGCTTTTGTTCACAAATCACAAACACTAGCTTTGGGTTCTCTCTCTTGGTTGGAAGGAGAGTCACTGGTGGAAGAGCTGAACATGTGAGCCCACACTCACTCCGATTGTGGATAGAGAATAGCAAAGAAGACCAGTTGGTCGAGGCTCTTCTGGAACGTTACTTCTCTACACAAGTTGCAGAGGTTCTTCACACAAAGGTTAGTAAGATCTATCTAATTTATACATATAACATGTCAAACTTGTGTTTTAGAAATTACTCTGATGAAAATTTTTAAAATTTCGCTGCGCACTTTGTTTCAAACATCACCTAATAAATGTTGCACACCAATGTTATGATATGTTATGATGTCATGTTTGGCTTAGGATTAGCTACCCTTTTCCTCTCATGACGGTGCGCCTATAATGATGATTATGGTGTAATACTTGGGCCCTTAAAATAAAATGAAATAAGCTTTAATATGGTCAAAGCAATGAAAGATATGTTCCTATGAGAATGTGCCTAGTGCACTATTAAGATGTATGATGATGATGATGTTCATAAATGTTTTAAGTTGTGAGATTACAATGTACTTACTAAGCTTTAGCTTATTCAGCTTATGTCATGTTGCAGATAAGGGTAAGAAGGTGATGGACTAGGCGGAGGGCGTGGAAAGGCGTGTGAGCTAAGTAAGATGAATTGTAACCGGAAGAACGCCAAAAAAGCAAGTTTTATGATTTAAGCTATGATTTTTTTTTATTAGAACATATTTATTTGTTAAGTTTTAAAGAATATAAGAACTATGTTTTAATATTTTATTTTAACATATTAAGAATTTGGTCTTCCGCATGTTGAAATATTGAACTTGTCTTTAAATTAAGTTTTCTGAAAAGTTTTTGTTTATCTCGAACGGCCTGCCGAAGTTTGACCTTCGGCCTGCCGGACAACTTCGGCCTGTCGAACGCTCAAGTTCAGTCTGCCAAACTGTAAGTATCTTTTCCAAGATGGTTTGAGTGTTTGTTTCTATTCATACGGTTTTGGCTAACAATTTAAAGAATGTTTAAGTTCAAGTAAATTATTATTATCATTATTAATAAGGTTTAATTTATTGAATGTTTTATCAAAAAAAATGCATGCATGGATCCTGGGTTATATTTTCAAACTATCTTTAAGTTATATGGTTTGTCTTTAAGTAAAGTATTAAATGAAAGTATGTAACAACATCTGTGACGTCCGTAAGGGGGCGTTACATGGCATGTCAGCAGAGTGTCGTGTCGAGTTTGCAGCATATGAATTTGAAGGTGGTGCCAATACTTGGTGGAAACAAGCTAAACACCTAGAGAACAATGGGAACATTAGCTGGGACAGGTTCGAGGAGCTATTCTACGACCGTTACTTTCTACAAGGATATAGAGATCAAAAGACTATTGAATTCTATAGATTACAATAGGGTGATATGCCGGTTCGGGAGTACGAGACAATATTTAATGAGTTGTCTAGGTTTGCTCCATCAACAGTGGCATCAGAGCGCGAGAAGTGTATCAAATTTCAAGAAGGGCTGGTTGCCTTGCAACTAAGGAATTTTGGTGAGCTTGTGTAGTCAGCTATATCTATGGAAAGTGATTATACGCAATACTATGAGAATCGAGTAAGGACGTCCGGACGACCACAAAGGAGCGACAGGAGGAGCACTAGCAGCCGTCCAACTCAAGGGAAGAGTCAATAGGGTAACGTGAGTAGCTGTTCATCCAGCAGCGGGCGCAGCAATCCTTACAGTTTCCATTGCCATTATTGCCAGTAACTAGGACACATCAAGAGGAACTATCTGATCAAGAGTGCTCGTTTAGGACTTTAGGCAAGAGAAAGAGCCAGTCGTCAACCTTAGCCTCAGACTCTACCTTAACCTCGGGAATTCCCTCAGCTCCAATTCCATCAGTTCTTTCCCCAGCAACTGTCATATCTAGTGCAAGGACACCAACCGCAGAACTTCCAGTGTAATGCTCCTCAGTATCGAGCACAAGTACCGCTAGCGTGCAGTCAACTTTACCATAGCAATATTGGCAAGCTAATTCAGGACCTAACAATGTTGGTAGAGGAAGAGGGAAAGCTCTAGTGCAGGTTCACACCATGACATCAGGGAGTTCAGATGCCTAAACCAGTAACGCGGTTGTCGATGGACCGATTCTAGTTTCTCAGTCCTTAGCCCACGTTTTATTTGATACTAGTGCCATTCATTCTCTCAATTCAAGCTTTTTTGTACAAGCCTTGGGATTAGAGATAGAAGAGTTTGATGAGCCTTTTGTAATAGCCTCACCCTTGGGGTGGGTGTGTGTGAAATGTAATGTAAATCATGTAAAATAAAGATTAGGGATGAGATTTTGAAAAGTGATTTGATTGTAATCCCTATGAGTTCATGTGATGTAATTCTAGGGATGGACTGGTTGTCCAGATACAATGTGGTTGTAGGCTGTCAACTTAGGAGAGTGACTTTAGTGTCCTATAGGGGAACGACGATCACTTATCAGCATGGTAATGATCGAATAGCGAGTGAGCGTCTTATGAAGACATGTCTTAGAGGACGGAAGAACTTACCTTGCTATGCTTTCCTCATGAACCTAGAAGGAGAGCCCAGTGCCTCAAGAAGAATTGCAACAATTCTAGTAGTTGATGAGTATGAAGATGTCTTCCTCGATGAGTTGCCAGGATTTCCAACATAGCGGGAGATTGAGTTTGGTATCGAGTTACTTCCGGGAACGGCTTCGATTTTCATAGCACCTTATCATATGGCACCGACAGAGATGAAAGAACTGAGAAAGCAGCTTCAAGAGCTTGCTGACAAGGGATATATCCAAAATAGCATGTCACCATGGGGAGCACTAATTTTATTCGCTAATAAGCATGATGGAACCCTCAAGCTACACATAGATTATCGATAGTTAAATCGAGTCATCATGAAGAACAAGTTTCCACTGCCCAGGATCGATGAATTGTTTGATCAGTTGGGAGGTTCGCAATGCTTTTCAAAGATAGATTTGCATACAGGATACCACAAACTCAGGATTAATGAAGAAGACATTCCCAAAACAACTTTTAGGACCCGGTATGGACACTTTGAGTTTCTGGTGATGCCGTTTGGATTGACAAATGCTCTGGCAGCTTCATGGATCTGATGAACAGGATTTTCAAGCCATATCTGGATCAATTCATAATCATATTCATTGATGATATCTTGGTTTACTCTAAGACTTGGGAAGAGCATGAGCAACACCTTAGGATTGTGCTTCAGACTCTACGAGAGCATCAGTTGTATGGCAAGAAAGAAAAGTGTGAGTTTTGGTTAATAGAAGTCAAGTTTTTGGGACACGTCATCTCTGAGCAAGGTATCTCTATGGATCCATCTAAGGTAGAAGCCATAGTGGAGTAGGGACGACTAAGGAATGTAGCAAAAATTCATAGTTTCTTGGGACTCGTAGGATACTACAGGAAATTTGTGAAGGACTTCTCGAAGATAGTAGCGCCACTGACAAGACTAATTAAGAAGAATTTCAAATTTGAGTAGGATGAAGAATGCCAATCCGCCTTCCAAGAATTAAAGAGTCGATTGACTACAGCTCCGGTGTTGGTTATTTTGAAAATTTTGAATAGTAATGAGCCATACGAAGTTTACACAGATGCTTCAGGATGCGTACTTGGATGCGTGTTACTGCAACATGGACGCGTGGTGGCATATGGATTGAGGTAGCTACGAAGAGTTGGCATGGCACCGTTTGAAGCGTTGTATGGACGGCCGTTTTGGTCACCAATATGTTAGGTAGAACTAAAAGACCAGATCATTCTCGGACCAGATGACATTCGCGACAGCAATGAGAAGGTCGCCGTAATACGAGATCGGTTGAAGGCAGCTCAGAATCGACAAAAGAGTTACGTAGATAGAAGACATTGGCCCATAGAATTCGAGGTAGGAGATTTTTTTCTCTTGAAGGTATCGCCTCTTAAAGGCACCACGCTACTTGGTATAAGTGGTAAACTTGCACCAAGGTACATTGGACCGTTTGAGATTACTCAACGTGTCGGTATAGTCGCTTATCGGCTCGATCTTCTTCCCAAACTTTCTCATGTTCACGATGTATTCCATGTGTCAATGGTTCAGAAGTGCCCGTCCGAACAGAACAAAATAGCTTCATTTCATGACGTGCAGATTCAAGAAGACACGATATACGAGGAAGTGCTGATTCAGATTATCGATCGGAAGGTGATCAACTTACGACGCCGCCATATACCATTAGTAAAGGCCATATTGCAACATCACGGGATTAATGAAGCCACATGGGAGTTAGAGTCGACTATGCGGGAGTTGTATCTGCATTTATTTTGTTTCTAAATTGATTTGTAATTTCGAGGATGAAATTCTTTTAGGGGTGGAGAGTTGTAACGCCCCGAAATTAATTAAGTGATATTGGTACGTAAAATGGTGAATTAGTATGCCATGATGTATTTTTAAACTTAATCTGACTATTTTGTAATATTTTTAAATTAATGTTATTTTTAATTATTTTAATCATTTTAATTATTTTTTATTATTTTATTTGTTATTTTGGATTTTTAGAACAAAATAATTTGTCAAATATTGAACACGTCCCGTTTGAAATCTATGTGTTGCACACTGTTTTCTTGCCGCAAACCACTTCCTTCTTCTTTATTTATTTCACTCTCCCTCACTCCTTCCCTCTCACTCTCGTTCACTCAGTCTCTCCTCAATCTCATGTCTCTCTCTCTCCACTGCCTCTCTCTTTCTCCCTCTTTCTCTCAAATTTTGATCTCAAAATCAAGTCCAAGCTTCGGTTTTTAGTGGATTGAAAGCTCAGAAACAAGTTTGGATGATCAAAAACCCAATTTAAAGCTGAAATCCAAGTTTAGTTTTAAAAATCCCAAACTTTTTCAATTTTTCAATTTTCAATGTATTTTGAAATCCAAGCGTCCTTAAGCTTAGAAAACCTTAAATCTAAGTTAGAGAAACTCAAAACATCTAGGATCTAAGCTTAGTTTAATGAAAAACAGATTGAATCAAGATTTTCTATTTTTCTCTATTTTTCTCCATTTTCAGATCTATTCAAAAATCTTTATGTAAATCTTGTTTAAATGAGTTAAAAAGTAATCTACTATGTTTTTCTATCAATTATGATCAATATGCGTACCTGGGATTTGAGAAAAATAGGTTGAAAACGAGGATTTGGGCTCGGGAAGGCTGAAACTTGTGCTTAGAAAATTCTAGAATTTTCCCAATTCAGCAGGTCGAACTTCATGTTCGGTAGGCCAAATTCATGAATCTGATAGGCTGGACTCATACCTTCGGCAGGCCGACCCTAGAAAAGTTCAGCCAACTGGACCTAGATGGTCAGTAGGTTGAATAGCAAAATTCGCCAAGCCGGACCAGGGGAACCAACAGGCCGACCGAGCATTGTCGTTTTTCACCCGTTTTCGTCATTTTGGACCCCGAATGAGATTTTAATCTTGCATTATGATTTTATAAACACAAGTGGCACACTAGGACACCATGGAATAGTTTAGCAACATAGCATATTTTAAGCTAGATACTGATAAATCTAGTTCCTATTTAAGGTTGCTCGTGATTCAGTGGAGCTAACGCATAGCAGAGTGGGACTGCAGTGCTAAATCGTAACACCAGATATTGAGGTAGGACTTCTACCCCTTTTCTTGGTAGCCAAGTTTTTAAATGATTTTGGCCTCAAAAGGATTTTTGTCAAAATGTTTTCAACGAATGATTGAAAAAGGATTTTGACTGGTTATTTTCATAAACAATGGATTGAGGTGAATTTCATAATGAACCACATAATGCATACAAATGAAAATACTTGGTAAAAATGAGATTTTAATAATTATAGAAATACATAGACAGGCATGATGCCATATCAGAGATCAGTCGTGTTACGTGCGACCTTGGGGGCAGGTCCTAAAACCCAGCTGGGCCACTTCGATGGTAATAACTATGGTTTGCCTAAGAAAGATTAAAAGGTACTTTCTAATGAACTGTTTTTTTTTTTTTAAGGACTTATTTAAATGAGTTTATTTATTTAACTCTATTTTCTAATTGTTTCCTTGAAGAGTCAATTTTGTATTTAAATTATTTATCTGTTTTAAAATATAGTCCTACTGAGCCTTACACTCATATTTTTAGTTGTTTTTAAACCTTTTCCTCTAGGAGGAGTTCAGCTTAGGATGAACGAAGGATCATCAAACTGGGCTTGCGAGCAGTAGGAGACCCCGAGTAGGTTATTGTATAAATTAATCAAGGCATGTATTATTTTAGCTTTTCCCTTTATTTTGGACTGTGGTTTTAATTTAAATATTGTCGATGCTATGTATATGCACAAGTTGTGGGTCGGTGGGACCCAACACGTATCTCCTCTTTCTTCATTATTTTATTTCATTTTGTTTTATCGTATTTGTTAAATTATTATAAATGTTTGCTTAAAAAGGGTTTTAAATTTTTTACCTTTTTCTTAATTAATTAAATTATTAAACTTGTGTTTTAATAAAATTTTAACTTAATTAACTTAATTAACCTGTCATGTCACCTCCCGTACTTCGGGGCATGACAGATGAACTTAGTGTGCAATTGGTAATTTTTGGGGTGCTTTAACTTAATTGAGTTGCATAATGTTATCAACTAGTAATCTATTCTCAATAATTCAATTTGAAAATTCACAAATTTAAAGGGTACTATTTTTTTCTTATCATTTTTTTTTTTGGTATGACATTTTTATATAAAGAATTGAACTCCCAAGATTCAAAATCTGATGGACTCACTACACACTCATGCACCCAACCACACTTGCAGAGGGTACTATTCCCTTATTACGTCAATGAAAACATGAGACATGCTAGGTTAGTCTAGACACTTTCTTTTTCTTTTTACTAGTTGAACCCATGTTCTATGCATGTAGGGAGTAATTTTGCATGTTCTATCTACATAGTTTTGATTAACGTATTGTCATATTTTTAATTTATTTAATAACAAAGATATTAGTTAGTTGTTAGTTAATATGCAACTAACACAACTATCATTTTTAATATTGCTTTTAAGATTAGAAGATTAGACTAGAAAAATTAATTAGGAGCACATATGAAAATATATATATAGTAAAACCTCGATAATTTAATATGCAATCAATTAATAATCATAATAAAATAATATTTTTTGTGGTCAGGATTGTTGGAAAACAAGTCCGCAGCGACATTTTAAAATTTTAATAAAATTTTTTCATAAACCGAGTTAGACATGCTATATAACATAAATTAATAAAAGATCTTTCGTACTTTATTCAAATAATTCAACATATTTATCTTGAATTAATTTATAAAATTAATTCAACTAATAAATTAACATGAATTATGACATTCTAAACAACCGTCTTTAAACCAACCATAGAATTAACATAAGTTGCTTATTTGTAGAAAAAACAGGATGTGATTCCAAGAGCCGAACGAGAATGAATACCACACAGAAGAGTCAAGACCAGGCTCCCTAATAGAATGTTTAACCGATCCATTCCGGATCGACCGAATTGGTACAAAAGTTGTAACATGGGAAAACCATTAAAAACATGACTTATTTTTATAACTCGGTGACCTCCCAATTGTAGAAGTAGGAACTTTGGCAAGCAATAAGCACTTAAATAATACAATTTGAGTGTACCATCTTCTTTCTCTTTTCAAGGAAAAGGTGCAAGAGGAAAAGGAAACAACAGAGGGATCCAAACCAAACCTAAATAAGAATGACGTGAAAAGTCTTTTACAAAACCTAGCATTAAAGGAATTATGATAATATATGAGAGGAATGGAGAAAAACTCATGATTGGTATGGAAAGGAAGATCCGTTTATGATATAGTTCAAGAAAAAGTCATTTCATTTCCTTACTTTTTCATTCTTTCTATTTCATTCACTTCAAGGTTAGTTTTGAATGCCGCGTAACATCATTTTCAGTCAACCTCCACCGTACGTACCTTTCCATGCGGCCACTAAAGATTTGTTTATACACTAAACAGTCATATCATTACAAAAATAATGTGTGAGCTAGTAAAGGAGAGCCAATGGACATACATAGATCAAGCTCCTATAATTATAAAATTACGTGTTCCCGACACGTACACTTTATAATTATTAACTCTATAGCTATTCCACTGATAGCTTACAGATGCACTCACAAATTATATATACATTACAAAACTCCAATAAGTTAACCATCCATGACATATCATAATGTGCAACATCTTCATAGGATATCCACCATCGACTTAAGGTGAAATTCTGTTTTACCATCTTGATTATATTTATCTTTATTCTTTTATCTAACCAACAAAATACTTACTATCTTATGTTCTATTATCTCACCAACAGAATACTTATTGTTCATAACCAATACAAATAGTATACCATTTGATTACCAATATGTATTCAAATGGTTGGCCGCTCCAGTTCCAATTATAAGATAATGCCTATGAGAGAATATCATTAACTCTACAAAAGAGCTATAGGCTATAAATCTATGAATAACAAATCTATGTCAATCAAGAGTCATATATCCAACATACTAGCACACATACCTCATATAATTCAGGATGTCAACCTTTAGTACGTTAAAAGATACAAGTCAAGAATACAGCCCATTGATTCATTTTAGGATTAAGATCTAACACAAATGATTGTTTAAAATGAATTGATTTATTGTTAATCAAACCAATTTATCCTTAGTCCTGATCTAATATATTGTCACCAACAACAATATACTAATGTCTTTACTTGTTTAATCCATCTCCGATGACAAAGACAAGCCATCTCCCATTAGGAATGTAGGCAACATAGCAATCTTAACATGGATAAAGCATGCAACTTTATAGTCGCAATTACAAACCTTTTATATTTAGACTACCACCTCAAGATTCTCGTCTTCCACATAATCTGTCCATCAGATGTATGACTTTGAGGTTTAAATTAATAGTCTCAGACTTTTATTTGCCTATTATATATTCAACATAAATGAACATAAAAAGGACATATTTGATATATGACATAAATAATAATTCTTTATAAATGTCTCAAAAAAATTATATCATTTAATCCTCAGGGCACCTAATCTAACAATCTTTCACTTGCCCTAAGTGCGTAAATGTGACATTTACATATCCCCATAGCCTCTAAATGCTTCTCAAAATCCTTAGTTGGTAGTGTCTTCTTGAAAAGATAAGCTATGTTGTCATCGAATGTGATTTTGCATACTGCGACATGTCCATTCTCTATAAAGTCCTTTATTACATGATACTTCTGATATATATGCTTTCTCTTCTTATAAAATCTAGGTTCCTTGGCGTTAGCTGTCATTGTAGTATTATCATAGTACAACGTTATCATCTTATCTATGCTAGGAACTACCTTAAGATCTCTAAAGCACTTATGGTGCCACACAACTTCTTTCGAAGCTTCACTGATAGCCAAATATTGGGCCTCCATTGTTGAATCAGAAGTGCAATCTTACTTAACACTTCTACAAAAAGTGGCAGCTCCTCCAAGAGTAAACATAGACGTAGAAGTCGGTCTCCTCGAATCCAAGAAGGATTAAAAATCCAAATCAGTGTATTCAAGAGGTGTTAGATCCCTACTAGAATGCACTAGGATATAACTTCTAGTCATTCTCATGTACTTAAAAATATGCTTGACCACAATCCAATGGTTTAGTCTTGGATTCAACTAGAATCAACTCGCAATGTTGACCATATAGCATATGCTAGGTTATCTACAAAGCATAGCATACATAAGGCTACCTACTGCTAAAGCATAAGGCATATTCTTCATGCATTCTCTTTCTTCATCTGAGTATGAACAGTTTTTCTTAGAATGAGTAATTCCAGACCTAAATATGTCACCTCCCATTCTTGGAATTCTGTATTGCATACTTCTCGAGTATTTTGTCCATGTATAAAGCTTGAGATAAAGTTATCATTTTGTTATTCCTATCTTGAAAGATTTGAATACACATAATATAATTAATCTCATCTAAGTCCTTCATGTCAAACTACTTGGTCAACCAAAGTTTGACAGATGACAAAACCTCAACGTCATTGCCAATAAGCAGAATGTCATCTATATAGTGAAGTAGAAAAACCACCTTCCTAACCTTAATATGTTTATAAACACATGGTTCATCTAGACTTTGTTCAAACCCATAAGTCTTGATCACTTGATCAAATCTTAAGTTTTAAGAATGGGAAGCTTGCTTAAGTCCATAAATAAACTTTAGCAATCTATAAACTTTATTCTCTTGACCTTTAGCTTTAAACATGTTTGGTTGTATTATATAAACAGCCTCATCAAGATAGTCATTCAAGAATGTCATCTTAACATCCATTTTCCATATCTCATAATCGAGAGCAGCAACAATGGACAAGAGCATAAAAATGGACTTAAGCACGGCTATAGGAAAAAAGATTTCCTTGTAATCAATTCCTTCCTTCTACGTGTATCCCTTTGCAACTAGTCTACCCATACAGGTTTTGACTTTTCTATCTACTCCTCTCCTTCTCATATAGACCCACTTATACCTTATGGGTTTTATCCCATTGGGAAGGTCCACAAGTTCCTAGACTTAATTAGTCTTCATAGACTTCATCTTAGCGTTCATAGCTTCTGTCCAAAGTTTTACATCAACATCCTCCATGGCTTTTTTGTAAGTATAAGGATCTTTTTCATATTCAACCAGTTCAGCCAAGTAGGCTTCACCATCAAACATATACATCTCGAGTTAACGCCTAATCTTCCCACTACGTCGAAGCTCCCTAGGTTGTTGTTTGGCTAGTATTTCCATACTGATTGGATCAGTTTCAATTGGAACTACTGGAACAATCTTATTACTCACCATCTCAAGGAGTACCAGTCTACTATGAGACTTAAAGTCATTCTTGTAACTTTCCTCAAGGAATGTCACATTTATTGAAACCAGGACTTTATTTTCTTTGGGGTTGTAGAAATTATCACCTTTTGCTCTTTAGGATATCCTACAAATATGCAAACTTCTAAATGTGCTTTTAACTTGTTTGTTTCCTTATCTAGGACATGAGTAGTATATCCCCATGTGCAATTATGGTCTAAGGACGTCTCCCTGCCTGTCCATAACTCATGAGCTTTAAGAACTGGTTTTGAAGGCATATTGTTCAAAAGATAACATGTGTTTTGTAAGGCATATCCCTAAAACGACAATGGAAATGTTGACTAACTCATCAGGACCTTACCATGTCCAACAAAGTCCTATTCCTTCTCTCTACCATGCCATTCTACTATTGAGTGCCAAGCATGGTCAAATAGGATAGAATCTCATTCTCTACTAAATGTCTTAAGAACTCATCAGAGAGATACTCTCCACCTCGATCGGATCAAAGTGCCTTTATGGGTTTATCTAATTGCTTCTTCGCTTCTGCTCGAAACTCCTTGAAAATGTCAAAACTTTGCTCTTATGGTGCATAAGGTAAACGTACCCATATCTTACGTAGTCATCAATAAAAGTGCCAAAATACTCGTACCCTCTTCATGTCTTGATGTTCATGGGACCACAAATATCACAAGGTACAACTTCTAGAACCCTTTAGCTTGATTGCCCTTAGACTTGAATGGTCTTTTGGTCATTTTGCCCTCCAAACAAGACTCACATTACAGTATATATTCTAGCTCTAAATGACTTAAAGATTATCCCTTACCAACCTTTGAATCCTATTTAGGATAATATGACCTAATCACAAGTGCCAAAGATAAGTCCCATTAGAATGAGAAGTTTTAACTCTTTTAGAGTTATCATTAATCTTAGTGTCCAGTAGTTAGTCTATCTTAGGTTTGATAAAATATAGATTATTTCACATCCATCCACTGCTAATAAAACATTGGTTTTTACAAATCACCACTTTATTATTAAAAGAAACTGAATAAAAATCCTTAAATAAACGAGCAACAGAAATTAAATTTCTTTTAGGTTTAGGAACATAAAAACAATCTCGCAAAACTAAACTCTTATAACTATTAAAATGAAGATCGATGTCTCTCATTGCTTCAGTCAACACTAAGTTCTTATCGCCCATCTACAACGTGAAGTGCTAATGAAAACGACTTCTAGTTTTCTTAAACTCCTATAGAGAAACACAAACATGATTAGTGGCTCCAGAATCTATGACCTAAGTGTCACTTTATTCTTCAACTAAACACGTTTCAATAACTAGAAGTTCACACTTACCTCCTTTAGCTAGGAAGTCCTTGCAATTCTTCTTGATATACCCAACCTTCCCATAGAAGAAGCACTTAAGCTTCTTTGGGTTCCTCTTCTTCTGCTTCTTCTTATTCTTTAACTTAGTTCACCGAATAGAAGATTTTACGTTCTTGGCTTTTTTTATCTTTCCATTTCCCAGAGTTGGAGTTAAAAGCAAATGCAACCACCATGTTGGCCTCACCACCAATAGATCTATTCTTGATCAGGTTTTTAAACTCTTGTAACTTCTTCATTAACTCAGTTAAGGTCACATCCTGTCTATTGCTCAAATTGTATGAAGCTCTAAGCGGGATAAACTCCTTAAAAATAGTATCAAAAACCATGGTCATCTATGACTTAGGATTAATGTCAGCTCCATGGGTTTAAGCCTTAGCAAGGTAACCTATGACCAACGTCATATGCTTCTTCACATGTGTCCCTAGTTTTTGTTTGTAGTTAAGAAGCTTCTGAAGAGCCCCTTACCACTTTTTAAGTCTTGGCCTTCAAGCATGTCTTCAAGATTGTCTATGATCTGCTAGATAGTTTAATGATCTACATGTTGAGCCTGAAGCACATTATTCATGCTAGCCATAATATAGCAGCGAGAGGCATGAGAGGACAGGGTGTGGTTAGCACAAATTTTTGTTTTTCAAAGGATAGGACAATCTTTAGGTTCCTTTTCCAATCATCATAATTCTTGCCGTCTAGTGTATTTTTGTAAAGTATCGAGGATAATTATTTAGACATATTGTTCTACAATAAAGATTCATATATCAACCATAAGCAAACATGTGATAATAATTTAGTAAGATAACATAAAATTATAAACAAGCATATAATGTGTTTATGTGTCAAATCCTTAAAAATATCACAACCTTACAATGGTAATACCTAACTCAGAATTCAACAAGCCACCTACGGAAGGCTTGCCAAATTCAATTGGAAACATGGATCCTATATGATTAGTATATACCATCTAGCATATACTAATAATCGCTTTCTTTAGCCATTAATTTTATTAACAGAGCTCCTAGGGAAGGTTAATAATAAAATTAATCTTGAATGTTTAATTATTATTTCAACTACTTGATCTATAGTTTATAATTGTCACATAAGTGAACAACAATAAAACATATGCAAGCAAATTATTCTTTTGGAGATTCAATATGGTACATGATGCATCCCTTCCTATGGGTTGGGACCATCATGTATTACCTATGGACCAACGATGAAGGCCTTAGGTCCTTTCTTTGAAAACCTTCTCCCACTCAATACATTAGAAAACAAGGTTTTATATTAATATGCATGAACAATTTTTTAATTGAATAGCACTCCCTATCCTACATAACATGTTATCAACATATACAGAAAGACATATTAGATAGCAAATAAGCAAAGTATCATGCAAAGCTATAAGCAATATAATAACTAGTCGCAATATCATGGTCCTATCTTAGAGAAAAGAAATAAAGATTAGAAAATTTAATCCAAACATATATTAATTCTTCATCTTGTATCTTCTCGTTGTATCCTTTTTTATGTGGCATTCGTCTTCAATTTCAATCTCATATAGATCAAAATTTATTTTTTGATTATCACAAAATTTCCATGTTTCTTATAATCATCTCAAAAATAAAAGAAAAACTACACCAAAAAATGCACTTTCAAGTTCTGCTTGAGACCAGCATGCCCGCTTGAAATCAACAGCTTGTCGATTTCATACAGACATCTCAACTTTGTCAGCGATCGACCGGCGGACAAGCAAAGGGTTACCGACCTACCAGTCTGTTGCTAAAGCCACAGTTTTCAAAACTTTCTTTTTAAAATAGAATATTTGTAATTTTTAATTTATTTTTAATAATTCAAAAAACTACATGAAAGATTTATAAACAAAAAATACCTTTGACATACGATCATGTCCATCTTCTAGATCCGTCTTCAATATTAGATAGACATTTATAGCCAAGAACCTATACCATTTTCAACTTACAAAATGTCTAGGAAATAAAATAACAAATTTTAGACGGTGATGGTAGACCGCCATCTAATTACATAAAAAAAATTACATACACAAACCTCCAAGGAACCATAACGGGCAAAAAATAATTAATAAAAAATAATAACTAAAACAAAAATTTAATTAACAATTAACAATTAATTAATATCATTTGCCATATAATCTCTTGACAACATATACATAATCTCTTGACAACAAAAATTAAATTTTATGTACATAGCATGATCACAAACTCTGTAAAATCATAACTCTGATGGTAATTGTTGGAAAATAAGTATACAATAGAATTTTAAAATTTTTGATAAAAGCTTTTCCATTAACGGAGTTAGACATGCTACATAATATAAATTAATGAAAGATCTTATAGAATCGAAACTATACTTCTGACAGGAAATCGTTTGACATAACTGCTACTAAGCTTCTCATCCAGAAGAGCCTCAACCAACTGGTCTTCTTTGCTATTCTCTATTCCACAATCATATTGCAAGTGGTTACACGTCATTTGATTCTCCTCTTGGCAACCTCTCCCCACTCCTGTAAGAGAAAACCAAGAATTATTGTTCTAGATGGTGAACGATAATTCTATGGAGTTTTAGAGTTTCTCTCCCTATAATACTCTCTCTAAATTTCTCTAATTATTGATGAACCAAACAATAGGAACAAGTATTCCACTTATAGTAGCTGATAAGACTTCAATTCTATCAAGATAGGCCTTCTAAATTCGTAAATGGGATAAAATATGCATCAAAACTTGTGAAAAACACGTAATCTATTTAGGCACATGAGCTTACCTGTTGTACTGATTTGCGCAAGTTAGGTACGCTCCACTGGCCGGCCGGATAGTCACTGGCCTACCGACCTACCCAATTCTAGAATGTTCCACATTTTATTCTACTCAGGAATATTTTATAGTCTCATTTTTAATTCAAATAACCCAATAGAAAATTTATTTAATTAAAATAGTCGCATACAGATAATCTCATATCAAATAAAATGTATTTAAATAATTTAACATGTTTATCTTGAATTAATTTACACAATTAATTGAATCAATAAACTAACATGACTATCACATTCCAAACAACCAAATTTAAACCAACCGTAGAATTAACATAAGTTACTAATTCGTAGAAAAAGCACGCCGTATCATTGTAAGAAAATATATGATCTAGCAAAGGGGACCCAAAGGACATATATAGATCAAGCTCCTATAATTATAAAATTACATATCCCTAGCACATACACTTTATAATTATAAACTCTATAGTTGTTCCACATAATGCTTAGAGCATCACTCTCAAACTGTATATAAATTATGAAACTCCAATATGTTCATTATCCATGACATATCATACTATGCAATATCTCCATAGGATATTCATAGTCTTCGTAAGGATAAATTCCATTTTACCTTTCCGATTACATTTATTTTATGTTCCATTATCTCACTAACAAAATACTTAGTATTCATAACAAATACAAATAGTATACCATTTGGTTACACATATGTATCCAAATGGTTGAGCGCTCCAATTTCTAATTACAAGATAATGCCTATAAGAGAATATCATTAACTCTACACAAAAACCTATGGATTCTAAATCTATGAATAACGAGACTATGTTAATCAAGGGTCATGTCTTCAATGTACTGACATGCATACCTTTATATAATTCAAGATGTCAGCCTTTGGTACATTAAAAGACAGAAGTCAAGAATATGGGCTCATTGATTCATTTTAGGATTAAGATGTAACACAGATGATTGTTTAAAGTAAATTGATTTATTCAAACAGAATTATTAATCAAATTGATTCGCCTTTAGTCTTGATCCAATATATTGTCACCAATGACAATATACCAAGGCCTCAACTCATATAATCCAACTCCAATGACGAGACAAGCCATCTAGATAGCAAAACAATCTGAACATGAATAAGGTGCCTAACTCTATTCCCTCAATTGCAAACCTAATATTTAGGCTATTACCTTGAAATTCATGTCTTCCCCATAATTTGTCCATCATATACACGATCTTAAAGATTTAGATTGACAGTCTCAGATTTTTGCTTATCATATATTCAACATTAATGAACATAAAGAGGATATATTTGATGTATGACATATATAATAATTTTTTATTCATTAAATGTCTTAAAAACAATTACACCATTTAATCCTTAAGGCACCTAATCTAAAACCCACTTCAGCCAATGGGCTAAATTAATAAATTCAAAAATTTTATAAGATAATACATGGTAATAAAACCCTTAAATGTTTCTATATATGTCCTACCAATGCTATAAGCTAATAACTTCTTAATATTAATATATATATATATATATATGTATTACATGGACGACAATGCTTTAAAATATGATTCTAATGTTGTCTGTTTTTTTTTTTTGAGGTTAAAGTCGAAGTGGATTTGAAATCTTTGATTCTTTGTAATGAGCTAAGAAGTTTTGGTGTAGTTTCTTGTATTGTACGTAGAAATTATTCAACATTACTGTCGCTTTAAGGGCCTTTTTTACACAAAACAAACAACCAAAACAAAACCATCATCTTCAACTTCATTCTCTTGATTGTTTCCAGCGAAATTATTGATTTATTTATACCTTTGAGATGAAAAATTATTGTTTGATATCCTTTTCTATAGCTCTTGTTACTTACCCCTACCTATATACTATAAGGTTTTAATTGATTAAATGTTCAAAATAAATTAACTAAAAGTACATTGGATCTATATTGATAATTAAATATATTCATGGTTTTAGTAGATGTTAAATAAGTACAATGATTCTTATATACTGTAGGGTTTTACTTGAATAAATGTTCAAAAGCAAATTAATTAGAAGTATATTAGATCTATGTTAATGATTAGTACGTTCATAATTTTACTAGGTGTTAAATAATTCCAATGAATCTTAGTTGCTGTAGGGTATTATTTGATTAAATATCCATAAGCAAATTAATTAGAAGTATGTACTTGCATTAGATTTACTAGGTTAAGGAGAATTCACTACTTTCATGATTTTACTAAGCTAAATAAGTGCAATGATTCTTAGTAATTTAAATTAGTACATTACTGAATAAGAAAATTAAAAAATAAGATATAATTAATTAACACTTTGCTTAATTATTAATTTCTTTGGTCTAAAGGCTATTCATTTACAGGGTTTTACTATATTTCAATGAGAACATGCAGGCCAAAAAGCTATTTAGAATAAGTACATTCAAAAAGGATTACACTACAAAAGATCTTTTAGATAAAAAAAATAAAAGAACCAAAAAAATAAAGCATGGACATATAGAAAAGAAATTATGTTAACAGAAGTAAAGCAAAGAACAAAAAAATTTTCAAAATTATGTCAATAAGAAAAAAAATAGGGAAAATACATTTATTGAAGAATAATAGTTGAAGACATATTTTGGGGAAAAGAATTCTTTTAGTGGGTTGATTAAGAAAGCCCAAAAACATTTGTTAATACAAAAAAAAAAAAAAAGAGAGGAAAAAACCATTTTAAAAAAATAAACATGGATACATTTGGAAGAAATTATTTTAACTGGACAAAATGACAAAACAATGAGGAAGTAAAAGGGGGGAAAACTTTAGCCTCAACCAAAAAAAGAACTTCGTAATGGGGATAAATTAGAAGAAAGAAGTATTTAATGTTTGTATATTTAAAAATAGTACAATTGAAGTTGTGTAACAAAAAAAAAAAGAAAAAAATATATATTTTAAAACAAAAGAAATGAAATCGTAAAAGAATATTTATATATGTATGTATATGGGTAAGAAAACGCTAAGTGTCAAAAAAATGAAAAGTAAAAAAAGAAAAAACGGTGAAAGGGAGAAAAAATAACATCAAAAGGGGGTAGAGGTGTACTAAACATTTTGTCCTGCTTTATTGGAAAAAAACACTATTTCAAAAAAAATTATGAAAAGGAAAATGGTGTTCAAACATGACGTATTTAGGAAGAAGGTATTTTATTTTGATAATTAAGGTAAAAAAAGTCATAGAAATATTTAAAAGATATTATTTTTATAGTGGTGATAAGTTAAAAAGAAGAAAGGGTTTCAATGGTGTATTTCAATTGAAAACAAAGAAAAAAGAGATTGTAAAAAAAAGGGGTTGAAGAACAAAAAACAAGGAAAAGAGAGAAAGGAAACAAAAAAATGTTAAAGGTAAAAAAAAAAAAAAAGAGGAAGGAGAAGAATCGAACATTGTAAACAAAACTTAAGAGAGAGAAATAAAAGTCTTTTAAGACTTTGATATATGATAATGATATAATAGATAGATAATAAGTAATAGATTTAAAGAGAAAAAAAAGAACAAAATACACAAAACACTATAGGACAAAATAGCTTAACAAAATTTTAAATAGCCTAAATGGAAACTCTTACTTTTAATATCGTATATTAGATAGATTTTTTTTTTTTTAGTATGGGCAAATTGCTAAATTAGTCTTTAACCTTTTAACAAAAGTGAAATTTTGGTCCCTAACTTTTTTTTGACTAAACCGACCTGAACCTTTCATTTTAGTTGCAAAGGGACCAATTTAACTAACCTCCGTTAACTTTTGTGTCATATATGCTGCACATGATGTTTTAGTAAGGGTATTTTAGTAAAATACTTAATAATTACTTAAGAAATTAAAACTAAAATGCATTTCCTTAAAAAATTAAAATTCACAAGTAAAAAAAAAATCAGCATAAAAAGATCCCTCCTTCATTAGAGGTGGGCTTCTTTGGGAAAAAAAATCCAGACAAACAGCCGATCTATAAAACTATACTGAATCTTCCATGTTCATCCTTCAAAGGAAACAACCAATCTACAATAAAATTTCCACAAGTTCCAAACTTTTTGAAATGTCATTCCAATTACCCAAAAACAAATAGAAAAAGATAGAAACAATAAAATAAAAGCAACCCACAAAATTATAGATAAAAGGGTTTTTGATAAAAAGCACAAAGGAAGAACCTTTGGGGGAGGAGCATAGTAGTGGGCTTACACTAGGGACAGAGATTTTGCAGTGGGGTTGTGACAGAGACGAGGATTTTGTGGTGGGCTTGTGCTTGCGATGAGAATTTCATAGTGGGCCTGCGCTAGCCAGCTGCAACGAGGTTTGTAGGGTGGGCTCATTGCGATGGGGAGGGGGCTCCACGATGATGATAGCTTCGACTCAATTTGGTTGAAGACAAAGGCTATGGCTTGACATCAAAGGCTTGAGTTGCTCGGCTTGACAGGAGAAGAGAAAGAAGGGAAGAAGACAAGAAAAAAGAGAGAAAATGGGGAAAAATGGAAAAAATTGATTTTTTTGTTTTTGGTTTTTGTTTTTTGTTTTTTGGATTTTCTTTATTTTTCTGTTGATTTTGAATTTGTTTACGGTAAAAATGATTTAGTGTTTTGAAATTAATGGCTAGGATTTACCCTTAAATTTTTAGTGTATCAATATTTGACGGGTAATTTAGTGATTTTAATTAAAAATGATATCTAGCAACATTTAACGGTCAAACTTAACGGTTTGATCATTAAATTGGTTCTTCAGCAACTAAAATGAAAGGTTGAGGTTGTTTTGGAAAAAAAATTAGGGACCAAAATCTCACTTTCGTAAAAGGTTAGGGACCAATTGAACAAAAGATGTCTGAAGAAGAGAAAAGAAAAATGGTATAAATAGCTCGTTGTCTTGACACTCATTCTGAGAACAAGAAAAAAATGATATATAAATATATACTTTGTTTATAGATAATCGTAGTCCTATCCTATAGCTTCACTGGACATATATCTTATTTTTCAATTTGAATTAACACTACATATGTATACATCAAGTCTGAAGACAAGTAGTGATTTACAAAGATTCAGTTAACTAAATAGGTTAAATTTATTAATACACAATGCTCAATTAGGATGGTTTCCTAAAAACTATCATGATAAGCAGGGAAAAACACTCAAGGAGTACGCATATAACACGAAAATTATTGTTGTAGTAAACGGAAGATTTCACAATGATTTTTACAAAAAACCATCATGGTAGGCAACATATTACACGACAGTTTTTAGTAAAATCCGTCGTGAAAGATAACCAATGAAATTTCAAAAGCTTGCTCTCTCTTTCCCCTTCTCCTTTTTATTCGAATTAACACTCAAACCCAACCCTCTTTCTCTAAACTTAGCTCATTCTCTCTCTAAACCCAATCCTACCTCTCTCTAACCCTCAAACCCCCTCACTCTCTCTCTTTCTCTCTCTTTCTCTGTCACGACCTTTGCTATCACTGTCTTTGCCTCGTCCCATCATGCCAGCGTTAGCCCCAAGGCCTTCATAACCCATGAGCTCGTTGCCATCCCTCATTTGTAAAGGTTTTTCTCTTCGAAAGTTGCTCTCTTCGAGCTCGTCACCTCCAACCATTGCCGTTAGCCCCTCCGTTGCTACACCTGACTACCATTTGGAAATATTCCATTTCTTTTTTTATTGTTTAGTTTTTTTATTTTTATTATCTAGTTTTAGTTTATTATTTATGGTTTATGTGAATTATTAGTTTTTGTTGTTTAGTTCTAATTTTGGTTTAGTTTTAATTACTTTCCATATATTTGTGTATGTGTTTGTATATATAACGCCCGCTATATGTTTGATGAAAATCCTCTATGACCGTCATAGCAATTATTTATAATTGTTGTTGCTCAAAACTCAATAGCAATTGTTTAATATTTGCGTGAATTAATTTTTTTAATTATAGTTTGTTAATTAGTTTGTAACTGAGTTTTATTAGTTTTATTTTTTGTCATTTTCATGTTCTTTAGGTTTAGTTTTATTTTTATAAAACTAATTAATTTTTGTTTTAAAATTAATTCTATTAATTTGTTATGTTATTTATTTTTATTTTTTTAATTAATTTTGTTATCTAATATCTAGTTTGTGGTTAGAATTATTGTTGTTCTATATTAATTATATTAAACATTTGTTACTTATTTAATGTTTGTATATGTATTTGTGTGAATTACAATCTCTATGTGTTTGTGTTTGTGTTTGTGTGAATTACTTTCTACATGTATTCGTATTTGTGTTTGTGCAAATTATTTAGAGTTTAGTTTTAGTTTTAGCATTGTTACTATATATTTGTGTAAATTATTATTTGGCCATGATTGCTTAGATATAGGTAGTACAATAGATAAATAATTTTGTAAGAATTTTATAATTAAATGTAAATATATGATTTTATAATCAAGGCCTTGTATTAATGGATAACACGACACTAGCCACATGTGGGAAATCAAAAATTCTAGTAACTTTTTTCTAATGATCAATCTTCCATAGCAGTTTTTATTGTATTTGATAAAAACCATCATGGAAACTATATCTTACACGATGGTTTTTACCAAAAACTATTGAACCATCGTGCAAGGTAGACAGTTACCAAGATTACATGACATTTTTCAATAAAAACCATCGTGTAATCTACTCATTCTACGGCGGCTTTTTTTCAAAACCGTCGTGGTAGCCTCCTGTAGAACACTCTCAATGCAACCATTAGCAGCATTTCATGACGTTTTACCGTCGTGAAAAGTATCTTCGATACCATGATAGACGATTTCACGACGGTTTTTCAAACGTCATGAATGGTACTACGATGGTTTAAAACCGTCATAGAATCTTTAGTTTTTAGTAGTGATATATTCATACAAAAAGTCTAAAGACTAAGAGTGATTTACAAATATTCAGTTAAATGAGTAGATAAAATTTATTGATATCAGATTGGAATATTTTAGATAGAATACTATTCCCTAGATTTGAACCTGGCTTCTAAATGCAAAGAAGGCCATCATATAAGAGGGAGAATTAAGTTAGAGGATCCACATTGCGTCCTACCTTAGGACCCAAGTAAGTCCTACACAGGAATATGGACATATTGTGTACAAGGATGAGAATTTTACCTTGTGAATCTATTTATCTGTGAAAACCAACCTTAAATTGGGGGGAGAGAAAAGAACTTCCAATTTAAACTATTTTGAATTATAAGCAAGTTAAAATTCTAAATCATCATGATTATAGGACATTGATAGGTTTAGAGGCCCCCAACTCCATTACCCATTTACCCGACCCATTTAATTACATCTTACTTTTAGATTAAATATCTTATGTATAACGTTATATACAATGTACACTTTTGGGTTTCATGTTGTATTACATTACATCCAATGAAAATTTAAAACCATAATTTTCTTTTATCTTCGACTGTTTTGCATAGGTCCATAATTTATTTATTTAATTGTATCATAAAAGGAGCTAATTCGATAAACGATATATATACCTGTGAGTCCCCTAAGCCCGTGACGAAGAAATTCATCATATTCCTATCAACTTTAATGGATTAAGGGGATCGGGATTGTTACTTTTTTCGAGTGGGGGTGGACAAGACCACCTTGCCCCAAACTTGTCTCGTTGGCAGCATCATTGTATAGTATTGATCTTATTTTAAAAGACTAACCTTAGCTAAAACCCCGCATGAGTGGTAATTAGGACGCTTTACATCCCAACCGTGAAACTTATGTCGGATCCACGTAGGGCTGCAGCAATCAACAGCTCACACGTGGTACGCACAAGGGTTGCCTATGTATTAAAGGGGTTTGGAGTGGCGTAAAGATTAACGATGAAAATTGATTTGGGGCATGTGCTGTCCCCCTTTGTGAGGGAGCATCAAGTGTCCCTTTTCCCTCTTCAGCATATTAGGCATCTTTGCCTTTGTCATCATCAACAGCTAATTTACCCTTGCACATTCCATCCAATCCATTTACATATTTCCAAACATACCATCCCATGTCGTCACTCTGAGCTGATCATGCAATATTACTAATCATTTCCTAGAACTCCCGTAGAAAACCGGAAAAGTATACTCTCTTGGTCTGCTTCTCGTAAATCCTTGATGAACTTGATCTCTTATGTAATAATTTCCCCCCTTTTCTCTTCAAAGATCAACTTTTTTCTGAATGCTCCGAGAAGGAGAAAGAGAAAACAAAATGTTATGCACGTGTTGGAATGAAGAAAAATCTAGCTTGAATATATATTTTCGCAATTGTGTAATGCTATAATATAAGATCTCTTAAATAATTATGTAGTAAATTCAGCAACCCCAAAAAAAATGTATATGTAATATTTTCGCGAGCTTTACATGTCGGCAAGAAATTCTATCATGTAAAATGATAATTACATATCCAAAGCTATACTTTAGGGCTTAGACTAAAAATCTAAGTAGTTTTCGCTAGGGCTAGGGAATAAAAAGAGTACTTAATATTGTTGTGGTGGTGTTTGACGGTTCAAGGTGCATGGGGTTTTTGGTGTTGGAGAATTTGTGGGTAGAACAAGGAATGGAGGCCAAGAATTTCAACAAATTAAGAAAAATGAGGCCTATTAGAATACTTTCCTTAAACGTTTTATTTGCCCCTATTATAAAGTTTGCTAACGGGTGTTGACGGAAAATTACCCCCAAGATATAAAATGTTGTGTTCCTATATAATAATAAAACCTACAAATTTTCTAAATGATAAGTAAAAGAGAGGAGTACTATTTCATAAACCGATACAATCGTTGCAACACATACAACTATTCATATAAAGGTACCTTTTCGTTGTAAATCATCTCTTCATGTAGCGTCACATCTATTACAACGAATATGTCTTTTGGTAATAGACATTCAACATTGTATGAAATCATACAACCATTAAACACATTAAGTCTAAACAACTCAAAGACACATCATTTGAAGTCACCATAGCTTGGGTGAGTGCCGCAATGCTAGCTTTTGGGTGTCACGACTCTGATAACACAACACATGATTTTATTTTGAAAACCACTGGGCGCCGTGGTGCCAGAGCTGCCTCGACCCAACAACAAGGCAGTCCATGCCTAGCGACGAGTGACAAGTGCATATTTTGACATATTTTTATATCAATTTTCTTTATATTTAGTTTGTTAGTTTTCCAAGTTTTATTATGATTTTGTGTTTCATAGGTGAAAGGTTGAAAAGAAAATAAAAATATATAGATTTTAGAGCTTCAAGAGTCAAAAATATTATTTGGAGTCCATCTGGAATCATAGGAAGCAACAGGCTAAAAACGATGGAAAAATGCAGCCCATGTCCAACCCCCGGGCCTCACTCCCACGAGAAATTAGTCGCGGCCACACCAGCAGGCTGCAGTAGCATGCTGCTACGAGCGAGGAACCCATTCCCAATGTAGAAGGGAGAAATTCACAGCCTATGCCAGGCATTGCGTGCGGCTGCCCGTGAGAAGATTTGCCTCACCCCCATGCATGAGCTTGATTTGGTCCTCGTTTTAAATGTGATTTGAGGCTAAACTTATCCCTTTTTGACCCTCAATTACTAAAAATATAAATATCACTTTAAAAACACAAAAGACATTAGTCTTTTATTCTGGTTTTTGTTCTTTAGTGTTAGCAGTTGAAGACAAAGAAAAAGAAAAAGATGAGAGGCTTTAGTGGTGGCTCAAGGAATTTCATCCGCATGGAGAATTCTTCGATGCCAAAATTGCTCTTTTCTTTATTTATATTTTTTTCTTTTCCAATTATGTTATTTTTATTTTGTTTATAGTTGAAGATAATTTCAAAACCCTAAGCATAATTATATGATTAATTTATAGAATTGTTTTTCGATTTTCTAATTGAGATTGTTTATATTCTTTTATTATTATTGTTAATGATTATTTTCTTGTTTTGTTTTGGTGTGCAACTAAATAGGACTTGAGAATATTCTATTACTAAATTGGGAGGCTTGATCTGTAATTGTCTCATTATTTTAATCATTAGTAGCAAATTGTGGTCATTGATTATGGTTAGAGCATAACCTAGGTTAAATAATCCAAGCTTATATGATTATTTCCTTGATCAACCTATCTTTCTCATCTTAATGCTTCGGTTAGATTAAATCTAGATAGCTTGTATTAGGTTGTTTAATAGGTAATAGAGCGCTTGTTTTATTAAATCTATACACTAAGGAAAAATTGGGATAACAGAGCTTGTTGTTATCTATGGTTGATAGTTTCAATAGTTAATTAGGAATAGTTATGTGAGTAATTGTATCGTTATTATTTAGTGGTGTCAAATGATCCTTTAACCAGTTTTATTATTTTAATTTTTTTTAGTTTCTTGCGTTTTCTTTTGTTTTATAGATTAGATAATTAAATCAAGACCCCCCATTTGTGTTTAGTTTTATTGAGTCTAGATTTTGACATCGATAACTAATTAATTAGACCCAATGCTCTGCGTGAACAATCTTTACTCATCACTACACTTAATAACAATGACACTTTAAGTAAGGTTAATTTGATGCTCCCACGAGACCTACCAAATTTTGGCGCCGGTTGCCAAGGATTGTTTCTTAATTAATTAGTTTTTTGTTTTTATTTTTGTTTTTGTTTTCTAATTTTGTTAGTTTTATTTAATTTTTATTTTGTGCTTTTAATTTATGTTTTGTGTCTATTAATTGCGAGGTAGTAGTTTGAGATGTTACATCGATGAGTCCTCACAAGTTTTTCCCTATGATACTAGGAGCCGTTCTTTAATGCTTGGTAGAGATATAAGGATTTGCTCATTCAATTTCCATATCATGGGTTCTCAAAGGCATGGCAACTTGAAATCTTTCTTGATGGCTTATATGCCACATCAAGACATTAGGATGAAACAGGTAATGGCATCATCTCTTTTTACCAACAATCTTTGCATAAGCCTACTTCATGTTAGAAGACATGGTTGAGTATGATCATTAGAGTTGGAATTGTTCAAGGACCACTAAGGTTGGGAGGGCGATTACTATAATTTGGAGCGATGGGTTGACACTTAATCTTATGATATGGGGTTACAAACCATCAATACAAGAGCCTTGGTAGACCAACTACCTACAAGTACATATCTTGAAGGCCTAGTTAGGGTCTTGGCTACTAATACCTTGCAATTTCAAGAAGAGATAACAACTAGCCTTGACAATTTGCAAAGTCATATCAATATATTGGCTAGCATTATAAGCAGGTTGGAAGAACAAGATAATAATCGAACAGTGGAAAATATAATGTGGCATGAGGATGACGACGAATCAAACAGCTTTTTTGGGAGAGTAGTTTGCCTAACATGGGAGTTTCATAGGAATTTGAGCCATTAAAGGAGATCGAGCCTCAAGAACATATAGACACCATTGACATTGTCTTAACTTAACACTTTGACACTCGTGTGGTTGAGAATGAGGTACACCTTCTAAGTCATGAGATGTCTATTCAAAGTCGTGAGTTCTATGAAGATCAAATCTCAAGCATGGCTTTGGAGAATCAAGTGGACAGTGAAGAGCAATTGGAAGGGTTAACATTGGAAGAATTCCTTTATGACGCCAAAGCACAAGAGCCGTTGGAGGATAAGGAAGCATATGCGACTATCGATTTAAGTTCACCAATGGTCATATCTTATTCTCCACCAATGGATCCTTACTTTCTGTTGGTGCCACTTCCGCCATACATCCTCCACGAGCTTAAGCAAGAATCAAAGTTTTCTTTCTAGGCATATCAATCAAGATCGAGTCAAGTTGGAGCAACGTGTCGAATTTTACAAAATCTTGCAAAGCTTGAGGGCATTTTCAATCAAAACCTATATGTGTTGTTCCATGACACATTTTATGGGCAGAAACCGCTCTTTGATACTGCTTTTCTATGTCGGGCTAAGGGAACTAAACCAAACGCTTTTATGGGAGACAACCCAACAGAGAGAGCGCACAATACGAGATTTAATCTTTCTAACTTTCCTCCATTTTATTTATTTATTTATTTATTTTAATTATTTTTGTGCTTTTATTTTTTTCATTTGTTTAGGGTTTTTCTCTTTTCTTTTATGCTTGACCTTATATTGAAGACAATGTAAGGTTTAAGTGTGGGGGGAAGGATTTAGGAATTTTACTTTTTTCTTTGTTTTTATTAAATATAAAAAAATAAAAAACCATAAAAATTTTAAAATTTTTTGTTTTAGTTCTAGGTTTTTGTGTCATTTTTGAGTCTTAGGATACCTTCCAACCTCATTGATGAGAACCAGGCAACAATTTTTATGCATTTGACTAATGATAGGTGTTGTATTGAATTTTGATGTCATTCTTTTGTTAATATATTTTTATGATGATTATACTCTGATAACTCTATACAAATAGAGTTATTCATACCCTTCAATGCACATATTTTGCTACGTTCTTGATATTTTCATTTAATTTTATTTATTTTGTTTATTTTTATATATTTTATTTTATTTTATTTTATTTTTTGTTAATTTTATTTCATTTGTTTTAATTATATTTTAATTGAATTATTATTATTATTTTTTCCAATTATTTATTTATTTTGTATCAATTATGTATAGTAAATTAGGTAAAAGGGACTTAATGACAATGACGAGATTAAATGGGGTCAAAAAGACAAAAGAATTGGAATTTTGAACAGCCCAAAGAGAAGACTGCTCGCACAAAGCCACAGTGGAAGAAGTCGTGTGATCAGCCGTCCGATCAACTCTTAGAAAGGCTAAGATCTGCGTGCGCAAGTCACCCCGGCAAAGGCGTGTCTTGCGTAGACTAGAAACAAATCCTGCCAACCAGAACATGCCATACATCTCCTGCGTCAGATACCAATCAGCCCAAATCTGGTTTTGGTGCTTTGCATCCTCCACTGCTTTTGTGCGCCCCTCTGCTCTAGCAAATAGCATGTCGCTATGTTGCCAATGGTAGCGCTGCTCGCAACCGAACGTCGCCACACATCCGCAAGATGCAAGTCTACTGCACGATTCTTTTCTCCACTCATTTATGCTATGGCATGGAGCAGAAGAAAGAGGGAGGGGATTTAAGTTGAATGAGCCTCCATTTTGGCGTGAGAGCCTGGGGAAGGCAGAGAGCTATTCCAAAGAGAGAAAAATGAGGGAAAAAAAGAAAGAGAAAAGAAAGAAAAATAAATATTTAATCTTAGTTTTATTTAGTTCTAGTTTTTATTTTTAGTTTTAGATTTAGTTTGTATATTTTTCTTTTGAAAACACCATTGAAGAGCACTTTGGAGCTACAAAGAGGAAGAAGAAAATTTAGGGAAGGGAGAGGTTGGAGTTTATGACACCTCTATTTTAGCGATTTCTTTCCTATTTTTATTTTTTTTTATTTTTGTGTACTCTAAAGATGCTTGAATATTGGTGTTGTTTATCTTCACTTTTATTTTTATTTTTTAATTTTTTGTTTATGGCTAGATTTTTAATGTTCTAAGGATTTCAATTTAGCTTATTCATGTTTCTTTGATTCTCCATTTATGCAAATTAATTGTGATTATCTAATTTATGTTGAATAATTATTCTATATGGTGTTAATGCTTTTAATTGATTGATCACTAATTAGTTGATTAGGAAGCCATGAACTACTACTAGGAGGGGGATTTATGCGCAAGGCCAATCATAGAGTATAGTCTTAACAGGATAGGAATATACCCACTATGATTATGTAGCCATTTACGAAATCTAGGAACCAACTAAATACTAATTGATTAGTAGACATAGGAATATAGTTTACTAGTTAACATAGGATATTTTCAATTGACAACTAGGAGGGGCTTTCAGAGAGTTTAGGAGGTTTTGGCTATTATTTAACTAGACAACACAATTAAGGCAACCAATGGATGCTTAGTGACATGTTTTGGTGAAATTGAATCCCTAGAGCATTTTATTTCATTTTGTTTTACTTTATTAGTTTCATTTAGTTTATTTAAATTTTGTTAATTTAGTTGTAGATTTTATTCTAATTTTGAATTGATTATTCAAATAATCATAAAGCTAATCCAATTTTGATAATTAAAGAAAATTAAACAATCTCCGTGGGAACGATATTCGTACTCTTGATATACTTTATTACTTGTAAAATTCAGTGCACTTACATATCCAACCAAACATACTCACACTTAAGCACATAGCCATGTTATTTGATAAAGAGACTCACATGTTAGACTAAGCAGATTATGTTAGACTAGGTATCGTAAGGATTAAATAATATAATAGTTTTTGGTGATATTTAATCAATAAAAAGTTTATTATTTATTTTCATATATCAAATATTGTCCTCTTTATGTTCATTTATATTAAATATATGATAAGTAAACAAAAGTCTGAAACTATTAGTATAAACATTTAAGATCGTGCATATGATGGACAAATTATGCAAACAAATCTTAAAGATGATTGTCTAAATGATAAGGTCTCCAATCGAGGGAATAAAGTTGGGCACTTTATTCATATTAAGATTGTTATGTTGTCTATATTCCTAATGAAATATGACTTATCTTAGTCATCGGAGTTAGACTTCGTGAATAGAAAGGTTAGTATATTGTCATAGGTGATGATATATTAGATCGGGATGAAATTGAATTGATTTGATTAATAATTTTATTTATTTAAATCAATTCACTTCAAACAATCATATTTGTCATATCTTAATCCTGAAATGAACTACTAAGCCCATATTCTTGATTTGTGTCTTTTGATGTATCAAAGGGTGACATCATGAATTATATGATGGTACGCATGCCTGTACATTAGAGACATGACTCTTGATTGACATAGACTCGTTATTCATAAATATGGAATTCAAGGTTTTTTTGTCAAGTTAATGATATTCTTTTATAGGCATTATTTTGTAATTAGAAATTGAGCATTCAACCATTTAGATACCTAGGTATAATCAAATATATACTATTTATGAATAGTAAGTATTCCAATGGTGAGGTAATAGAACATAAGATAAAAATAATCAGGACGATGAAACAAAATTTATCCTTAAATTGATTATGAATATCCTATGAGGATGTCACACATTATAATATGTCATGTACTATAAACTTATTGGAGTTTTGTAATTTCATATAGTTTTAGAGTGTAACTCTAAGCTTTTAGTAAAATAGCTTAAGACTTGATAATTATAAAATGAACATGTCTAGAACGTGTTATTTTATAATTATAGGAGCTTGATCTATATATGTCCATCGAGTCTCCTTTGCTAACTCACAATATTTTCCTATATGTTAGTGACTTACGTTAATTCTTAGATTGGTTTAAATTCGGTTGATTGGATTTAATAATTTATGTTAGTTTATTGGTTGAATTAATTTTATGAATTAATTCAAGATAAACATGTTGAATTATTTAAATATATATTGCATTTGATATAGGATTATCTGTATATGATTTTTTTAATCAGATAATTTCTCTATTGAGTTATTTGAATTAAAACTAAGGCTCTATCTAAGATTCTTGTGTAGAATAAGATATAGAAACTTCCAAAACTGGGTAGATCGATAGGCCAGTGCCTTTGTCCGGCTAGCTGGTGGAGCATAACTTAGTTACGAACAGCACAACTGGCAAGTTAGTGGTCAGGGCCAGTAGGCTAGTTGAGTGAAATCTTATTACACATTTTCACATGTTTTGATGCGGATTTTAACCAAGTTTTGAATTTAGAAGCCTTATCTAAGTAGAATTGACTTCTTACCAGCCACCATAAATAGGATACTTGTTCCTATTGTTAATTAGATCACCAAAGGAATTTAGAGAGAGAATTGTAGAGAAAGAAACTCTAAAACTCCCATAGGGCTATTGTTAAACATCCTGAACCTTAGCTCTTGTTTTTATCTTGTAGTTGGAAGGAGACATTACCAAGACAAGAATCGAATGACATGTGCTTTCTTGTATTCTGGTAGTGAAAAAGAAAATAGCAAAGAAAACTAGTTGATTGAAGCTTTTCTAGAAGCAATTCTCAGCAGCAATTCTGTCAAAGTTTTTTCTTTTCAAAAGTGTAATTCCAATTCTAAGAGGTACATAAGATCTTAATTAATTTATATATATAGAGCATGTCTAACTTGTTATTTGAAAAAAGGCTTTGATTTAAAATTTTAAAATTCTACTACGTTCATGTTTTTCCAACATCTTGTACCCTCATATCAACTTTCATTTTAATTTTGACTTGTTGGGGTTGAATGTTAGAACTCTCCCAAAGGTCTTTCGAGATGAATAGCTGATTGAGCATCACTTGAAAAAGGATTAGAGGCACTAGGTTCTCTAGCACTAAGGACAAATAAGCCAAAGCCGTGATAGAGATTCCAACAAAACACACCCCCTAGTAAGCCAAGTTGAGCCTTTTATGTAGACCTTTTTCTTTGGCTAACCACATTCTCTCCCTACCTAGCCCCATTTTATATATGCTTACCCATATTCTAAATATAAATTGGAGCTTAGAGACTTATCTCATGATTAAAGGGGAATTTTGCAAGAAATTGTGTTGGGGATAGGATAAGTGTGGAGGAGAGAACTGAATCAAGTTAAAGAAGGAAAGGAAAATTTTATAAAAGTAGCTCAAGAAGAAAAAAAAAAGAAAAAGGAAAAAAATAAATTATAATAAAAAAAGAAAAAATACAAAGAAGAAAAAAACGAAAGAAAGAAATAAAAAGGTAAATAAAAGAAGAGAAAAAAATCAATAACACGTCTTAAGCTTTCCTATGTTTATATTTTGGCTATTACAAGGTTGGTTAGAATGATGAAAAGAACCTACACAATGATATTGGACCTATTTCCTTACTTTTGTTGCGTTGTGAGAGGTGTTCAATGAAGAATCTTATAATGTCTCTAACTCTATGAAGTTTTTAGAACTTTTGTAATTCCTATATCCTTTCTTTCCTTTAACCATTGCCCCTTGGCCCCGTTACAACCTGTATCTAAGACTTTTTTGATTTCAAGTGGTGCCTCGGTGTAGTGGATATCATACTAAAAAGGGAGCCCCCGACATTTAATCTTTGCAACTAAAATTAGGTGGTCGTTTCTCTTATAAGGGTTTACCTTTCTCGAAGCATGTGTGGTTTCAATATCGAAAACAATGGCTTATTATATACACACGAGTACAATTATTATAGGATTTATTAGCTTAGGAATGACTAATGATTTAACGTAATGCTTCTTTGATTTCCAGTCTATAACTTATTGTTCTCTAAGCAAAAAATTAGAAGGGTAGTTGTCTTTGTCTATGTTTTTGTTTTTTTTTTTTCATCTTAAGTTTTACTTGAGGACTAGAAAAGATAAGTGTAGGGGAGTTTGATAAGTGCATATTTTGACATATTTTAATACAATTCTTCTTTATATTTATTTTGTTAGTTTTTTTGGATTTTATTGTGTTTTTATGTTTTATAGGTGACTTAATACGAAAGGTTGAAAAGAGGATCAAACATATGAATTTTAGAGCATCAAGAGTCACAAATATTTTTTAAAGTCTATCTAGAGTCGTTAGAAGCAAATTGGGTAAGAAACGGGCTAAAAATGATAGAAAAGTGCAACCCATGTCCAGCCCTAGGGCCTTGCACCCTCAAGAATGCGAATCGGCACGTGGAAAGGAGAAATTTGCATCCAACGCCTTGAATTACACACTGCTACGAGCAACGAACTGCGCCCCCGCACGCATCTTAGCAGCCTGACTTGTCCCCGTGCGTCTGCAAGAAGAGCTATTTCGCTCTTGCGCATGAGTCTGATTACTAAACCTATAAATTCCACCTTAGAAACACAAAAGATATCAGTCTTTTATTCAATTTTTAATTAGTTTTCCTTAGTTTCTTTAGTGTTAGGAGAGAAAGAAAAAGAAGAAGAAAAATAGGAGAGGCTTCAATGATGGCTCAAGGAATTTCGTCCGTGTAGAGAATTCTTCGACACTAAAATTGTTCTTTTCTTTATTCCTTCTTTCTTTTCTTTTCCAATTATGTTAGTTTAATTTTGTTTATGACTAAAGGGAATTTTAAAACCCTAAACATAATTATATGATTAATTTATAAAATTGTTTTCTGGTTTTCCAATTAAGATTGTTTATGTTCTTCTATTATTATTGTTCATGATTATTTTCTTGTTTTGTTTAGGTGCACAACTAAACATGACTTGAGACTATTCTAGTACTAGATTGGGATGCTTGATTCGTAATTGTTTTGTTATTCTAATCATTAGTAGCAAATTGTGGTCATTGATTATGGTCAACTTTTTGTATAATTGCATGTAGAGCATAACATACGTTAAATAATATGAGCTTGTGTGATTGTTGCCTTGATTAACCTATATTTCCTATCTTAATGCTTCTGTTAGATTAAATCTAGAGAGCTTGTTCGATGTCGTTTGATGAGAATGGGTTTAATAAAGCGTTTGTGTTATTAAATGTATACACTTAGGAAAGATTGAGATAACAGATCTTGTTGTTATCTACAGTTGGTAGTTTCAATAGTTAATTGGGTAGTTGATTGGGAATAATTATGAGATTAATTGTATGGTTATTGTTTAGTAGTGGCAATTGATCCTTTAACCAATTTTATTATTGTTGTTTTATTATATTTATTTTCTTATGTTTTCTTTTGTTTCATAGTTTAGATAATTAAATCAAACCCACAAACCACTCCCCACGGGTGTTTTGTTTTTATTGAGTATCGATTTTAGTGTTTGCAGGAACAATCCTTACTCACCACTACCCTTAATAATGAGACATTTTAAGTAATGTTAATTTGGTGCTCCCATGAGACCTACCACAGCGGCATTGGGCTCGTTGTCCCAAAATGCCGTTTTGCACATTCTAACACTGCAGCGCTACATGTTGATGCCAAATACACTTAAAAAATGTATATTTTTCATATTCACTTGTATGTCTTTGATTTCTAACACTTAAGAGACATACTACAATCTCTCTAACATTTGTCAAGTCTGTTTTGGGGGTTTTGGCTCCCCTAGTGTAGTAAAATGCTTAGTGGGATGCAGGCTAGTTTGATATCCAGCTAGGGCAGCGCGTCGTGCTCACTAATCGACACGGTGGTGTTTTTCTGTTGTGTCTTCTGCTCCTTGCAACACTGCATTTCCTCTTCTTTTTGGCCGCTTTAGTTGGCTTGTCACCCCTCGTATTTTCCGCAGTTTTGTTGAGGTTTCTGATCATTCCAATAATATAGGGTCGAAACTCCTAATAATATTGCAGTTGTATGACTGGGAATATCATCAATAAATAATAATTAAAAAAAAGTATCTGAAGATTTATTTAGTGTCTTTTCAGTGTTATGACGCAAAATTTGTGAAGCTCATGCAGAATTATTGGGATATTTATTTCTACCACCTAGGCAGTTTCTGAGGGTTGATATGTGCAGTGTTTGTCAACGTTTTTTTTTCCTTCCCGATAAATTGATTTTATCTCCAAGCAGTTTGTTTCTTTCCTTGAACTGGAAGGTCCAAAATTCAGTTTTGGATGGCCCAGAAAGCAATTATTCTTTTGAATAATTTCACTAACAATTTAAAAAAAAAAACAATATAAAAACTGTCGGTTATGGCCGATGATCTCATTCCCTTTCTAAGTGGCATTTTATTAAAAAGTCTGGTTTTTTAGTGCTTCTCTTGTTTTCTCGTAGTTTGTGGCCTTTATTTTGCCTCAAAATCTGCTTTTCATGTTTTTTTAAGCATTATTCTTGGATCACTTGGCAGGAAATTTTGGCTTGTTGATTCGTTGATTGGAAGTTTAGTGCATTTTGTGTTTCAGCCTTTAGTGTAGCTAGGCCTATTTATGTATTTTGGTTCATTAATTCATATCTTTAATCACTTGCATAGCTAACTAAGTTGTTTATGCTCTTGATTTGGTTTTGCTGTTTGCCAAAAGTCAAAGTTGAAAGAAGAAGGAAGAGGAAAAGGTCAAAATCTTTCCTCATTGACAACATATTCCACTTATATATGGAACCATTAATTTATTTTTCCCAAGAAAATCCATAAGATGAAAAAGGGCTCACGAAGCTAAACATTAAACAAATTAAACCCTCTAATTTACAAGAAAGAAATGTATCCATACATGCCTCTCCAAAAGTTAATTACTTTGAAAAGGTAAGCAGAAAGTGAAAAGGCCGTAAAAATAGAAATGAAATTTGTGAGAGATGCTCAACTTTTGCTCCTGATCCCTTCACTTTTCATTCCACTACACATTGTTCTTTATGTCATAATCTCCAAATATGCTAATAAACCGTGTATTATATGTCAAGTGTCACCAAAAACCCAGACAAGGATCTCTTTAATGTTTGAACAAATAATAATCACCACCACCCTTTTTCTTTGTCCTTAATTTTTTTTTTATTGTTTTCCTCTTTTGAGTGGTGCTCTATAATCTACCAATCTTCTTTTGCATCTTCCCTTTCCTTAATGCTACACATCCTACGACTTTCTAAGAATTAGTGGCTTTTTGTGTGTTTCATTTGCCACACCAAAGAGTTTCTACCTTGTTCCTTTAATTTTTATTTTCTTTTCTTTTTTTCTTTGAGACAAGTTCTAACTTGTCCGTTTAACTTTTTTGAACGAATTCAAACCTAGCTGTGGAATCGCACATGGTCTACCGTAATCATCTTTCAATGTAGGTACATAGGCAATAGGCATAGCACACTAGTATATCTTCTAAGGTTATTAATTCCATATATTTTTTTCCAATTTCTTTGGAGCTAGATATTTAATACATGCATATCGTACATAGCTTTTGTATCTATATAGTTGTATCTAGGAACGTACATAAAGGTCATGCATATCCAAGCTCAAAGTTAATGGGCAAAGATACAAGGTCAAAAGAAAAGAAAATCAGTGCCTTCTGTACTTTGTTATATTGTAATGAAGTAACAGGGTTAATTTCAATTTTGGACTTCAAATTGTATTCAATAATATCCCATCTTGGCTCTAATCAAACGGTATAAGTCGCACTTTGATCTATCAAAAGCTAAATGTTTGGCCTCTCAATACAAAAAACGTTGAAAATTTATTGAAATCAACGACATTGACTGTCACGTGCTTAGCTTGTTAATGAAGAGTATTTTAGATGAATTGTACTCGTAAAAAAATTTAAATATATTTGTAACCATGACATACTTAGTTTGGCCAATGGGCTTGTGCTAAGAGAGAGCACAATCTTTTTTTCTCTTTTTTTTTATTTTTAAATTTATCTAGACATAATTTGTCTAAACTATTTTTTATTAATTAGGCATATTTTTGGTTTTGGAAAATAATTTTCATGAAAATAGCAGAAACGTGGTAAAGATGAAGAACGCATATTACAAATATTTTCTCAAAAACTTTTGTAAAAAATGCTATAGGTTATATTAATTTAACGCTAAATAAATATATATAATTTTCTTGCCCGGATGAAGAGAGAGAATCACAATTCTTGTAATGAGAAGGACGCTCTCAAAAAGGTAAAATCATTGTCTTCCTTGCCTAGTACTCGGTACTGGATGGACGAAAGGGTAGGCGTAGACAAAATTAAAAGGTATATAAAAGATCACTTTTCTCACTTTACTCACTAGTTAATCTCAATGCATGAGGAAACTAGGTCATACAACCAAGAACATTTCTTTTCTTTCCTTCTCTCTTTACACGCCTATGCAAGGGTTTGGCAGAGTTTTTGTAGTTTCTTAAAGGCTCTTAATTGTGTGTAAAATGAATATAGGAGGCCTCTATTTATAGGAAATGGCAAATCTCCTTTATTCTGGAAGATTTCTTTATTTTAATTTAAATATCCAATATTCAATTAAAATAAAAGAGAGAAAAAATCCTCCTTATATAGCTTGTGGTGCCACCACACAAAGATTTTCTATATGTGGCACCAATTGTAGAGAATGAAGAGAAAAAATCTGCTTGTTACCTAATCCCATTTGTTTTCAAATTTAATTAACACTATCCAAAAATAGAAATTCTAAGTATTCAAACTTAGCGAACAAGCTTTGGATTGCATGAGGAACTTTTCCCTTTAGCAGGGTGCGCCACTTTCAATGGGACCCACCTATTATGTATCTTCCAACATTAATTATTATTAAATAATCTCATTATTGAATAGTTATAAATTAGTTCATAATTTATTTATTTTGAGTGATATTCAATTTAGAATTCTATATTTCTAAATTAATTAATTGAACCAATAATTCCAGTTGCCCAAACAGTGTTTATAAGGATGGCTACAATAAAATCAATATATTAATTAAACTTTTTCATTAATATATTACTCTGTTATTAATTCCAATGTAACTCCACCAAATACTTGAAATTGCACTCTTGAAATTATAAACATAATTACTCATTTTTTAGAATCATCCATTTGATATAATCATTGCATATTAATTGATCCTCTATAAATAATTCATAATTAGAGCTACGTAAAATATGTTAATCTCTTTAATTATTTTTTTATCCTTGACTTCTATTGATTCTCTAGTGAATGATAAATTCACGAATTAAGTGTTCATGTTGTTCAAGCCCCGAATTAATACTCAAGAGAATTATTTATCTGTTTCTCACAATAGAGGGAATGAATTTCATCTTGTAATATCAAAATTCCTAGCTATTAACTTCATCATGCCTCCAAAATACAAGGGATAGGATTAGATTCTTGAATGCATATTGAGTAATCAAAAGACATAAATCCATAAATAGGTTTCTGCTAATAACTCTAGATTAAGATCATCTTATATATGGCTATCAGTCTATGCAATTAGAACTTCAATATTCAATAGAAATTATTAACTATTCAAGTCACATCATGTCCCAATCTTACATAATCTTATCAAGTATAGTGCACTCATTTAATGACTCGTTGCATTAATAATTCGGATAAAACTGTTCCATTCTCAATGAAAATGACCTCGTAAGTAATGTTAAATTAAAGATTTCACACTTTACTTGAATAATTAATTATATTTTACTTATTATTTTAAATATCATTCTTAAATATTATCCTCTTATATATAACATTTATATACAATATTTATAGTCATATAGCTAATTATGATTAGATTTTATTGGACCATCCTTGACGCTTTCATGCATTTGGTGTAATACATAATTGAATGGTAGTTGTTTTTTATAATATAAGCTTAAATATGATTAATAAAATCATGGAATAATAATGCTTCTACACTTTTTATTCAATTTGGTTAATCAAGTAAATAAATACATTGGTGCCTCTTTTCTATAGCTTTTTAATTTCTAGATCTTGCATTAATAATTCAATTATTACAAAAGAAATGCAAAATAGTATGAAAGATAAATTACAATACATAAGTAAAAGAGAGAGATAAAAAATTATGAGAGACTATTAATTTGTTCCTTTACTTACACGGGGTCTCATACAACTACTATTAATAAGTTAATTAGGAAACATAAATAGAGATAAGAGGACAAGACACGAGTTACATATATTATACACAAATTAAGAGGAGAATTATGGAGAGTGCACAATATTATGAGTAGAAATATGTAGAAGTAATGAGGTCTAAATGAGGGGTTGTAATATGCAATAAAATACAAAGTTATGGAATGCCAAAAAGGTGGCATCCATAAAGCAATTGATTTACAACACTCTCTTGTGTGTCCACCATAGAAAAATATGCCTCGTAAAAAATCTTACTGAGAAAAATCATAGTCAAGGAAAAAAAGTACATTATTCTCATAGGATCTAGATTTAGAACTACCTCATTCAAAACCTTATAAGGAAAACTCAATGATACAAAACTTATGCCAAGAAAAAAATATAACAATAAGCAATAGCCTCCTACCCATATCAACACATCTTCTTTAGCAATTTTAACAAAAATCTCTAAGTCAACAAATATCGTACACTAATTCCTCAAAGGTAACTATAGGAAGTTCTTTTATAAATAAATCTACCTAGTTGTCCACTAGGATAAATTTAATGGATGTCTATTTCTCTCGTTTTTTAGAGGTGATGCACGAAAAAACTAAAGTGAAATGTGCTAGGTTACGTTTCCTTATCTTGGACGAGATAGGATAAATTCTCCTCATATGAGACTATTATACTTCCTTTGGCGAATGGTCACATGTTTCTCACATATATTAGACTAGAGAACTATATTTTGAGAACCAATGCCTTCGAGAACTATATATTCCTAATAAATTAACAGAGACTATTATGTTAGATCTTATATAGTTAGCAAAATAAATTAGTGTATCAATAGTATTAAGATTTGATAATATTTGACCAATCATTATTCATTATCATCTAGACAACAAAAAAATAATCTTTTTTCACATCAAGGAATCAAACAACACCATTGTTCATGTTAACAGATCAAACAACTCCCTTGTTCACATTAAAGGATTAAACTATGTAGTAAACATTTTTTAAGAAATGCAACAGGATTAATTTTGCAAAATTTTAACTAAAGCTTAGGATCTCCCATATTTGTTGCATAGAATAAATTATTAGACATTATTTACCTTGCAGGAATTCATGTTTCTAATGGAGTCCTTTGTTCTTTCACATCATGAATAATCCTTGTAACATGATAGAACATCCACCAAGGATTCTAAACCTATTGTCCAAGGATAAAAATATCGATATTGGTGGAAATATCAGTATTTCAATTTAATGGAAATTTTGGGGAAAAAATATCAATATCAGTGGAAATTTCGACAAAAAGTACAAAAAGTTTTCATTAAATATATCTCTAATACTTTAAGATAGATAAACATTGAAAAGAAACATAAATAATCATGATTTACATAATAAACTCCATATATAATAGATTTATCAATACCAAAAGAAAGTTCTATGAGTAGTGTTATTTGAGTAGTGTTGAATATAGTTATAAATATGCCACAGATAGATAAACATTAATATATCATGGTTGGGATTCCATCTTAATTCAAACAATATTAATGCCATGACATGTTATTTGAGTAGTATTGAATATAGTTATGAATATGCCACATATAGGTTTCTTGACTTCTTCCTAATGTATTTCCATAAATGGAAAACTATGAATTCTCCCAATTGTTTGACTAAGATGGTGCTAGTCTGCTCGGATTAGGGTAATTGAAAATTTCATAACAATTATACTTTCTAAAGTCTTGATTGTGTAGATAATAAACATAAGGTGCCTCATTAGAAAAGCTGCTATAATGTATTCTAAATTCATTGATTGTAAACTCATAGAAATATTCATTCATCGAAAGGATAAAATGTTGATAGATTATCTAAAGGAAATAAATATATTAAATTTTATAATTTCTAATATTACTAAAATTTGGTCAAAATTTTATACAAAACACACTACGGATTTTCCAATATTGATATTTCTACCAATATTTACCAATATTTTTGATATTTCTCTAATATTTTTCCAAAATCAATATTACAATGGAAATATATTTTGGTACCTGGAAATTTCAAAAATTTCTACCAAAATTTCGCTGACATTTGTGTCCATGCTCTTGTCTTCCGTACTATTCCCTTTTCCTTAGAACAATTAGTATGTGGGCACGTACCTATTTCCAGCAATATCATTTTCTCTCTTTTTCCAACTCTTAGAAATGGGGATTTCTTTTCTCAATGAGAGAGAATAATTAGACTAAAATTAGCCTCCATCCAGGTTTCCTTTCTCCTTCTCCTTTGAGGAAAATGAAAACTCTAACCTCCAAGTGTCAGAAGATGAGAGAAAACTAATAGTGATAAAAATGTTGGTGCCCACACAACAAATATTCTAAGGAAAAGAGAATAATATAGAAGACAAGAGGTTGAGAAGCCTTGGTGATGCTATACTATAGACTGTTTGTTGCGTGAAATAATGAAGGACTATGATAGATCTTGATTTGTCGCAAGGTAATTAATATCTATGATTAGCTATTTTGTGCAATAAACTTTGAGATCCTTTGGTTTTGGTTAAAAATTTTAAAATCTACCAGCAATATAGGTCGTGACATGACAACACTACTTGAAATGATGCAAATTTTATAGGCTAAGATTGGAGAAAAGAATTGCGAGTTAAAATTAGGTAGACCTAAAATTAACATGAAAAAAATGGACAATTTGTGGTTGAATCTGTCTAACACAAACACAACACAAAACTTATGAAAAAAAATTTCAAAAATATATTTTACATTACATATTTTAGAGTTTGTTATGAACTTAAGATAATTGTTCTTATAGTTTTATGGTTTTATTTGCTTAATTTTAGTTGGATGTTATCATACTTTAGGAGGTTGTGACTTTTTAGTTTTTTATAATATGTGAAAAAATTAATAAGAGTATGGAATTTTTGTGTCAACTTCAGGTTCGCAGGTAAATTTCAAGTCGTGTCATGTCAACCCGTGAAGTAGACATTTCATGTTCATATTGCGATTTTCAAAAAAATTTTGTGTCATAAGTTGAGTTCAAGTTGACTAGAAAATGAGGAAGAAACAACCAAAACATGACATGATCATGAAACATGACACAAATTGCCACCCCTAATTCTATTGTGCTTCTTAAGAATCATTTAACCATTAGTGGAGATGGTTCCAACATGGCTTCTAATAGAGTGTGGGCTTACTTAGACCACCGGGAATCAAAGAAGGACAACCATTTAGTGATCCACTTTGTTGCGAAACAACCATTGTAGATTTAAACCAAGAGAACAACTCTAAAGGAACAAACAAGGCCAAAAAATAATTTGATAAGCAATCAAATTGTTGATTGAGAATCAAGTTGAATGTTTAATATTCCTAAGGCTTGATGGAGAAGTCTATCATAGCTTAAAGTTGCTTCTTAGTTTTCTAAGTAACCCAAGGTCATGGATGGAGACGAACTATGTTGTCTCCAATAGTATTTAGAATATAGGCTTAGACTTAAAGGCTCGTCAATTATAGTGAAGAATATAAGTATTTGAGCATATTTTGAGTTTCTAAGTGTTTATCATGAAAGATTCAAGGTTTAGTCTTGAGCAAACTAGTGAAAGTGTGATTATCTCAAGATCATGCAACCTAATAAAGAATAATAGAGTGGAGAAAATATGGCATAGCCTTCTCATTGAATAAACTAGGCATTTATAGAGTTTACAAAAGCAATCCTAAATTGAGTAACTTTACAATTCAAATATTGAAAAGAGGAAACTAGATGATAAGAAAATAACTAGATAACAAAAAGAGAAGAAGATCTAAATTTCTAATATTTACAAAATTTAAATTAATGAATATAATTTATTTATCATTGTCTTCGTTATGCCCCCGCAAGATGGAGCTCGATGAGGAGATTTCAATTTTGCCCTTCAAAAAGATAAAACACACACGTGGTAATGATTTAGTGAGAACATTTGCCAACTGATCCTTAAAAGAAACATGAACAACACGAAAAATGCCACTCTAAACTTGATCGTGAATAAAGTGATAGTCAAGGGCAACATGCATCATTCAAGAATGAAAAACTGGATTCGAGCAGAGGTTGGTAGCACCTACATTGTCACTGTGTATAACAGGTTGTTGTGAAAGAGTTACACCAAGTTTAGCGAGGAAGGAACAAATCCAACTTAGCTTAACAACAATGGCAACAACCAAACAATACTCTTCTCAGTAAAAGAAGAAGCCACTACTTGTTGCTTCTTAGACCTCCAAGAAAGAGGATTGCGACCAAGGTAAACAAGATAAACACTGGTAGAATTATAGACATCATTGCTATCTAGCCAATCAACATCTAAAAAAACATGGAGGGCCAAAAAGGAGTAGCAATGAAGAATCACACCATGATTAGAGTCCTACAGATATAGTACAACAGTCGCTTGATGGTATTCCAGTGGTCACTGGTAAGATGATGCATAAATGGTGATAGTTTATTCACTACATAAGCAATATCAGGTCGAGCGACCGACAACTACTGCAAGCTACCAACAATAGTCTAATACTTAGAAGGATCAGTTAGAGTAAGACCAAAGTGAATAGCAAACATAAAAGTAGTTGCAAGAAGTATAGTAACTGGTTTAGCATCTGTAATACAAGTACTAGCAAGAAGATCAAGAATATATTGTAGTTGGGATAGAAATAAGCCCTTAGCAGATCATTAAAAAAAAAAAAAAAAAAACAAACCTCTAAGATCCTTGAGTGAAAATCATTATGCAAGAGGTGTAATGAACTTTTGGACAGCCCCATCATCATCATCTGTTACAATAATACCATCAACATAGACTAGAAGATAAATCAAGATACCACATGTGTTAAAGTCGAAAAGAGAGCTGTCTACATAAGAGTTTACAAAGTTAGAAGCAACAAAAAATGGTCACAAGCCATGATACCATGCACGAAGAGCTTGCTTGAGACCATAAATTACCTTAAGCAATTTGCGGACATGTTGAGGCTGATCACGATCAATAAATCCTGGCAATTGAACCATGGAAACCTTTTTAGATAAGGTACCTTAGAGAAATACATTGTTAATATCAAGTTGTCAGAGAGACCATTCTCTACTACTGGCAAGATTAAGAACAAGACAAATAGTGGACAAATAATGGTTAGCTTGACAACAAGATTGAAGGTGTCGTTATAATCCACTCTAGGGCATTGATGAAACCCCTTTGTCACTCAACAAGCTTTGTACGTATCAACATCCCCATTAGGTAAATGTTTAATGTGAAAAATCCACTTGCACCTTACAAGATTTTGTGTTGGGTTTGAAGGAACAAGTTCCCATGTCCTATTCCACACAAAAGGGCATCATACTCTTCAAACATGGCCTGACACCCTTATGATCTTTGAGGGCTTGGGTAACTGTAATGGGTTCAATTTAAGTAAAATTGGCTAGTTAGGCAATGAGATTAAGTTTTTGTATTGGTTTGTGGATGTTATGTTAGGATCTAATGACAATAGTATGGGTAGAGATGGCATAGGGTTTGAGAAAAGGGTCAAGGGTGGGATTGATAGTGTTGACAAGGTTATTTTGTGAAGAAGTTAAGGGCCCCAAAAGGTGCTATGGTGCTAGTGTTTAAGAGCCACAACACTAGGCTCTTGGGTGGCTATAGGGCTATTTGTTAGTGGACAAGCACTGCTACACCGGCACGGGTGAAGGTGGAGGAAGCAAAACTAAGGTTGGAGAAGAGAACACATGTTCTGGTTCCATAACCAAGGGGTTTGTGGATGTTGAAGTAGTGGAATCAAGACTTGAAGATGATGTAGTGACAACCCAAAGAGACAACACATTAAGGAGCTAGTTTGACAAAATATTGGGTTAGGGCGGTCTAGTTAAGGGTGGGGTGACAAAAAAGGAAAAATAGATTCAACAAACTTAACATGATGAGACATATACACTTGTAGGAAGTGGGATCTAGACGTAAATAAGCACTTTGAGTTAGAGAGTAGCCTAGAAAAACACATGGAGAGGAGCAAAAAACAAGCTTATGAGGAGGATGAGACCTGTCAATGAACTTTTGAAAATCATAACCAATGATAAGGGCTTTCCATTTGATGTTTATAGGAGAGTTTATAGCCTAGAATTTATTTATTATTACCTTCATTAAAGCTTACCTCTTAGCTCTCTTTATATGATAAAAACTCAACTCTTTGAAGGAAAACTTGAATAGACAAAGTTCTAGGCTCTGAAGAGTTATCTTTAACTTTATTCCCTTTCGAGGTTCAAATTCTTGATATTTTCAATCATGAAATTCAAGCAACCCTAAATTAAAATAGAGTGAAATGTAGATAAGGAAACTTAATTCTAGTTTGTCTCATATCTTCTTAAGGATTGACGAGCTCTAGAATTTTAACCAAGGAAAATATGGTTCCCCTTATAGTCGGCAAAGCTCTGGATAGCTCTAAGTCTATCGATGGCAAGCTGTTAGGTTAAATTTGGAAAGTATCACTAGAGATAGTCCTATTAGGCTTTCAACCTTTTTTGACTATTTGAAACAAAGGGAACTTTGCCTTTTAACTAATATGAAGGTTTTAAAATTTTACCTTGAACTTTCTTGACTTGCTAATGTTAAAATAAATGTCCATCAAGCGTATGATACTTAAAATGGACATATTTATGAATAAAAAAATTCAATTTATATATTATATATGTGTATATGTATTTTAAATACTTTAAGAATATCATGAAAATTCCATAATCATCTATATGACTTTAAATATAGTATATAAGCGTTATATACAAGAGGATAATATTTAAGAATGATAATTAAAGTGGTCGGTAACATATAATTAATTGTTATAGTTAATTATAAGTATGCAATCTTTAATTGAGCATTACTAGTGCAAGTCATTTTCATTAAGAATGTAACGGTCATATCTAAATCATTAATGTAGTGAGTCATTAAATGAGTGCACTTTACATAATGAGATTATGTAGGACCAGGACATGATATGATATAAACAGCTAATAATTTTCATATTAAATATAGCAAGTTCTAATCACATCGATTGATGGTTGTTTATAAAATGACTTTAATCCTGACTTATTAGCAGACTTCTATTTATAATTTATGTCTTTTGAATTACGCGGTATGGATTTGAGAATTGAATCTAATTCCTTGTATCTTGGATGCATAGTGAAGTAAGTAGATAGGAATGTTAATATTAGAAGATGAAATCCATTCCCTCTCACAAGAAGCATATAAATAATTCTTTAGATTATTGATTCAGGGCTTAAATAATAAACGTGCTCAATTCATGATTAAGTTCATGAATTTATCATTCGTGAGAGAATTAATGGTGCTTAAGAATAAATAAGTAATTAGAGAGGTTAACAGATATTGCCTAGCTCAAATTAAGAATTATTTATAGAGGATCGACTTATATGTAATGACTATATCAAATGGACGACTCTAAAAAATGAGTAAACTAAATTTCTATAATTTCAAGAATGTAATTCTAAGTATTTAGTGAAGTTATATTCGAATTAATAAAAGATTAATATATTAATTAAAAAACTTAATTAATATATTGGTTTTATTGGAGCTTGAAATTATAGGTCCATTAGTCCCCTATCATCCTTATAAACATTGTCTAGACAAGTAAAATTATTGATTTAAATCATTAGTTTAGAATTAAAGAATTCTAAATTAAATATCACTTCAAATAAGTTGATTGTGAATTAATTTATATTTATTAAATAATTATATTATTTAATAAATAAAATAAAATAATTAATTTTAGAAGTCACATAGTGGGTAGATCCCACTATATGTGGCACCCAAGTACGAAGAGGAAAATACTCTTGTGCACATCAAAGCTTGTTTACAAAGTTTTAATATATAGTATTTCTAATTTTGAATAAATGTAATTTAATTGAAATATGGAAAGTCTAATATAGAGACAAATGAGATTAGATTACAAGTAGATTCTTTCTCCTTCTTGAATTGGCGCCACACACAAATAAGGTATATATGTGTGTGGTGCCTATGGCAATGAAAGAATAGGAAACTTGTGTTTTTTATTTTAATTAAATTTTTGATATTAAAATTAAAATAAAGAGACTTTCCAAAATTGATAAGCACTCTTGTTCTATATAAATGAAGGCCTCCTCTATTCATTTAGAATACACTTGTGAGTCTTAGGGAAACTAAGAATACTCTACAAAAAACACTCACATAGGCTTGTAGAAGGAGAGAAAGAAAAAGAAGAACGGTTCTTCTATTTCGTGACTTAAATTAGTTAAGTCTTTATTAGAAATCATATTCTTTCTATGCCTACACACACGCGTCCCTTGGGTGCCAAAGACTATGTGAGGAAGACGTTGGTTTCATAAATATAGACAACAACATTTGCAATTCTTATTCCGGTTCATCTTTATCTCTCTTTTGGTAAGCAAAATATTTACATATTTATCTATGTACAAAATTAATGTAATTTATAAAGTTTTACAAAAGTTTTGATGAAATATTTGTTATACACGATCTACACTATTACCATGTTTATACAATATTTTTGTGAAAAACATTTTTTAAAACCAACAAATGGTACTAGAGCTAGCTATAGAATATATTAATTTTGTGCAATGATTATGAGATAATCATTATAAATAAATATCTATGTTCTCAATTATTTATGTATACAATAGGTAGGCACTTTGCATTAATATGTGTATATTATTTATTTATTCATACGATGAATGGTGAATGTGTAGACGATGGATTTGGTTGTTAATTATATGGTTCCAAGGATCTCTTTGATTATCCTTATTTTAATTTTCATTAGAATTGATGTTCACCTAAAATTGGAAGGTTAGGATTTTTTGTAATTTATTTTTCTGCAATTTCTATTATTGCAATATTAAAGAAGGAAGAATTCTTGAAAATCCAAAGTCAAGAATCGAAATCAACGACTATAAGATGGTTGAAAGTTGACGGCTTAAGAAACCCTTAAGAAAACATGAAAAACATAGCAAAAAGCTCTAGCGTCGACTATACTGATAGAGGCCAAGCTTGAAGGCAGTAAGGACATGTAGCGATGCCAAACATGGAGCACAGCCGAGCATGGACGCTGAAGCCAAAAACTTGGTTTCAGCCTTGTTTTTCAACCGTGTTCTTATTTTTATTCTGATTTTTCCCTTTAGACATAAGATGATGATTCAAGGAGAATTACAAGAAGAACCATGAGGATATTGAAGATTAAATTAGATTAGGAATTTATTTTAATTTCATTATTTCAATTGGGTTGTAATTTAAATATTCGAGGAACCTGGTCAAATCCATCTCAATTACCGAATTAAATACTATATTTTATGTTGATAATTTATAGTATGTTCATGCATTATAACATGTCATATTTGTAACGCCCTCCTGACAGTTGCCATAGGAGATGTTTCTTTTATCGTTACACTTAATAATTACCGATAAGAAGTTTGAAACAATCAACAACACTCAGAGAAATATCCCAGGAACACATGTATATATTTTTTTCTTTAAAAAAACTACTTACTGAATTTAATTTTTCCTCCTCAATTAGCCTGATGGAAAAACTAAGACATTCAACTAACCAACTACCTGCAGAAAACTTAGTTCACAAAAACAAATATTTAACAAATACAAACTCAAAAATATAATGCAAGTGCTCTTAACTTATAATCAAACAACTAATTAAGACTATTTACGAATAAATGAACTATATAGTATATTCTTCAATAAATAACCTAAGAAACTAAAAATCTAAAATACAAATTACATTCAATAAAGCATAAATTCGAAAGAACCTATCACAAATAAAACTGAGTCTCAAACAAATAAAAATAAAGAACATAATGTTTTAAATTTTGTTTGAGTTTAAATCTCTTTATGACATGACTCTGTTTCCAATCCAACACTCCTTGTACACATGCCTGTCCTTGTCCTCCATCCTAGTCAACCTGTATCTTATCTTTATCTACAACATGATATAAACTAAGTAAGCATAAGCTTAGTAAGTATACATTCCTATCTCACAACATAAAAGATTTCATAAAAATCATTACATAATATCATAATCATAATCAGAGTAGTGCACGAGACATAGGTTTACATAGAACATATCTTTTTATTTAAACTTTCATATTAAAACATTATTCATTTTATCTTTAGGGACCCAAGTGTTGTACCATTAACATCATAGCCGCGCCATTATGAGAGGAGTGGTGTAGTAGTCCCAAACCAAACATGACAAGTCCAAACCTTCGGGACATCATAAACATAAACATAGTGTGTGCAACGCTTCATTAAGTGATACATATATATATTTATATATAAGCTTTCTTTGGAAACTTGTCATAAACCATAAAACATGAACATAAAAACATCTTTAGGAAAATTCATCGTAAAAGTTCTTGAAGTAAAAACATTAAATCACAAACCTTTACTTAAAAAACATTGCTTAACATTTTCATAATTTTTTTTATCATATTGCAGGTAAAAATGTACTTACTTGACTTATTTGCTTATTAAACCTTAAATCGGGTGACGTTGTCACGGTTCTTGGTGTGCTCGCCTTTTGGAGTGTTCATGTCAATCATTCATATAATACATGAAATTAATATTTATCTTCATACTATCATTTAATTGTTGGACATGTATGCCCTAAGGAGTAAAAATGTAATATATTTTTGGAGACATTTTTTTAATAAAGAGTTTATTTATTATTCATATACCAAATCATTGCCATCTTTGTGTTCATATTTGTTGAATGTATAATAAGCAAACAAAAGTATGAGACTATCAGTCTAAGCCTTTAGAATCAAGCATATGATGGACAGATTATGCAGAAGACATGATTCTGAAGGTAACAATCTAAATTATAAGATCCACAATCGAGGGAATAAAGTTGGGCACTTTATTCATGAAAAGATTATTATGTTGTCTATATCTCTAATGGGAGATGGTTTGTCTTGGCCATCGGAGGTGAACTCCATAAATAGAAATATTGGTGTATTGTCATAGGTGACGATGTATTAGGTCGAGACATAAAGTGCAATTGATTTGGATTAATAATTTTGTCTCGACAAATCAATTCACTTTAGACAATCATATGTGTTGTATCTTAATCCTGAGATGAATAATGGGCTTGTTGTCTTGACTTATGTCTTTTGATGTACGAAATGGTGATATCCACATTTTATGTTGATATGCATACCGGTACGTTGGAGGCATGACTCTTGATAGCGTAGACTTGTTATTCATAGATATGAAATCCATGGCTCTTTTTAGGAGTTGTTGATATCCTCTTATATACGTTATCCTATAATTAAAACTGAAGCGCTCAACCATTTTAATACATAGGTGTAACTGAATGGTATACTGTCTTTAGATGGTAAGTTTTCTAATGGTGAGATAATGGAATGTAAGATAAAAATAATCAGAAAAATAAGACAGAATTTATCCTTAAGTTGATTATGATAATCTTATGGGGATATAATACATTGTGATATATCATGGAGACTCAGCTATTCGGGCTTCATAATTCTATATAGTTCGAGAGTACAGCTCTAAGCTTTTAGTAGAGTAGCCTCAGAGTTGATAATTATGAAATATAAATCTGGAATATTGGGTTTTATAATTATTAGGAGCTTGAACTATATAGGTCTATCAAGTCCTCTTTGCTCACTCATAATAAATCCTGTAATGATACGGCGTACTTTTCCAATAAATTAGTGACTTATGTCAAATTATCAGATTGGCTGAAATTCAATAGGATTAGATAATTCATGTATGTTTATCGGTTGAATTAATTTTATGAAAAATTAATTTAAAATAAACTTGTTGAATTATCAAGATTGGATAATTCATGTGCGTTTATCGGATTGAATTAATTTTGAATAAATTAATTCAAGATAAACATGTTGAATTATTAGGAATATTTATTTTCCTCGAGATTATCTAGGTTTTAATTAGATAACTTCTCTATTGGGTTATTTGAATTAAAACTGAGGCTCTATCCTAAGAATCTCAGGTGGGAAATAAAAGATTTGTAGGATCATTTATCGTAAGTTTGGCTGGCCGATCTTTAGGTTCGGCCTACGGATGGAGTAAGTTTGGCAAGCCGATCTACTAGTTCGGCCTACCGACTGAGCGATTTTTGGTCACGTGTTTTAAATGCTAATTTTATCATATATTGATCTTGATTTGATCCTGATTCGAACTTTTGAGGCCATATCTGATTATGACTAACTTCTAGGCCCAATCACTATAAATAGGGGAGTGACACTCATTATTATTTAAATTAGTTGAGGAATTAAGAGTGAGCACTCTAGTCTGTGAGTCTCCGCAACTCTTTGAGGGCTATTGTTCACAAATCACGAACCTTAGTTCTGGGTTTCCTCTATTGGTTGGAAGGAAAGTCACTAGAGGAAGAGCTATACGAGTGTGCTCACACACACACCGATCATGAAGAGAGAATAGCAAAGAAGGCTAGTTGGTTGAGGTCCTTCTAGAATGCACTTCTCTTGATCGATTTCAGGAGTTCTTTAGCATAGAAGGTTAGTAAGATCTAGTTAATTTATGCATACAGTGTGTCAAACTTGTGTTTTGAAAAATACTCTACTATAAAAAATTTTAAATTCTCGTTGCGTACTATTTTTCCAACATTAATATCATATTACATCATCATATATCATTCTTAACAAAACAAAGCATCTTTGAGTCACAAAGATGCACTTAGAGTCAAGAAACATAAAGATAGAAAACTTGACCTTGATCACTTAAAGAAATTAATCTCAACTTATAAGCATGAATAAAGTGTAAGAATTATTCCATAACATAGCTAAATATATAAAGATCACACAAATTTTCTTCTCTTGAAAATATTAATCTATAATACCTTTTTCTTATTTTCAAAACATTTAGGTAAATCTGTCAATCATAAAAACTGACCGACCTTCAAGGATTTATAACCCTATATCTTTTAATTCACATTCAATTAAAGCATAAAAATTTGCAAGAATAAAGTTAACACATATATAAAGCTTATTATTTTTTTAGCCATAAAAATTTTATTTGATAATTAATATAAATCGTACAATCTATACTACAAAATCTGCCAAAATCTGCTAGCAAAGTCTAAGCAGTGAGCAGTCCAAATTAAAAATTATGTATTAAATTATTTATGTCATAAAATAATTTATAAAAATTACTACACATAATAGTCACATAAAATCATAACATATCCAAAATTTATCTTTAACTAAATTCGAAGTAATTTAAAACATACGTTTAAATTCAAAGTTAATATTAACACCAGACATGCTAAACAGCGAACATGTTTCATTCAAACATTTTTATAAAATGAAATATGCATGATATGCTTTTGAAATCTTTATGTAACATGTTTAACATACAAATATAAGCTAGAAAAATAATAAACCATGCAAAACACATTTAAAGTAATGATTTATCATCTCATGAATTACATAAAGCATATCAGGAAGACATTTATAATCACTGAGTACTTGACTATCAACAAATTTTATCTTAAAACATAATAAGGATATGAACCTAACAATTTACAGACATTTAGTTAACATATCATAATTTTTTAGAGAATCAAAAGATGCTTTTGGCCCTATAAAACGAATTCTATAAAACACAAATACAAATCTGTCAGCAAATAAAATTTTGTGAGTAGTGTTTGATTGAAAGCTCATAAGCGTAAAAATATTTTGAACGAAAATTTATAAAAATTCCCAAACATTTCTAACATATATATACACATCATATCCAAAAATCGTAGCAAAATAAATAATTTAATTTCAAAACATTACCAACAAACTTACAAACTAGTCAAAACCTTAAAATTCTCATATCATATTCCAATAACAAAACCTTATTTTCAAGAAATTTCACGATATCATATGAACATAAATGCATTCAACCATAAATTAACATTGTTATAATCAAAGGAATAAACAACATAATTAATTTTTCATACAAACATGCATATATACATATTCACAACATAAAAGAATAATTTTCTAACAAAATTTGTCACAAAACAATATATATCAATAATAAAAATTCAAGACCATAAAAACCTTGAAATCATACCTTAAATTCTTATATTTTCTTCAACAAATATGAAGACTTACATATAAAATCTCCCAAAAGAATTCCTTCTACTTTGGCTTAAAAGAAAATAAGAGTAATGAATTCTTTGAGAGAGAAAATCTTGAAGAAAACAAAATTCCAAACCAATTGCATGTGATGTTTAGGGAAGAAAAAAGAGCACAAAAGCATGGAGGAAATATGAGAATAGATGCAGACAAGAAAGAGGGATAAGAATAATATGTGTGCTTGAAGTCACATATTTATAGGCATAAGTATAAGTAACCCTAGTCCTACTCTAATTAGGTTTCTCCTTTTTAAAATGAGTGTAATCTTAATCTAATTAGGTTTCCTTTTTTATGAGTGTAATCCTAATCTAATTAAGTTTTTTTTTTCATTTCCCTAAACATGAATTTTCTTAATAATAATATAATATATTATATTATATTATAAGAATACAATATAATTATTTATACACAACAATAATATTTACTCTTATGCCCTAAAAAATATTAATTTACACATTATTCTTTTTGACACTTTATACTATATAATTTCTTAACGTCATAATAAAAAATGGTATACATGTAATTATCATGACATTATAAATGTTATAAAAATAAGAAAATATGCAATAAAATTTATGTCATCATCAATAATATAACTCTAAGGCATACATAACTCTAGAACATTATAAAAATTATAATTTTATAGCAAGTTGAAATTATTTTAAAAAAAAAGCTTTAAGCTTATCATCATTTTTTTAGCATAAACATTCCAATCAGATCGATCCCTCGTGGCCATCACTTATGACATTACCAAACAAAAAAGTTAATTTACTTAACATAAATAATAATAGCACTTAAAATATCACATTCTAATGTTAAATTAATATAAGTGTTTATAGAAGAAAATGACAGACATTACAATATTAGTACTAGTGTGCCTACTCATATGTTTTATGAAATGTTATGCATACACGTGCATTTATTTATTACATTAAAATTGTTTTAATTATAAATATAGAATATGTGTTGTAAATAAATTCAATGAGATCAAATTAATTAACCGTTATAAATTTGATTTGCAAAATAATATTAATATATGAAATTAAATTTAAGAGTTAAATTTTAAAATATCATATATTTAAAAATATAAAATGTTTATCTCTAAAATTATAAACCATGAGATGTTTTACAAATAAAATACATATTTGCAAAATATTGAGTGGGAGAGGATTGTATGACAATATAACCCACTAGGCTATATCATTATAACAACACCGTAAAGTTCAAATGGCATCTTGAGACAGTATTGATTTCATCCTTTCCATAGAAGATGTCCATTTGAATCGATACAAAGCTGTTCTTCCTTGTGATAGAAATCTAGGATGTATCTTCAATTTGATCTACCTTATGGTAACACTTTAGAGTTAAGTCTTAAGAATCTGAAATGGTGGACCGTACTCAAAAAGGATGTAATCAAATGTTAATGGTATTCTTGACCAAAATAACGGTAGTTAATAAATATGAAAATATGTAAAAATATTTTTGTTTTGAAAACCGTTTAATATTGTTTTTAAAATAGGTAAAAATATTTTTGCTTTAAAAAATAAAAAAAAAATTAGAATTATGTTGAAAATATTCTTAAAATTTTTGTCTTAAAAAATATGTAAAAATATTTCTATAAATTTTGAGAACAAAAACAAACAAAACCACTGTTACACATAAGAATTAAAAAAATGAAAAAAAAAATCCCTTCACTTTCCAAACAAAGTTTCTTTTGTCCAACACACACCATCTATATAGGGAACATTGTGACGAAAGGGCAAAAAAAAAATCTTTATTGAGAAAAAGTCCTTTTTTTTTTTTTTACAGAAAAAAATATGTTTTTTTAGTTAGACTGTTTCAATTTTTTTTCAAAAAAAAGACAAAAATAACTATAACGATGAGAGAAATCTCAACAAAATAAAAATAAAATAAAAACTAACTATTTTCATACTCAAAAAATATATTTTTTTACATTAAAAAACTGCCCAAAAATAAAATCATTTTACCAAAATCAAATTCTCTTTTTAAGTCTACTTTTTAAAATCCCCCCTCTATATAGCCGACTCACATAACTCGTTTCTTCTTTATTCTCTCACCAGCAAAGACCCCCCGATCTCTCTCGCCGGCGAAATTCGTCGGAGAAGAACAAGAAGAAGATGGACGAGTCATGGCGGATGCGCATGGGATCCACGCCGCCGATGTCCAGCCTCCCGCACCGACGATCCACCGAGCAGTATCCCTCCAACCAGCGGCCGTCCGTCTTCGCGTCCGATTCCGAGGCCCTAGAGCCGGAGGATTTCGCTGACGTCTTCGGCGGACCACCGCGGAGCGTCTTCTGGCGGAAGATGTCCGGTGATTTCTCCGCCGCAGCCGCCTCTACTTCCTCCTACGAGGAGATTTTCCGGCCGCTGGAGATCCTCCACTCCGGTGCAGAGATCGGCGGCCCCGGATTGCCGGTTTTCAGGATCCCAGGGACGAGCGATAGGTTCTACAGCGACGTTTTCCGCTTCGGATCGGACTTCTCCGTGGACGAGAGGAGTTCGAGGGATAGGTCGCGGCCGAACTCGAAGGCGAAGTCGAAATCGAAGTCGAAGTCGACGTCGTCGTCGGTGCTTAGCTCGGAGGAGATAAGCCCACTCCGGCCGGCGATCGTCGAACACGTCGCGCTGTCGGATTTCGCTTCGAAGCTCAGGTATGATGCCTTACTACTTCCGTGGCGCTACAATATTCATTTTTAATTTTTTAATATTTTATTTAATGGCGTTTTTGTGCCTTTCGATTTGATGTTAATAGGTTAATAGTAGGGGTAGTACGGGAATGCTAAAAAATAGAACTTCCGTTCGTTTTTCTTTTATCTTCGTTGAAATAAATACAAAAAGAAGAAGAAGAAGAAGACCCGGATTTGATTTGTTATACTATTATCCCTAGAATTTCTGTCAATTTTTTTTCTCTTTTTTTTTTCTCGAAAAGATATCATTTTGTTGTTTGATTTGTGAAGGATAATGTAATTAAGAAGCTAAGTTGAAATAAATGGAATACAACTTTTGGATGATATGTTGAAGGATAGTGTTTTTAAAAGCAAGTTGAAATAACTGGAATACAACTTGAGCAATGCTTTCAAAAAGAAAAGAAAGAATTTTTTGTCTTTCGCTTTTTAAAGGAACATTACTGTTGTTGATTGGGATGGAATCAATTTACCTTTCGAGAAGCCACCAACTGTTTTTGTGGTTTCATCTGCTTGTTTCTCCTTTCATGTATATACAAAGATTATTCTCTACTATATATACAATTAAATTGACATGCATTGAATTGAACAAATTCTATCATCTATGAGTGCTTTGCTCTGTTAGGTCGTTAGTCATTATTTGCCTATGATTAATTGTAAGGAAAATTTTGTGTTGAGTTAACAAAAAAAAAAAAAAAATTATCCAACTGATTGGTAGAGTTTAAACTGTCCAATTTTTAGAAAGTTCCCTTAAATTGACATATTTTTTTCTTATTTTATTTGACTGCAATATCTTAGGATTCTCTACAATAAGCAAAGGTAAAAATAATAATAATAACAAAAAAAAAAATTATAGGGTGCTTGGAAACCTTGCTTTAAACTAATTAATTCAAAACATTATAGCATATAAGAAGTTTACACTATTTAAGTTCAAACCAATTCTCCAAACATATGCCAAAAAAGAGTAGCTGGTGTTGTATTATTGTTCTTGTTCATTTTTTTTTTCTCCTTTCGAGTTGGTTGCTTCGTTAAACTAATAAGGTGTTTGACAAAATCAATTTTAATCAAAACTAAAACTTTTAATTACTATATTATAAAGGTTTCACATGCTACGGTGTGAAGCTTTCACATGCTATAGTGATTAAAAAAACTAAGCTATAATATAAAACTATCAAGTGTTATTGTTTTTAGTTTAAAAGTTTTAGTTTAACCATACTTCTCAAACACTTATTAAATTCATCGTCACATGGGAGGAAGCTCCTAATCGCTATACTATTTATGCGCTATTATCCATCGTTACATGGGAGGTAGCTCCGAATCACAATATTATCTATGCACAATTATCGTTAATTATGATTGTTGATGCAAGTAATTCCATTATCGTTAATCTTATTGCTATACCGGCCCATCTAAATTATAAGAGGGACGAAGCAGAAATTACAACCAGTTTGTGGACATGGGTAATCTTGTATAAAATTAACCAAATTGCCAAGGGGTCGTTTCGGGAAATAATTTATTAGAATAAGAAGGAAGTAGGAAATAAAAATTCAAGCCAAAAACAAAATGACAATTAGGCCACAAGCCATGTTGTTTATGTTTGTTAGTTACGGAATTATCTATTAGAAATCCGCCACCAAGGAATACAATAACAACAATAATAATGACACTAATGGCGTGAGTTCTTTCACCGCTGCATGCAGTGGGTCTCTCAATAGTTTTGAATTTTGATCAAAATCACATTATCCACAAATTCCGTGGTCCAAATTATTTTCCTTATTTATCAATAAAAAAAATATGCTTTATTGGCATAATGCTAATGACACTGATTTCTTATTAATGCCAAACAGCAAGAAATTTTTTTCCAAAAAAAGAACAATTTTTCAGCGACACAAAGGTTATTACTTGTATATTTCTATGTCCCTATTAAAAAACAAAAATCTTTCAGCCACAAAAAGTCCCTATTTTGACATAAAAATTGTTACATGATTTGTGTACAATAAACTAGTACTCTAGTCAATTTCTATTCCATAGATTGTAATGAATGATGGAGAGGATTATGTCAATCATTCTTGTTGTTTGGCACGAGAGAAGAAGAGTTGAAAGGATAAATAAAAATTATATGTTGAATTATTAATTTGTCTATTTTATTATGTGTTAATAATTTATTTTGAAAAATAACAAGGTATTCTTAATTAAAATTAGATTGATTTGTTGCATCCTTTTATTAATGGAAGGAAGCAAAATTATGGGCATAGAGGAAGAGCTCCTCTCTCTTCTCTCTTCTCTCTAACCAAACCATGGATTGACGCTCTCCCCTACCTCTATCCCTCCCTCCATCTCTCCCTCCTATCAAACATAGTAGCAAAACAAAATTGTTTACCAAATTAAATATCCACTGACTGAATTATGATTGGCTCAGGTCACTCAACGTCCCATGGAGAAGGACTCACTCAGCCACCACAACAATGCACGCTAATGAAACTTCATCAAGGAAACAAAGCATACCAACCTTCTATGGAAATCGTCCTTCATATGCTGAACATCATTTCATGGAAGCGGAAAACAACTGGAATTTTGGAAGGTCCCATTTTGGCTTCTCAAGAAGAGTGTCATCCCCTGAGACCGTTAGTCTCAAACCCGATTCATATCCAAGTGTCAAGATCTCTGTGGAAGATGATGTTGAACTCAACTCTCCCTCTTCACCTGTCTCGTCACTCTGTCACGAAAGTACTGATTATCATGCCAAATCAGAGAGTCATGAGGGTCATGTGGTGGAAGAAGAGGAGGAATTAGATCAAGAAGAAGAAGAAGAAGAAGAAGATGATGATGATGATGAAGTAATGAGCTCTTATGTCATTGAGATTGGTTCTGACCATAGAGAAGGGGCTTGTGATGCTGTTGGTATTGATGAAGTGATTGCTTGGGCACAGGAGAACTTTCAGACACATAGTTCTGAGGAAATTTTGAACAAAATAGGAGAGGACATTAAAGAGTCTCCTAAAATGGATGCAGGTGATAACTAAATCACCATGACTTGCTAAACTGATCAAGTTCACCAATCAATCCTATAATTCGAGATGAAAAATGCATTATTAACAAGACCTCTGTGTTTGATGTAATGCAGGAAGGCCAAATGTAAGGGAGTTTCCTGAACAAGAAATGAAGAATAAAAGTGGGCTTGTCCAATCTCCAGAGGTAAAATTGTTGCATTGAAGTATTAACACCCTTTTTTGGTGAAGGTTTATGCATAGGAATTCAATATTGATCAAACTCTTTTTACTTTTACCTAAAGCAAAGATGGAAATGAGGCTGCAGGATGAAAATATAAGGCTGTGGTCAGCCGGGAAGGAAACTGATATTCGTTTGCTGCTTTTGACACTACATTATGTACGACTTTGTAAAGTTTATCTTTCGCAATTTTCTTCATTTCTGTCTTCTTTGTGTTACTTATGGTGGTGTAAATTGACGTGGAACCTGACAAAAAATTGTTTTGGGGCCTTGAATCAGATTTTGTGGCCGAACAGTGGGTGGTCTGCAATTCCTCCGACAAGCCTTATAGAAAGTTCACAGGTAAAGAAAGCCTATCAGAAAGCAAGGCTGTGTCTTTATCCGGACAAACTACAACAACGAGGAGCAGTACTCTCTCAAACATATGTTGCTGACAAGGCTTTTCGAATCCTCCAGGTAAAGAGTCTAGTCTTGTTGCTTTAGGCAAAAATATAGATGTTGAAATCTAAAAATCCTAAAATAGTTGGTCCTATTGTAGGATGCATGGGCTTCGTTTGTCTCCCAAGATGTTTCTTTTACTGGTTGAACCATTTGAAATCCTTTGCAACACAGTTTTGACTTAACGTTAATGGTCAACCATAAAATTACCAACAAGCAAGTTTGGATGTCTGGATATTTGAATGGTGGAGTTATCCGCCCAACAGAGAGAGATATACATGAGGAATCTGTCCGCTATGGAGATGCTTTGAGAAGGGCATGAGCTCTTGTGCTCAAGAACACTGTGTTGTACCGTATTGGATGTTTTTGCAAACTGTGTACATATTTCGGTCATCCAATAAGATTAGTTGTCTTCTTTGCTGTTTAAACTCTACCTTCAAAACACATTTATAGTACTTTTATGCTTCCAAACTCATTTGTTTTTCCAGTACTTCTAAACTCATTTGCTTCCAAACGATGGCATGGTCATCCATCATTTGATTAAATGTTTTTCTTTTCCATAATTTGTAAGAAATCTTTAATGATCTAAACTATGCATATAACCAAATTGCATATCACAGTTCAAATTAAAGCAGAAAAATAACAAAAGAAAAATCTGACCTCCAACCATTGATGTTCTTGTTGGTACTGCAATGGACGAATTGTGTTATAAGTTCTTCTACACCTAAACAATTTGTATAGATGGCGTATTATCTGAAGAAATTGCTAGGAATAAGGACCTGATACCATTTTACCTCTATATATAGATCTATAGGCGCTCCTTTCATTAAAGGTTGCAACTGTTGCCAATGGATGTTACCAAGAGTCACAACTTTTACATATATATTGACCACATTAGTCACATGTGAACGGTTATATTCTTTCATTCTCCAACTTGGTCAATATATCTTATGAAAAACTCTATCAACACTTTATTTAAGAAGCAAACACATGAATGATGGTGATAGGTCCTCTTAAAAGCGAGTATTATCTTTCATGTATTATAATACATTTTGTCCCTTAATACCAACCCTTATATGGTAACACAACTTAATGAATAAACCCTCCGTTTATTCTAGATCCAACCTAAATATGTTTTCTCAAAATTATTGAATATGCTTCTAACTGAATATGAGAAAAACATCACAATTGAATAAGAGTTTCAAATACATAATAGTTGTATGTACATGCAAATCACATCATGGAACCAAGTCCCATCCTAAGTACATGATCCTTAAAACTCTTTGGTGGCATGCCTTTTGTCAAATGATCGGCAATCATCAGTTCAATGCTAACGTGTTCAACGACCACTTTTTTATCCTTAACACATTCTCTAATGGTTAATACTTAATGTCGATGTGCTTACTTCAACTACCACTCTTATTGTTCTTAGATTGCCACAATATATCTTCAGTGGCCTAAAAACAAAATCTACAATTCTAAGCCCAAACATGAAACTCTACAACCACACACCATGTGAAGTAACCTTAAAACAAGAAATGAATTCGGCCTCTATAGTGGAAGTGGCAATTAAGGTTTGCTTTCTACTTCTCCAAGATACAGTTCCATCAGTTAGCATAAAGATATAACCAGATGTTGATTAACGAGAATCAACGCAACCAACAAAGTCTAAATCTAAATAGCCAACGACCTCCAAATTGTCAGTCCATCTATACATAAGCATATAATCCTTTGTACCTTGAAGGTACCTCATCATTTTCTTTGTAGCCCTCCAGTAGTCAATGCTTGGATTACTCTAATATCTTTCCAACATTCCCACAACAAATGCAATGTTAGGTCTTGTATAGACCTAAGCATACATCAGGCTTCCAACAGCTAAAGCATATGGAATGTTTTTCATTTGTTCCCTCTCAAAATCATTTTTCGGACATTGGTTTAAATTGAACCTATCACCCTTCACAATAGGTGCTACACTCAATGAACAATCTTTCATCCAAAATCTGTCCAAAACCTTATTGATATAGGTCTCTTGAGACAAACCTAAAATGCCTTGAGATCTATCTTTATGAATCTTAATGCCAACGACATAAAATGCCTCACCATATCCTTCATATCAAAATTTTTATAGAGAAATTGTTTCACCTCATGTAGCAACCCTTTATCATTGGTTGCAAGTAGAATATCATCCACATATAGAATAAGAAAATAGATTTTAGTCCCACTGATCTTGAGGTATATACATTGATCCATGATATTCTATACAAAACCAAACGAAGAGAGGACATCATGGAATTTCAAATACCACTGACGAGAGGCCTGTTTTAATCCATATATAGATTTCTTGAGCTTACAAACTAAGTGCTTGTTAGTGATGTGCCCTAGGCCAATTATGTAATGACCACATTTTGATTTTGTTACATTTGCATTTTATTAACAAAGAGACATTTTCATTATTGTTTTTTATTCTAATTCTATGAATAGTTAATTATGCCTAAGGTCATCAAGTATGTGACTTAATAGTAAAACTATTAGGTGAAAATTAAATTTTATTCTAAATTATCCCTAGTCGGTCATTATTATTGGGATAATAATGAATGAAGACTAGTATGAAGTTTAACTGATGATTATGTTTTACTAATCATGTGTATGAGATACTAAGTCAACTTATAGATACATATTTGAGAAATGATATATTACATCGACCCGCTATGAGAATACTGTATGGATAATTGTCATAAGTGATTCTCATCACAATAGTATTATCCTAGTTCTCTTACCTGAAATCACCATTGTTTCCTACATGACAAGTCCTATATTTTGACACATTCTAATATTATCTTTAACAGGATGATGGAATAGATTGTTGTTGGATATAGAGTGAATCATGTGAGGAATATGAGTGATTAAGAAAGAATTTGTCCCTCATTTATTTTGAGAAAGATATCTATAGGCCCCTCGATAAGTTAGACTAAAGAAAAATGTATGGCCATACTAGAATGAATTGATAAGGGTTATCAATATTAGTCTACTTAAGATCGAGAAATAATATGATTGAATAGTATAAGGATGACATAAACCATGCCTTATGTTCAATCAAGGCATCTAGTGACAAAAGAACTTTAATACTTATTATATATTAAGTTATGTCGGATTATTGACATTTGCATAACTTGGGTAATCATAATGTCTTGCTAGAGGCCGCTTAAGATTATGGGCCAGAAACAAAATTTCAAGCCCACTACTAACGTTATGTGAACCTATAGGGTCGCACACTTAAAACAGACCAAAAATGAATTTTAGGTTTACTGAGTCTAGGTTCAATGAACCTGATAATGTCCAGATTCTATGTACTAGATATGTCTAGGTTCATTAAATCTGACATTATCTAGGCTCTATGAATCATATTTGAATTATAGTTTACCCTAGTTAAAATCTGACTCTTTCTTGAAGTCAATATATATATATATATATATCTGTTTTAGGGGTTCTGGCCGAATTAAGAAGAGAAAAGGCGTTCTCTTATTCTAAAAGGCAAAAACATTAAAAACCCTAAAATTAGAGAGACTCATTTAACGCAAGGAAAGGGTGCTAGCAAACCAATTTGGTTTTTGAGAGAGTCTGTTCGTGTGGATACATATAGAGGGCGTTGCTCTAAGTAACAACGTCTGAATCCGATCCTAAATACGGAAAGCACGAGTTAGGATGTCATCGGAGTGTACCCGCTCTCTTCCTTCCAGCAATCTTGCCCCTTTTGTCATCCTGGTAAGATTCTATGACTTTCTTATCTATCTAATCGAATTGCATGGATCCTTCGAGGGTTTTGTGGGAATTAATTTTGATTTTTCGCTGCTTATTTGAATCACAAAATCTAACAAAACCCAACAGTGCTCACCATCACTAGAGGAGAATCCTTCTGGTTGTTTCATGTAAAGCTCTTCCTCTATATCACCATTGAGAAACGCCGTTTTCATATCCATTTGATGTAATTCCAAATCAAAATGGGCAACCAAAGCCATATTTACACAAAGAGAATCTTTCTTGGATATAGGAGAAAAAGTCTCTGTATAATCGATTCCTTCCCTTTGAGTGGATCCTTTAGCAATGAGTCTAGCCTTATTGTCCAATGAGTCTCTCTTTGTCTTAAAGACCCATTTGCATCCAATGGCTGTTATACCATCAGGCAACTTAATAAGATTCCAGACTCTATTAGATGCCATAGAATTCATCTCCTCTATCATGGCATTATACCATAAATCAAACTTTTTACAACTCATGGCTTATGAAAACGTTTTAGGATCATTTTCAGCTCCAATATTGTAGTCAGACTCCTATAGATACACAATATAGTCACTAGGAATCGCTGGTCGCCTTAGTCTAGTAGATCTTCTTAATATTGGTTCATCATTCTCTTGCGGAACATGATCATGTTGCTCAACTGTTCGTTCAACAATTTTTAGTATCTATTGAACAGGTGGATCTACTAGATTATTATCAACAGTTTGTGGAATTTCTAGGACTGTTTGCTCAACTTGTGTTTGTACTCGAGAAGTGTTGTGAACAGCAACAATCAATCCATCACTTGAAGTTGAAGGTTGAACAATTGTATGACCTTTCTCAAGAACAATGTTCCAGGATCGATTTCTCCCACAATCAAGTCATTCTCAAGAAATTTAGTATTTATTGATTCCACAAACCTAGTAGTATATGATGGAAAATAAAATCTGTATCCTTTAGACCATTCAACATATCCAACAAAATATCCACTTATTGTCCTTGGGTCTAGCTTCTTTTCTTGTGGATTATAAACTCTTACTTTAGACGGGCATCCCCAAACATGCATACATCGTAAGCTCGGTTCCTAACCTTTGAATAACTTAAAAGGCGTCTTTGGAACCGCCTTAGTTGGAACTTGGTTCAATATATATGCTGCCATTTTAAGAGCTCCAGTCCATAAGAACTTAGGGAGTTTAGAGCTAGTAAGCATACTCCGCACCATATCCAATAATGTTTGGTTTCTTCTTTCTGCCACACTGTTCATTTCTGGAGAACCAGGCATAATGTACTGGGCAATAATCCCATGCTCTTAAAGAAATTTTGCAAACAGACCAGGTGCTTATCCATCTTCAATGTATCTACCACAGTATTCTCTACCTCTATCTGATCTCACGATCTTAATTTGCTTTCCACATTGTTTCTCTACTTCGACTTTGAAAACCTTAAAAGCATCTAATGCTTCATTCTTAATACTAAGCGAGTAGAGATACATCTATCGTGAGTAATCATCTATTCAATGGACGAAAAATAACTAAAGAGAAATTTGACCTCCAGCCATTGATGTTCTTGTTGGGATTGCAATGGACAATTTTTAAGCATTTTGGTTTCTTCTGCACCTAAGCAATTTGTATAGATGGTGAATAAATTTGAAGAAATTGCTAGGAATAGGGACCCAATGCCAGTCTACCTCTATATATAGATTAATGGACACCCTTTTCCATCAAGGGTTGTAACTGTTGCCAATGGCTGTTACTAAGAGTCACAATATTTACAAATTTATTGACTACGTTAGTGTACAACTGCTGCAAAAGGTTATAACCATGAAAAACCGTGTGAATGGTTATATTCTTTCATAATTACGTACATCATCTTTTTGTTTGGCCGCAGCTTGAATCCCATGCATAGAAACAATGGAATTTAACGCCGAATTCGCTATTTAACGCCAAATTGCTACATTGTTTTAGGTTCAAACCATTGAGTTGAAATAGAATCCAACACCCAATAGGCTATTTGGAAACTTGGTTTGAACAAAAAAATTTAAATTATTACAATATTTTATGTTCAAACCATTTAGTTGAACTAGCGTCCCAAACACCCACAACTCAATCAACTGGCTAGCTCTAATGGTACTTCGCCTATCACCTAAATCAAACTTACAAATAAAGTCTGGGAAATTAGGACTCATTGAGAGAAGCTCAAAGGATTTCTCCATTTAGAAGTCAGAGCAAGGATGAGACTATAGTGACAAATATATAACATGACTAATCACGTACAAAGTGCAAGTAGCAAAAGTATTGTGACTTCTTGGTAACTTTAGAATCTCAAGGGTAATTACGATTCTTGATGCTTACTAGTGGATGGCTGCGAATCAACACTACGTGCAGCTGCGCACGATGGACGGACGACTCTTTCTTGCTCACCTTTGCCTACTCAAAAATACCTGCAACAAAAGGAGGGACACTTCGGAGGTAAGAGAGGAACACTGGTAGGGTACCGGACAAGGGCTCTCTGACGCTCAAGGCAGGTACTGCTCGACAGAGAACAGAAGCTAGCTGGTTAGTTAGGAAGGAGCATCCTTACTGAGCTACAGTAAATGCGCTCTATTTATAGGTTGCCAATTGAACCGGGTGTTAGGTGGGTTCTACCCATGACTCGTGTGTCACATCAAGGCCTATCAGATGGCAGAGGACAAGTCTCATTACCCCCATCGGTGGATTAGTCTCCATCCGATGGTGAGAAAATAGCCACCTGTCAGCTCCTTGTGGCGGGTGGAAGCCTGCTTGTAGGTTATTACAATTCGACTCGAGTTAGTGTATGACCTGAAGAGGCAATTACTAAGGTCGCGGCCCAAAAGGGCCTTGAAGAGCACATCAGATTAATGGGCTGATCTTGAGGGGTTCAAGATTGCGCTCCCAATGAGTTCTACCGAGCTTATTTGCCGACCACTAGGAGCAGGGTCCTCGACGGCAGGCGTCGAACTCATCCCCAACAGTAGCCCCTCAGTTCACCTTGTCGGTGCTCAGCCAGGTGGACTATGCCGAGAGGGTGAGGTTGGCTTAGATTGGCACTCAAGTGGTGTCCTGGGGCAACGGAAGGTGAAAGGTCACGCGATGAAGCTTGAAGGGACACGTGTCGACACGCAGTTGGCTATCAGCCTAACGAGCGTAATTATTATGCCTCTTCGTTTTCTATGCACAAGTTTCGAACCTGAGGTGCCTATAAATAGCAACGTATTTTTTGTAAGTCGGTGTTCGAGCACGACCGACATTATGCCTTTCGAGTTTTAACTGCTGAGCTAGAGTTAATTACCCGAGAACTTAGACTTTGTCCCGAGCTTTCAACTAACCTAAGTAGGTAATTTCTTGATAAGGACATTTAGAAATGAGTAACCTTAGTGATTCCCAAAACGTGAATTTATGTTGGTCGGACAGCAGTACGGATACCGACATGTCTATGATCGAGGACGTAGACATCGAGGGGGTATCCCCTGGTCATGACGGAGCAACCCGGTTGGTAGAGATACTGTGTCTTGGCACGGGGATGGTGCCCGAGCAGGAATTTTTAGACCTGATTGAACGGAGATGCCCGGTCAGACCCTATAGGGGCAAGGATCCTTATATTGGGTCTACCGCCGCAGGCACATCCCAGGTTATGGCCCAGGAATGTGTCAACTTAGTGGTAGTTCCCAATGTGCCGAGCACTTCAGGCTGAAGTGCCGAGGCTTCTACTCTTATTGCGGGTCGGGTGATCGTGGATGTCTCCAACAATGAAGAGCCAACAGGCGAAGCGGAACCCAAGGACACTGTCAAAGCAGACACCAAAGTGAGACCTGTCGCCACAAGGGTCTGAGACGTGGTCACTTACAGAAGTTCCTAGCCTGGCAAGACCTCCGGCGCCAGTTACACATGCGCCATGACTCAGGCTTGACTGGACGCACTTCACCGGAAGTGCCGCATTCCCAAGCATGTGGGTCTTATTCTGCCCGGGGAAGGCGACTCGCCTTTGAACCCGCCCCCCGGCCACATTACATTGTATGCGGAGTTCTTTAGTGCCGGGCTTCATCTACCTTTCCACCCATTCCTCCACCGAGCATTAAATGACCTCAATGTTTTCCCCGCTCAGTTGAACCCGAATAGCTATCGATGCATGGTCAGGATATACATATTGTGGAGGTACTACCAGGCTACAGAGATGCCGTGGGAAGCATTTAAGCAAGTGTACAAGATGAAGAGGCCCCCACGTCAATCTAGATGGTACTATTTCACCGGCTTCAAGAAGGCTTTCATCTTGGGCAACCCCAACTTGAACAAGATATGGAAGTTTGAGTGGTTCTTCACTAGGGGGAATTATCTAGCTTAAGCTGCTGAACTGGTGGCTGACAACCAAGAGATCCCAACCAAGTTCGAGCAAGGGCATGTTTTCTCGAAGAAACCATGGGCACTGATGGAGGTCTTCGGAGTAGTGGATGAGCTGTACAACAAGCCCTTGTCTTCTCAGCAGTAGTCGTTCTAGCTTTGGAAGACCAACGTACAACACTACGACTAGTTTGAAGGATCCAGCCAAATAAACCCTCACACGAACACTCAACCTGCCCGGTCGGCCGGGCAGGTAATAGTCACCAGGCCGAGTGCTACAGACGTCCTGGGGCCGAGCAGCAGTCGATCCAAGTAGCTGACGAGAGAGCCATCATCATCAAGTTTTGAGGACTCGTCAAGTGGCTCTTTTGATCTGGGGCCACTCGTAGTAGATGAGGACCTTGATGACGTGATCAGGCCCCTCTATCCGTCGCGCCAGGTCCAGATCGACGGTAAACTCCAAATTTTTTTTTTGCACTCGCCGAGCTTCTTCTCACTTTGAGGAATTATTTCTTGCAGATATGTCTTCCTGGCAAGCATCGAGAGCTGAACGGCAGGAGATGATGGAGAATCTTCGTCGGTCAAAAGGCATGAGCATGGTGGGGCCAAAGAGGAAGAGGATGTCGAGGCCAGAACAGCAAGTTCCCCTACTACCGCTGCAACCAGGGAGGGGGGCTCATCAAGCCAGAGTCAACCATAGGTCGCCACGACCGCTGTGCCACCACCAGCAACTGAGCCACTAAAGAGGTGAAGGAATACCTGTCAACTTGTGATCGAGACTATTGGGGAGGCGATACCTGAAGAGTCCTTTTTTGATAGCATCCGATAGGAGTCCTTCGAGAGTCTTTTCTGAGCCACCTTCCGTTCCGTTGCCAAGGTAAGAAAAGTCAATTATCCGAGCTCCTTTAAAGTTTGATTTTCTTCGCTCTTACCCAACTTTTCCCCCTCGAGCCTGCGTACTCCTAGAGCTGGCCAACATGGCTGGGACGAAAGAGCTTGGCTTCGAGAAGCAGAGGTCCTAGAAAACCACCATGGAGAAAGGCGAGGTCGAGAAGGCCCTCGAGCTGAAGGTCGCCAAGCTCGACAAATTGAAGGCCGACCTCGACCATGCCGAAGAGCAGGCAAACTTGCCTGAGAGGAGGCGCATAGGGCAAGGTTTGGCGCCGACCAAGCTCGAACCGACCTTTAATCTGCCCAAGAAGAGCATAGCCACTTTTTAAGGGAAGAGCTGCCCTACAGGCTCGCTTAAGCGGTTAAAGAATTCAAGGCCTTCGTAGAATACACAGATAACTATTACCTCGAGATGACCGATGTGCAGGACCACATTTTGGAAAGGCATTCCAAGGCTGCCGACTTCAACCGGTCCATCATTATTGAGCCTGATGCAGACAAGGAGGCCAGGCAAACCAACCGGGAGGTCGTGGTGTATGTGGATGGCAACAATGGGGACGACGAACTTGACAATGCCAAGGACGGGGGCCCAGGCATAATTTTAGTTTTTAGCTTACTGTAATTCTCCATCTAGGCTTGGGAGATGCCCGGTTACTTGTACCTCCGAGACAATTTAATTAATTTTATTTTCAATGAAATTTTCTTTCATTCCAAGTTTATTGTTCCTCGGAAACATAACTTTGTAGTTTTATTTTCCAAGTTCAATGTTTCCCGAATATGACATGTTGATTCCATTTAATTCGAATGTTTCTCGAGAGAGAAATGATAATTTCATCTTCCTCAAGTTAGAAGCTTCTCGGAAATGAAGCATGGGCTTCAATTTTCCAAGTTAAACATTTCTTGGGAATGAAATGTTGGCTTCATTCTGCCAAGTTGGATGTTCCTCCAGAACAACTTTCTCGGAAGTGAAACTCAATCTAGTTTTATGTTCACCAAGCTTAGCCGAGCAGGGAAGGTCTATTTCTTGGCTAGGATAGTCACAACGGCGTGTTGTACCCTGTAGCCCTCCTTAGACTTGTTTAAGTTCATTTGAACTTTTACAAGTCTAATCATGGTTAGGAGTTATGTTCTCGGGATCGTCACCATGTCAGGGCAATTCTTGGCCAGGTTGTCCGTATAGCAGTGGACCATCAGTCAGTATCATGCCAACCATTCCCCCAGTTCGGTTAGTCGGGATGACTTTTCCTCTTCAGGAGTTCTAGTCGGGTCCCTTGGACTGGATTTGGGGCCCCCCTTTTTGGGAGTTATGCCTTTCTTAACACAAATTGCTTAGAGGAACTGTGTAGAATGGATTTTCCATTAATATTTCTTTTTACATCCCAGTCCTGGTTAGTAGACCTAGTTACAAAAAAAAATGTAACTAAAGGTCAAAAAAGGTGTTCCGGCTTTGTTAACAAAAGAATTTCTTCAAGTGTTCGCTGTTCCAAGGATGACCCAACACATTTTCCTCCATGTTGGATTAATTGTAGGTACCGGGTCGTACGATCCCAACCACTCTGTATGGTCCATCCCACTTCAGCCCAAACGACCATAGCCCGAGCTGCTGAAAGGTGACCTTCTTTAGTACCAAGTCACTAACTTTAAAGCTCCTCAGTTGCACCAGCTTGTAATTCCGAGCAACCACCTGATTACTCGTCGTAGTACGAATCACTGACCAATCTCTTCTCTCCTCGAGGAGGTTGAGCTCAGACATCATGACCTCGGCATTCTGGAGCTCGTCGTATCGCTTTATCCTGAAGCTCTGTAGGCCAACCTCAACCGAGATGACTGCTTCGACCCCATAGACGAGGGAGAATGGAGCCTCTCTGGTGGCTGTCCAAGCTGTTGTTTGGTATGATTAAAGCACCTTTGGGAGCTCATCGATCCACATGCCTTTAAGGTCCACGAGTTTTTTCTTCAGGTTATCCTTGATAGTTTTGTTGGCGGCTTCGACCTGAAGGGGAGGAGAAGACCTTTTTGATACCAAGTTGCTCGCATAGGCAGGGTAGACTTGAAGATTCGAATTGCTTGGCATTGTCGGTCACAATGGTATACGGGATTCCAAACCAGCAGATGATGTTCTTCTAGATAAAGTTGGTGCACTTTGCCTCAATCATATTGGTGCATGGCTCAACCTCCACCTACTTCGTGAGCTAGTCGATGGCCACGATGCAATACCTGAACTATGACCAGGCTTGTGGTAGTGGTTCGATCTGGTCAATTGCCCATTTGGCAAAAGGCCATGCAGATGTCGCTAAGGTAAGGGGCTCGGTATGGTGTCCGATCATCCTAGCAAACTACTAGCACTTGAGGCATTTCCACACAAAGCCCTTGTAGTCTTGTTCCATGATCGGCCAATAGTAACCTTAGCAAAGACACTTCTGGGCCGGGGATCACCCCCCCGTATGGTTGCCGCATAGTCCTTCATGGATTTCCTTCATTAAATAGCAGGCTTCCTCAGGTCCAACGCACCTTAGCACAGGGTAGTGTAACCTCGTCGGTAAAGCTTTCCTCCGATCATTGAATACCGGACCAAGCTGTTGCGAATCCAACATGCCTGTTCTCGGTCGTCGAGCAATTCGGCTGTGGTCAGGTATCAAATGATCGGGTCCACCTAGGTGGATTCTTCTTCTTCAGTTGCACTAGCCACCTCTTTGGTAATGCTTGGCTTTGCTAATCTCTCGATAAGGACCGACATGAGTTTGTTGTCGCCTAAACTTAAGGCCAGCCGAGCGAAGGCGTCAGCCTCGAAGTTTTCAGGCCAAAGAATTTGATTGAAAGAATAAGCTTTGAATTGCCTTAACAATGCCTTAACTTCTCGCATATATACTGTCATAGATTCTGTTCGGGTTTGGAATCCCCTAGTAACTTTTTCAACAACGAGCATAGAATCACTGTAAATGGATATACGGTCTACTCCGAGGTCCCTTGTAATTCTGAGCCAGGCAAAGAGTGCTTCATATTCAGCCTCATTATTGGACGCCTTGAAGTCGAAGCGAAGGGCGTAGATAGCTTTATAACTATTCGAGCTGGTGAGGACCATCTCGGCGCCTGACTCGTCAGCGCAAGATGATCCATCCACATAGAGTTTCCACTTAGGCTCTAGCTCAAAGACGCCACCATCTCTGTTGGTGGTGGGAAAGTCTGGGCCTTCCACTAAGGCCTTCTCGATAGATGGAGTGCTCTGTGTTGCGTTAGTGAATTCAACGATAAAGTCGACCAAGCCTTAGGTTTTGATGGCTATCCTCGGAATGAAATCAATGTCGTATTGCCCGAGCTCTACCAACCACTTAGCCATCCGCCCAGATATCTCTGGGCTTTAGAGGACTTGTCGCAACGATACTTGGTCAGAACTCAAACAGTGTGGCCTTGAAAATATGGTAGGAGAGCTTTCGGACTGAGGTGATGAGGGTAAATGCGAGTTTTTTAAGTGGTGAGTACCTCTCCTCGACACCCTAGAATGCGTGGCTTGTATAATAAACAGGCTTCTGGGTCCTGTCTTCCTCTCGAACGAAGACCGAGCTCACGGCCCTCTTGGATACAGCTAAGTAGGCTTATAGTACCTCTCTCGGCAAAGGTTTGGATAGGCATCCATGAAGCTCAGTAGTTCATGTCTGGCGGTCATATCCATAAGCTAATCTATCCAGGGTAATGGGAAGCAGTCCCTAGGGTAAGCCTTGTTGAGGTCGGTGTAGTCAATATAGACACGCCACTTCCCATTGGCCTTTTTGACGAGGACTACATTCGTTAGCCACTCCGGGTATGAGACTTATAGGATAAACCCAGCCTTCAGGAGCTTCTGTACTTCCTCATTGATAGCGGCGTACCTCTCCGGGTTGAAAGCTATTTGCTTTTGGATGACGGGTTTGTAATCAGGTCGGACGTTGAGGTGATGACAAATGACACTGGGATCAATGCCGGGCATGTCTTCGTGGAACCACACAAACACATCTTAATATTCCCTTAGGAATTTCTCTAGGTCGGCCTAGACCTCAGGTTTAAGCTGAGAACCGAGTTGGACCGTACAGTCGGGATGTTCAGGGTCCAAGTTATACGGCACCAAATCCTCCACAGTTGTGGCTCTCACCTCTTGATCAGGAAGTCGGGGATCCAAGTCAGACAACATCTTCGACGCCTGCTCAATGAAGCAATATCTTATCCACTTTGTAAATAGCTAACACGCTCAAATGTCGAGCCGAGGCCGCTTTCACAACATTCGCATAATAGGTCCTAGAATCCCCTTGGCGCGACCTGATTACCCCAACCCCACTCTCCGTCGGGAACTTCATGGCCAGATGATAGGTGGAGACCACTGCCTTCAATGTGTTCAAGATCGGTCGACCTATGATGATATTGTACTGGGAGAGTTTGTCGATGACAAGGAAGTCGACGATGCGCATTACTCGAGCTGTCCCCTCTTCAAAGGTGACCGATAGGCCAACCTTCCGACAGCTTGGACGCATTCTCCAATGAAGCTGTATAGAGGTTTCTGGACTGGGATGAGAGTGGCATTGTTGATCTTCAACTTGTCGTGGACCTGTTTAAAAAGAATATTGGCCAAACTGCCATTGTCGACTAGTACCCGCCGGACAATATTGTTGGCAATCTGCAGTTCGCACACGAGGGCGTCATTGTGCGGGTGAACGAGTTTGTCTACCTCTTTCTTGATAAAAGTAATGGGGACATCTTGCTGTCTGCAAATCTTAATGATGTGCTTGGATATGTTCATGAGCTCGCCTCTCTCGACCAGCCGAACCTCCCAAGCATAGGTTCGTTGTCCACTAAAAGTGTCCTCGAAAACTGGCCCTTCGAAAATTGTATACACAATATTCGAGGGTTCCAAGGTGTTCCCACTTTCGTTGAGTGGGCAGCTTTGAGTATCCCAGGCTGGCTAGTTGTTTCCCCTGGCTGTAGAGCCAGGAGTTAGGACTCGCTCAACAAACTCCCGCAAATGCCCGTCTCAAACTAGTCTTTTGATTTGGTCTTTGAGCTAAATGCAATCGCAGGTGTTGTGTCCTACATCCTTATGGAAGTTACAGTACTTGTTCTGATCCCTCTTAGTCTTGCTCCCTTTTAGCTTGGGTGGATCGACCAGCAGATTTCTACCACTCACCTGAACGAGCACCTCATCGATGCTGGCGACCAGGGGTGTGTAGTTCTGGAACTTCCCGGCTGGCACCTTAGACTTCTTGGCCTTCTTTTCCTTCTTTTGCTTCTTGTTCTGCTTGGCACTCTAGTGCTCGGGTGTCAATTTCTACTTCTTCTCCTTCTTGCTGCCGCTATTGCCACCTTTCTTCTCGGTGACTTTTCATGTTTTCAGCCACATTAGCGTACCTTTGCGTAGCCGAGCATTTGGGAAAATGTGCTCGGTTGCTCAAAGGCAAACGACCAAGTCAGTTTTTCGTCTCGGAGACCCCCTACGAAGGAGTCCTTCAGAATCTCGTCTTAGACATGTCTGACCTCCAATGCGGCTTGGGTAAACCAGTTTATGTAATGCCTAACATTCCCATCCCCTTGTTTGACAGCATAGAGGTTTGTTGTTTCTTTCCTTCTTGTCTTGGTCATGGAAAAGGCAACGGAGAAGGTCTTAGATAGTTGGCGAAAAGAAGTAATAGTGGCCGGTTCGATTGGCCTGAACCATTGCTGAGTAAGCCTTGTCAAGGTCAGTGAAAAGGCCTTCCACGTGGCTGCGTCGCTGGTGTTCTATAAGAGCATGTGTCCTCGGTAGAGCTTTACATGCTCGTCGGCGTTGATAGTCCCATCATACGCTTTGATCTGTGGGACCTTAAATTTTGGCGGCATGGGAGCCTACATAATGGCTTCCATGAATGGTGGGTCTAGCACGCTGCCATCGTCGAGCCCAAATTTGTTGTTTCGGATTTGGTCGATCTAGCGCTGTAGCTCCCGAAGTTGACGACTGTTGGTATCTTCTAGTAGTTCTACCCTATAGAGGGCTCCACCCTCAACCCTGTCGCCATCTCTAGGTTGTCGGTCTTGCTGTACTTCGTCTTGACGCCCGAGCCTATCAAATACTGATGCTCAAAGCCCTGTGCTGATTGTCCTCGGCCACCTTGAGGACCAAGTCGGCCTTCTACGACAAGCCTTTTGTTCGCCGAGACTCCCCTTGTGGATCGTCTAGAGTGCTCGGAGTCGGCTTCGTTTGTTCTTTCAGACGTCGGTCCTGCTCAACCTCCAACTTGGTCTGCCTAGGCTGGGGGAAGGAGGACAGGAGCCTACTGATACTCTGCTTGTTGTGCAAGCTGCTGTATAAGTATCCGAACAACATTGGTGAGTTCTCGGAAAAGATCTTAGGCGATTGGGTCATTTGCCTATTTGGCCCTGGCCGCGCTACCCTGTCCCCCGACCGGGACCTGGTAGCCTAGGGACGACCTCTAGGTCTGGCTGGGTTTTGGTTTTGGTTTTGGGCTTCTCTCGACCCTCCTATCGGGCACCCTCATCCCAGGTATTACCTCGTGTTACCATGCTTGGGCCACGAGCTAAGATGTGGCTGGTGATTTCAAGTGAAGACGTAAAGGCCCTCCTTTTAGCACCAAAATGTTGATGCTTACTAGTGGATGGAGACGAATCAACACCACATGCGGTTGCGCACGGTAGCCGAACGGCTCTTTCCTACTCGCCTCTGCCTGCTCGAAAATACCTGCAACAAGATGAGGGACACTTCGGAGGTAAGAGGGGAACACCGGTAGGGTACCGGACAAGGGCTCTCCGACGCTCAAGGCAAGTGCTGCTCGACAGAAAACAGGAGCTAGCTAGTTAGTTGAGAAGGAGCATCCTTACTGAGCTGCATTAAATGCGCTCTATTTATAGGTTGTCACTTAGACCAAGTGTTAGGTGAGTATTGCCTATGACCATGTGTCACATCAAGGCCTATCAGATGACAAAGGACAAGTGTCATAACCCCCGTCAGTGGATGAGTCTCCATCCGGTGGTGAGAAAATAGCCACTTGTCAACTCCTTGTGGCAGGTGAAAGCCTACTTGCAGGTTATTACAATTCGACCCGAGGTGGTGTATGACCCAAGGAAGCGATTTCTAAGGTCGCAACCCGAAGGGCCCTGAAGAACAAATTAGATTAACAGGCCGAGCTTGAGGGTTCAAGATTGTGCTCCCAATGAGTTCTGCCGAGCTTATTTGCCGACCACCAGGAACAATGTCCTCGGCAGCAAGCGCCAAACTCCCCCAACAACGATTATGACATTAGATCGTACAGTTGGGAGCAAGTGAAACAAATCTAGTACAAGGAAACCCGACGATATTGTTATTTATATTCAACTTTTAGACAATATTTTTTGTCACGCTAACAATATTTTTTGTCACGCTAACATTACAAAAGGTGAAGCAGTTCTCATGAGAACTACTATCCTCAAATCTTGTCCAACAAATTTTGTCACCATTTTATATCAATATAGACCAAGTCAAAAGTTGCATAAGATAAGAGCAATTGTAGTCCCAAACGCATCATTCGACTGGATATAGAGAATTAATGAGCGATCTTTCTTCTCTGCCGGATTAATAATTTACATGAAAGTGAAAACTGTGAAAACAAAAAATGGACATTTAAAGGAGTGTGTGATTAAAATAAGAGGGGAAATTGTCCCTTGCCTAACTGAAACGATAATCAGAAAAATAGACATTTTCATACATTATGCTCTTATTGTTTGAAGTGTGTACTAATCTTTTTCCGTCATTTGGTTCTTGTAATGACTCTTTGAGTGAGATCAATAAGTGCCCTCCTTGATCTTTTTACGTCTTCATCGTCACTCTCGGGCAGAGACTCGATTGCCTCTGCAGCTTGATTTGCATGCTTTATTGCTAGCTCCCTTGTCCTTTGTATGCCACGACTCTTACCAAGATACTCGAGAGCCTGTATTTCCAGGAGGTAGCTTCTAAAATGGACCATAGGCTCATTATCATCGTCATTACAAGCCAGCCACATGTCCAACCATGTTACAAAATATCAGAAAACTCACCGCATATGCAACAATAAAACTAAATACATACCATGCAATGCTGCAAATTACTATTGGACTAGGTTATGCATACAAGTCACCAATTTGTGAAATGGAGTGAGGGTATCTTAAACAAGATGAGTTAAGTATATTCTCCAAACTGACTCTGTTGATTCAAATTCATCATAAATCAGCATCTCAGATTATATATACACATAATACTAACTTACCCGATTGACATTTGTGGGATTGTCAAACCCCTCCTCAACAACTGCACGCAACTCAGGGAACTCTTCCGTGGCAAATAATATTGGAGCCGTCACGAGTCCCTACAAAATTTTGATAACATAACATATATCAACACAGACGAGAAGCCAGGTAATACTTTAATACCATAAATATGCCTAAACAGATTTTCAAATGGAACTAGATTGTTAGCAGCATTACAAGGAAAGATGAAAGTAGTCATCAGCAATCTAAACCCAAAATAAACTAGTTTCCTAGAATCTGAACTTTCTTGTCAACTTGATAAAATTGTTTTATTGTCACTTTAGTGGGAATTGTGCTCTATTCTAAACCATTTTCTTATTATGAGAAGGAAAGCATTAATTTTACTGTAGTCCTTGCGCAAGAACGCAAGTATTGTTTTTTGGATACAAGATATATAAACTTCCTTCATCTTATATCATTAGTTTATTGCATTAGCTGAGCTACTAATGCAAATTTGGCCAGCAAATTTAATCAAATTGCCAGTACTTCTATCAGAATGCCATTTTCAACAGATAACAACCAACATCACATACACGAATGTTCATTCTGGACAAAAGAATTCAAGGATGTAAGGCTCTTGATAGCTTTTACCAGTCACTTTTCTTACTTTCGAATCAATAATTATCCCTTCATATAGGATCCGGACAAAACAATTCTTTTCCAGCTTGGGGTAGGGGAAGGTTGAATGTAAAAAGTTACTAGCGGCACATGCCTATTTCCTTTTGTCATGGAGACCCATCTTTGATTAAAAATTAAAAGCAAAAATGGTTGTGAATAATAAAATATGAACAAGAAGATTGTCCATCACGGTTTATTCAATACACTATAATAACTTTCTGAAACTTAAAAGACCATTTTACGGGATCAGAGAAGGAAAATCACATGAGGAGAAGATGAATGTATTGAATAATAACTTTCTGAAACCTAAAAGACCATTTTACGGGATCAGAGAAGGAAAATACATGAAGAGAAGATGATTTACATGATGGATATCAGACAAAGAGCCCTTTCCAAGGGAAGCTGATGTGCCAGTGAAATCAAGAACATCGTCTATCAACTGATATGCTAGTCCCTGAAAGAAAAACATGGAGAGACAAGTCAGCTAATGTTATATATAATATCCCTAAATTTACAGCAATGGTGAAACAAAGAATGCAAATGGCACTATAGCGAACATCGTTCAAGTTTTTTTTACTATTACATAGAAGTAAAATATCACAAGCTTAGGCCCTCCACAAATCACTCAGTGCTGATCATGCACAGATGAATGCCGCTTAATTATAACAGAAAATAGTACACTTCCACGCTGTGGCAGCTTTTACACAAGATGTTATTTGACCCCTGTAACTAAATAAATTATCTTCAAAGTAGATTGTGCAGAAAATGCTCCTTTATGAAAAATAAATAAATAAATAAATAAGATAAAAAATAAAAAAGGTAATATATTGGTCATCCTTTAATTCCTCACTTTCAGGGCAATTGTTCTCCTTGACAGACAGCATTTTGGTTTTGTTCAGATTTCCTTTTTGAATGGTCTTAAACAAAAATAACATTTACACCATTCACTCATTCATTAGAGTAGAATTAAAAGCTCTTTGTGTTACTTGACAATAAGGAAGGGAAATATATATATATATATATAAACCAACAACAACAACTACGACTTCTCATCGCTATTTCTTACTAGATGCCTCTCGTTGCAGGACATAAACTCTTTTGATAAGGAAGACATGAATAACAAACTCATCAAAAACCTCAACGCTAAGCTACCTATCCGAGAAGAAATGGATTGAGGAAAAACAAACCATTATTAAGTGAAGCGGAATGAAATTTAGGAGCAGACAAATCTTACATTAATCACAAAAGGTACAAGTATATATATACAAGGTGCTCTGTAAATCAGAATCTTAACCAACTCCTAGAAAATAGGAACTACAAAATCCTAACTGAGTATACAAATAATTATTCTAGATTAATCAAAAAATCTGATAAACTAACTCCTAATCTATAGGGCATAATTATAGGAAACTAACTACTCCTCTAATCGACTAGTTTGTTTTCCTACACTCCCCCTCAAACTAGGCGATATATGTTCATTAGACCAAGCATAGAACTTAGTTCACTGAAGTTGGGTCGAAACAGCGCCTTTGTTAAAATATCTGCAACTTGCTGCCGAGAAGGTACATAGTTGAGAGAAATCATTTTTCCTTATATTTTCTCACTGATAAAGTGCCTATCAATCTCAACATGCTTTGTTCTGTCGTGATGAACCGGGTTTTTGGCAATTGCAATTGCTGATTGGTTGTCACACATAATCTTAATAGGACCGGAAGTACTAATATTGAGTTCATCCATTAGTCGATTCAGCCAAATTCCTTCACATATACCCTGAGCTAATGCTCGAAACTCAGCTTCGGCACTACTGCGAGCTACCACTTGCTACTTTTTAATTTGCCATGTCACCAGGTTCCCCCAAACAAAAGCACAGTACCTGGATGTGGATCTTCGGTCAATAGGGGATCCGGCCTAATCTGCATCTGTGTAGATTTCCAAGGATCGATCAACTGTTTTCCTGAACATTAACCCCTTTCCAGGATCCTTTTTAAGGTATTTAAGAATCCTACTTACTGCCTCCATGTGATTTACTGATGGATTACTTAGGAATTTGCTGACACTACTGACTGCAAAGCTTATATCTGGGCGTGTGTGTGTCAAGTATATCAGTTTTCCCACCAAGCGTTGATACTGTCCCTTATCCGCTGCTAACTCTTCTGTTCGAGGCATCAATTTGGTGTTGGGATCCATAGGAGTTTCAACCGGCTTGCACCCACTCATACCGGTCTCGTGCAGAAGATCCAAAACATATTTACATTGTGAGACTGAAATTTCTTTACTAGACCTGGCCACCTCCATTCCTAGGAAATATCTTAGATGTCCCAAGTCCTTGATTTCAAATGCCTTGGACAGCAAGGCCTTAAGTCTTCTTATTTCTTCTTTGTGATTCCCAGTAAGAACTATATCATCAACGTAGACAATCAACACTGTAATTCTCCCATCTGTGAAGTGTTTAATGAACAATGTGTGGTCGGCTTGAGACTGTGAGTAACCATCCTGTTTAAGCACCTGAGTGAATCTGTTAAACCATGCCCGAGGTGATTATTTGAGTCCATATAATGCCTTTTTAAGCTTGCACACCCTTCCATCTGTTTCCTTAGTTTCAAAACCTGCTGGGATATCCATATAGACTTCCTCTACTAAGTCCCCATTTAGGAATGCATTCTTCACGTCGAGCTGAAACAATGGCCAATCTTGATTGACAGCAATGGATAACAAGACACGTACTGTGTTGAGTTTTGCTACAGGGGCAAAAGTCTCCTGATAATCAATCCCATTAGACTGAGCGAATCCTCTAGCTACTAGCCGAGCTTTGTATCTATCAATGCTTCCATCAGCCTTTTGCTTAACTGAGAATATCCATTTGCATCCCACAATCTTCTTACCAGGTGGTAATGTTGCTAGGACCCATGTGCCATTTTTCTCAAGTGCATTATACTCCTCCAAAGTTGTTGTTCACCATTTAGGGATCTTCAGGGCTTCATAAACCGAACTGGGAATCATAATTTTGTCCAATGAAGTTACAAATGCTTGGAATTTCTGTGATAGGTTAGAGTAGGAGATGTAGCTGCGAAGTGGGTGTTGGGTACACGATCGAATGCCTTTCCTTTGAGCAATAGGCAGGTCTGATTCCGGATCATACTCTGTTAAATTTTTAGTACCTGTTTGTGGACAAAAAACCGCCTCATCTTGCGTCCTTACAGGATCAATTGGGCTCAGGAGAGTCTCTTGATTTTGCTGGCTTAGTTCGGGCTATAGAGGTATTTTTCTTCTCGTGTAGACCTTTATTGCTTCATCAGGGAGATTGAGATGTTTAGGATAGATTACAAAATTTGGACTTGTTTCAGGTGATGATGGATGTTTTCCACTTGAAAAAGTTCGGCTGTGTTTTCATTGCTGGAGAAAGTATCACGTGCAGCGTCCCATATCTCTTTAGCTGTGGTGTAGAGCAAGAAATTCTCTCCTATCTCTGTTGTCATCGAACTGATCAACCAAGACATAACAAGATTATTTTCAGCCCTCCACGTTCTGAATTCAGGATCACTTAGATTAGGTTGAAGGGCTGCACCAGTGAGGTAATCATCTCTGCTTCGTCCACTTATGAACATCATTATTGACTGGGACCATTGGAGATAGTTATGGCCATTGAGTTTGTGATAGATGACAGGGAGAGGGACGAAACTGTTTTCTGTTGCAGCCTGATTTGATCGTGGATTGGAAGATGGATTGGATGCTGATGAGTCCTTGGAGGTTTGTTCAGATTCAGCCATGGGAATGATATTTTGAGGGAGATGAGAGCAGATTAGAAGATTAGGAATGACGGCTGAAGAACCAGGGAACAGGTCTAAGAACGAAGGGCAGTGAGATAAGGACTGACAGAAAAGAATTTGAGTTTTAGAGCCTCAGCTCTGATACCATGAAGTGGAATGAAATTTAGGAGCAGACAAATCTTACATTAATCACAAAAGGTACAAGTATATATATACAAGGTGCTCTGTAAATCAGAATCTTAACCAACTCCTAGAAAATAGGAACTACAAAATCCCAACTGAGTATACAGATAATTATTCTAGATTAATCAAAAAATCTGATAAACTAACTCCTAATCTATAGGGCATAATTATAGGAAACTAACTACTCCTCTAATCGACTAATTTGTTTTCCTACATTAAGCTTACTCCAGATCACTATAGAAAGAATTCCAAAAGCTCACAAACCAGATTTTTGCCATACTCGAAGGCCAACATTGCAACTTCCGTGGTGTGCCCAGCAATAAGGGCGATTGCCTTGCAACTGTTTGAAATCAGTGATGCAGTTTTGTAGTAGGTCTTTTGCATATAATATTCCATGCTGTAAAAGATAAAAATAAAAATAAAAAAATAAAGAGAAAGGGAAAAAAAAAAAGGTGCATAAAACAGAAGTTATACCAATAAATACCAATAATGATGCCCGGATCTTTTAGTTACTTTGTATAAGAAAAGCATCAAAGCTTGTACCTACAACGTTGATCAGCCGTAGTTGTCATTTGCATGGTTTCACCTGTCACAAGATGTTCTACAACTGTTGCCAGTAATGATACAACCTACAGACTCAGAAATGGTAAAAAGAAATTGTAAAAATAATTATGAAAAAAAAAAATACAGTACGATTCTGCATCGATACTCAATATCATTACATTACATTGATACTTTAAGAAACATATACCTCAGTGTTTTTCAGAGCTGCAAGTGCAACACAAGCTCGAGAAAGCAGAAAATCTCCAGCTAATACTGCTAACTGTATTATAAATGGCGGGGGAAGCAACTACAAGATTAGGCACAAAACACATACAAATCTACTTTATATAGTAGTTATAACAATCCCTGCCACTTCAATTCAAGCAAAATTAAAAAAGATGGAGTACTTTTTTTCAACAATGTGCCAGTCTACTTGTATAAATCAACTTTCTAAGAAACCTAAAAGTCAGAAAGTCACAATAGTCAGAAAAAGTCACAATTCTATGAAATAAGATTCATTTAGTGCGAGCCAACAAAGTAAAGATTATCAAGTTAAGAATTTCTTCCTCCTCACTCCTAAAACAACTATCTCATATAAGTACAACACATACAAGAGAGTTTTCCACATCTCCACAATCCAAAAATAAGCAACCAAGAATCTTCAAAAACTATTTCCAGAAAACAAGCTTGAATTAAGAATTAGAAAACAAACACTTTTTTTCCCATTGTTTTTGCGGCAGCAGTTCCAAAAAACAAAAACGAAGAAGAAAACAACAGGCTTCAAAAAAAGAAGCATAGATACAGAAAAGGCGCAATCATAGTATAGAGAGAACTCAATAAATTAAAGACGATGAGAACCACACCTTGTTTCCCATTACGAAATTCAACGAACCAATACCACGTCTGGTGTCTGCATCATCTAAAACATCATCGTGCAAAAGGCTTGCCACCTAAGATAACAATAAAGTTAGACTAATATAGTCATAGCAATAAGAAATATTCTTCTTTAGAGGCAAAAACATGATCAGGTCTTCAAATGGAGACACAAGAGGGTGACTACTTCCAGATTTACCAAGCAATAATGGAAGACCAACTCATGGCACATCCATCTCACAAGAAAAAAATTAGAATGTCATATCCTTACGCTACTTTTAGTTACAAGACAACTGGAATCATCAATCTCATGATTTTCACCAACTGATGCACGTTCGTAGTTCTCAAGTTCAAAAGAGTGGATATGTTATAAACATTGTTTAGAAAAGAAGTAGAAATCTCTCAAAAACTAACATGAATCATCTCTGTGATCTCTGCTATAGATTGTTGCCGTGTGCGTAGCTCTGGCATTAAAGTATCACCCAGGGCTTTAGGAGGATCAGGTATCGCAACATTTAAAGCTGTTGACATCAACAATAAAACCTGCATGTATGAAAGAATAGTATGTCACATATGAGAATATACAAATTAAAATTCATATTGTTTTCAAAAGCGTGTGGAAAAGGTAAGTTGCGCTCATGGTGAGAGCAAAGGATTGTTCATCAACTCCAAGAAATGATGTAAGTTGACATGCAATTGATAATTGTATTTCATCAAAATACTTGATAGTCTTTTTTTTTCCCGACTATAGTTCCCAACGTAACAAGAATTTATTGCTGGTGCAAAATGGTCATATTTTTGTTCAGAAGTAGAATAAACGTTTGAGATTGAAAATTCATAGCAGAGAAGATTTTCAATAGCATATAAGACATATAACCCAAACATACAACAACTTCTAATGTGCTGAGCGACTGATCATTTATTCGCATGGAACTTACAGCTAGAGAACCTGTGGAAGCTAAGATAGCAGTTTAAATTATGAAGAACAAGCAAAACTACGGATATAAGGAATACTCGAATGCTTAGTAACACCATGCTTCTCAAAGGTCAATCCTAGAAACAAAGCAATCGCTTTCTACACGAGAGAAAAAAAAATACTAGCAACAGTACTTTCAAGCGATGAACGTATTTCCGGAACAACTTTTTAACATTGCATATTGAGCATAATATTGCTAGCAATCCTCCAGGGCACATAAAGCTTACCGTTGGACGAAATCTCTTTCCCTCCACCCCCATTTTGAAGAAGTACTCGGCAGCCGAAGCAAGCTTGGGCACCTGTATGGTATAGAATCTCAGAATCTAGGATCCAACTTTAATCATAAAACATGATACGGTATCAAAATCAAAACTTTAAAATAACGCATACAATAAATATTAATTAATTACTCAGCAAAAATAATCAGACAGATACCTCAGCAACTACCATTTCCCGCAATCTATTCGCAACAAGCAAAAGTTCGTCAGAAACTAGGGAAAATGGGTCTAATTCTTCCTGAAATCAAGTTCTTCCCATCTCAATTGAGCACATATCAACTTAAAAAGGGAACAAAAACAAAATAAAATTGCTCAAAAAAATTAATTAATCAATAGAAACATACTCCACCTCAACTATGGAGCTACTCTGGTGATGAACTTGATACCTAGAACTATGCAACGCAGGAAATCCCAAATACCAAGTTTCTCCATAACCGCCAAAAACCTACTAGTCCAGAACAACACGAAATCAAATCCATTAAAAAAAGAAAGAAAAACAAAAATCAAATTTCAAATATCAATTCGACAAATTAAGGAATGGATTCGGTTATAATAACCTTGTAAGCAGAGTCTCGAAGACATTGAGGACTCGTCTGAGAGTGCTCCGGTCGGTGCGAGAGGAGCCACCGGTAGATTCCAGCCAAACTGCCTCTCGGAATCCGACGAAATCCACGATAAAATAACATTTTCCCTTCGAGAAAATTGGGGCGGCGAGGTTTTGGGAAAAAGAGAGGGATTTTAGAGAGAGAGAAGGTCAAATGGTAAAGAACGTAGCCGAGTTTGAGGGGTGTTTAAGTAGTTGTTTTTGTGTATCTAATGACGACGGCGAAGCTTGGCCATGAATGAATAATCAGATACTACTGCACTATTTCTTTTTTAAAGTCATTTTTCAAAATGTCCTTACTTTTTCTACTCTTTTTTTTTTGGGGTTTTAATTTTGTATTTTTTCATTATTGAGTGAGTGAAAACGACTTATTTTATTAATGTTTTTAACGTGTTTTTTTCTCCTGATTGGGATACAACTATGTTACTGTTTCTTTGAGAGTAAATATGTTAACATTGGCATTTATCAAAATTCAAAAGCTTACCTGAATTGGGTACGTATTTTAACTTATTAGTTTTAATTGTAATAATATAAAATTTTTATATATTATGCTGTAAGGTAAAAATATGATGTCAATTTTAACTATAACTAAGTGATAATTGTGTTTGTAAGTTCAACAATTTTTCTTTTTTTTTCTCATTTTTGGTAAAAAAAAGACCGCCAGATAATGTTTTTCATGGGACTAATTGCTACCGTTGACACGGTGTACTATAATTTGTATTGTTTTTTCCTGGTTCATGTAGGGCATGATCTTTTTTTTAATTTAGAAAATCATATTTCTCATTTCAATGGCTCGATTAAAAAAAATTAAAGAAAAAAAAACTACTCATTGGTGCCATTGGTTACTCATCTTTCTAAGAAGTAATTGTTTGGTCTTGATTTTCTTTTTTTATATTAAAGTGTGTTTGACAATGTCAGTTTCAACTAAAACTTTTCAGTGCTATAATGTAAAACTGTTACATGCTATAGTATTAAGAAAAAATAAGTTACAGTATTTATCTCTCACATCAACAGTCTTTTAATCAAAATTAGTTAGTCAATCAGCTTGTGACCTTTTTATTCTTCACAATTTGATTTCAATATAATTATAGGTTGTTTGGGGTTATAGTTCTAACCACACAATTTCAACTACAAATAATGTAAAATCTCACATGTTATAGTGTAATTTAAAATTTTATTATAATCTAAAGTTTTTATATGTTACAGTATGCAGTTCCAATTACGAAGTTTCAACTTTTCTTCCAAACACCTTATTAATTTTGTTTTGACAAAATTGACTGTAAGTTTTGGAAATTTGATTAAGTCAGTCACATCACGATGAATTTAAAATTTTATTAAAACATACGTACATAATATGCATAATATTCTTGTATTTTATTGTATAACTCTCCTAAGTTAATTAAGAGCCCATTTGGTTGAAGGGTTCACAAAGTTTGAACTTGAAATTTCCCTTGAATCAATATTTGACAACCAAAAACTTAAACTCATTTTAAACCATGATGTGATAGTTTGAACCCAAAATTCCCTCTAAATTTGGAATTACTTTTCCTTGTTTTCAAGATTTTGAACCCTTTTCAAATTTTTCATTTCAAACCAAAAAATTCAAGTCATCATATCGATTTAAAAATTACACTACATATAACAACTTAGTAATTTTTTAGAATATTTTAAAAATAACAAAATTTTGTAGCAATTGCTATTATAATTATTTATGTTTTTTATGCTACAAAAATGCATAGTAATTATCTTACTATGTTTTAGAAATAACAATTATGTAGCAATCGCTATTATAATTGTTCATGTTTTATGCTACAAAATAGCGTAGTGATTATTGTAATTTTTGTTACTTTGTAAAATGATCTAAAAATTTTGCAATATTTCAAGAAGACTAATGAAATTGTATTACGTGACTAACTTTTCCTAAAATATTTGCTAATTGCGACCTAGCTAAGGCATTCATTATGACCTATAAATTCACAAAAGCTTAATCACTCGATTTTTCACCAGCCTTTCTCTATGAGCGTGGTCCGTCCCCTCCCCTGAGTTTTGTCCCTTCTCCACCATTCTTGGTGGCTTGAGATGGAACTAAATCCAATATATAGGCTAATATATTAAATAAATATGAATTAAAGGCTATCAGATAAGGTTGTCTAATTAAAAGTGATCAATTTGAGTTTTGGGCTTTTAATGCATTATTAAGTGTGTGTCTCCTATGTGTAGAGACCAAAATATAATTACTGATTTTATAATGGGCTAAATTGGTAATTAAGGATAACTGTTAGGGTTTAGCAGTTATAAAAAAGAGTTGCGGTTCCCAAATTAGTACGTACATTATTTTTCTGTTCCTCATCTACAGAGAAATTACAAAGGCATACTGTGACAGAGGACTTACATACCAGACTTGGAAGATTCTCAACCTACAGACCCAGGATTCACATCATATCTATGGATTTAGGCTAGCTTCCGCATCTTATTAATTTTTTACTTGATTTGACATGAATGATCTTGGGTGATAATAGTTTTCATCACAATTTTGTTCTTACAAGTGGTATTTAGAGCCTTTTCATGTAAAATCATTGGAAATCAATAATTTCTAGATGTGATTCTCGTAGAAAAATTCTCAAATTTAACAATCTATGGTTTTTTAAATTTGTTGAATTTGAGAACAATTGTTTGGAGAAATTTTGGTTTAATACTTTATAGTATACATCATTCAGTTGAATTTGTTTTATATATATATATATATATATATATATATATATATATATATTCGGTTAAAAATTGGTTGTTTATGGATTTAGCTGGGTTCTTTTTTTATATATGTAAAAGATATATATATAAAACAAACAATAGTAAAGGGGTGGATCTGTAAAGGGTGACCGGCGGCATCCTTACTGTTGCCAGCTAAGGACTTTGGCGGTTGCCGTGAGGCCGCGCCGAAAAGAAGAAGCCACAGCTAGAAGGGAGAGCGGCGACCAAAATCCGTGTGAGGGAGAAAAAAAAATTATTAAGGATTCTTTAAGGGCTTTTGCCGACGGTTGGCCCTGCCACCACTAGCGTCGGCCTTGTCTGGGCACGGCCTTCAAGCCGCGTCGGTCAGCAAGAGGCCACGGCAAGAACAGGAAGAGCGGTGGCCTATAGCCACAGCCCAAGAAACTCCAAAAAAAAGGGGGCTATTGGCCGACGGTTAGCTCTGCGATCGCCAACGTCGCCCTTTCCGGTTGCAGCCCAAGGGCACCTCCTGGATAGAAGCCGCAGGTGCAGAGGCGGCTGCAAGTTCGTCACCCAAGGGGTCGAAAGTATGGGGATGAGGACTAGGTGAAAGTATGGGCTTCGGCCTGCGGCTTGGAAGATCCATGATGGGTACAGAGAAATTAATTTTCTCTATGGATTTACGTACCAGACTTGGAAGATCCTCAACCTACGGACTTAGGATTCACATCGCATCTATGGATTTAGGTTAGCTTCTACATCTTATTAATTTTCTCGATGATTTGACATGAATCGTTCCGGGTGATAATGGTTTTCATAACAATTTTGTTCTTACAGCGTGTCCTTTGTGGTCCTTACTATCATGGAGGATATCTACCAAAAGTGGAAATCATTCTCAATCACCTCTGAATAGGGTACGATCCTAGGAATTAATGATTCTTTACTGGATAAAGGAAATTGCAAGTATGGTTTGTTAGGCAAGCTGTTGACTGTGCAAGTCTTCAACAAAAAAGCTTTTAAGTCTGCCATGGCCCGTGCTTGGAATGTCTCAAGTTCGTTGGAGATTAAGGAAGCAAATGATAATCTGTTTATTTTCTACTGTGGTCATGAGGATGACAAAAACAAGGTTCTTGATGGTGAGCCCTTGATTTTTGACAAACCTCTCCTAGCTTTAAAAGACATTGAAGACACGGATAATATGGATAGGGATAGCCTCTCCTTTATAAAATTTTGGGTCCAATTTCACAAACTACCTATCTCTAATGTCTCACCCATGATCGGAGTACACCTTGGTGAGGAAGTTGGAATTAGTTTGAAGCTTGATACTAACCATAATGGAATGTGTGCTGGCTGTTTTCCTAGAGTAAGGGTGCCGATTGATACGTCAAAGCTGCTTAGAAGGGTCATTTAAACTTAATTGGGCTCCTCTTGTCAGATTGCTTGGCTTGAGGTTAAGTATGAAAAACTCATAGATTTTTGTTACTATTGTGGCCACATTGGACACAGTTGTAGAAGCTACAAGTTCGGGGAGGTTTTAACGACACAACCGAATGAAGGCTTTGGTAACAGATGAGAGCTAAGAGGGATAGTGCTTGGAAAATTTTCTAGAATTTTGCGTGGTCAGGGCAAAACAGCACCACTGCATATAAATTGGTTGGCGATTGTTTCTCACCATTATAGGCAAACAAAGTAGAGCGACGGTTTGCTTTCCACCCTAAGCACTCTACCTCGAGAAAGGATCAAAAAGGAAAGGCGGCTTGCCCCTTCCAAATCGACACATGACGTGGGTGGTATTAAGTTACAGGTGGCAAATGATGCTACTCTCCCATTAAAGGAAACCAAAGAAGCTTTTGTACTAAACAACACTCTTGATGTGTCGTTTAAAGATCACATGATCACTAAAGAGGTTACGAAGGTCACGGGACTAAGGAGGAAAAGTTAGGAATTAGGCTTTACAATAGAATCTTCTGATGTTATTAGGCCTAGGGAGTTAAGTGAAGAACTTCTTTTTTTTTACAACCCAATCGAATGGCAGCTAATCATAAAATGAGCAGAGTTGTGCCATTGTGAAGGGAACTGTTCTCTCTCGACTCATTGTTGCCTAGCTAGCTAATCTTTATCGTTGGAACAAAAAACTCTGGTAGATTGGTAGCTAAAAGCTTTAAACAAAAGCAAAGTATAGACTACTTCAATACATATTCTCTGGTAGCTAAGTTAACATCCACTAGAGTGTTATTTGCAATTTCTCCAATATATAATTTACATGTGCACCAAATAGATGTAATGATAGCTTTTTTAAATGATGATATTGATGAGGAAATCTAAATGGAAAACCCGAGGGGTCAGTGTCTCTTGGAATTGAGAAAAAGGTTTTCAAGTTAATCAAGTCACTTTATGGATTACAACAAACACCAAAACAATTGATGAGATCATGAAAATACACATTTCTTATGGCTAAATATCATCATTTTGTATTAACATTTCTCATTAAATTTCTTAGTTATAGAAATTGTGTGTTAATTAGTATTTTAGTATGTTTGTATGAAAATGTGTTTAAAAATATGTTTTTAGTGTGCTTTTATGTTTAATAATATTTTTAGTAATTTTTAGAATCATCTTTGTGTGTTTGATAATTAATTAATTTGTAAATAATCAAAACTGTAAGAATAATATTATGTGCTTTTTTTTTAAGCTTTACAGTATTTGAAAATAAGTTTTGAGTCTGTAAATATGTTTTATAATATTTCTAGTAATTTATAAAAATATTTTCAAGTCTTAAATAGTATATTTGTTAAGGTTTGTTAACTTTAAAAGTTTTAATCTATTTTTAGTAATTTTAGAGTGTTTTATTGTAAAATAAATATATTTTTTAATTATTGTAGAAATTATGTTTGTAAAATAGTTAATTTTAGTTTATTAATTTTATTTTAGATTTAAAATCTAGAAGAAAAACAGCGCGAAAACGGGCTAAAACAAACCACAAATGATCAAAAATAAAAAAGAAATTAAAATACAAGGCATTTGGTAGCATCTCAGTCGTTCGATCATACCTCCAAGCCGATACAAGCCATCCGCATGTCCAGCCCCTAAGTCTATTGCGCCTGATTCCACATATGCCTGCTTTCCTCTCCATCCGATCAATTTACCAATCAATGATCTAGCAGTCCTCAGCGTGCCATTTTAGTTGTCCAATCCACATCGTTGCTACAGTTTAAGTAAGCATTATCTACGATTTTCAACGCGTCCTTACTGCGCTCTAGTGCTTGGCGTTCCACTAGATTGTAGAGAAATCAGCCTTGTCAGGCTAATTCACCCAAGAAAGAAACAAAAAAAAAAGTTAAAAAAAAGGATTCAAAAATTTATAGGGCGGCATAGTTAATTCAAAAAATCCCAAAATATGCTAAACTGTCATCTTACTCATTTTCAACCTAAAAATATCTAATAAAATAATAAAAATAATAAATAAATAATGTAAAAATTCATGCAAATAGTAGATTTTTCTCTACTATAAATATCCCCCTTCCGTGCATTGTAATTCACACCATTCTCCAAATTTTGGAGTTAATTCTCTTCTTTTCTCTCTTTATAGGTTGGTTTTCTCCTAGTTTTAATTTTATGTTTTTGTAAAATATTTCTAATTTCTATGTTATAAAATAGTTGTGCTTAGAAAAATTATGTGTGTTTTTATCTTCAATATGTCTTTTTAAATTTTCTTTTTGCTGAGGAGAAAGGGAGAAATTCTAGCAAAATTAAGGAAAATATTTTTAGTTTTACAATGTTTTTTGAGTTGTTATAATGCCTAAATCATTTTTACAAAACTTATGATTTTCATGATAAGTTAGCTAAAACTCTTGCAAAATTAAGTTTTAATTTGTTGTAGACATAGCTAGCACAGGTAATGCTTAGAAAAACTTTGATAATTTATTGACAAAGAATGGCACATAAATGCTCAACTGTAAATTGTGTTGGAAATTTTAGTTAGTTAATTTTGAAATCATACATATTTATTAAAAATAAGTTTTTAACGCATTATAGATATGAATTGGCACATTAAATGCTTGGTAACTCTTGATTATTATAGACAAAAGATGGCATATTGCATACTTAAACTATTTTAATAAATAATTTTAGAAAAAATAAAATATATTCAAGTTAATTGCCAAAATTGAGCCTTAAATTCTCTGTGTTGTTAAAATTGTTGTTTCTTTGAAGTTAATTTGCACTTATTACTAAAGTCTCATTTACCATTCTAATTTAAGTCATATTTCTTGTTGTTGAAATTCCAAAAATCACAAAAAAATTGAAAAATAGAAAAAGTAAAAAATATGTAAATATTGTAAATAAATGGTAAATAATTAACTTTAATCCTTAAATTTTTCAGCTAAAACTAAGATAACTATATATTAGATCTTTGCAATATCTTTTCCCTGTGCGATCAACCTTGGATTCACCGAGTTTTATTAGTTGCACAACTTCATACTTAAGGTTATATCAGACTTACACTTTTAGACCTGAACAACAATGACATGAGAAATTTGATTTAGTTATATTATCTTATGGTCTAAAGCATATTAATACCGATTGTTAGACATGATGCCTTAAGGAGTAAAATGTTGTAAAATTTTTTTGGAGACATTTTATTAATAAAGACTTCATTTATTATTAACATACCAAATGTTGTCCTCTTTGCGTTCATATTTGCTGAATGTATGATAAGCAAACAAAAGTCTGAGACTGTCAGTCTAAACCTTTAAGAATCAGGCATCTGATAAACAGATTATGCGAAATGCATGAATTTTAAACATGATGGTCTAAATCATAAGATCTACAATTGATGGAATAAAGTTGGGCATTTTATTCATGCTAAGATTGTTATGTTGTCTACATCCCTAACGGAGATGGCTTGTCTTGGCCATCGGAGTGGGACTCGTAAGTAGAAACATTGTTACATTGTTATAGGTGACAATGTATTAGATGGAGACATAAAGTTGAATTTATTTGGATTTATAATTTTGTCCGTGTAAATCAATTCACTTTAGTGGAGTAGCGTTAAAGTTAATAATTATAAAATATGTATATGGGATCTTATATTTTATAATTATTAGAGCTTGAACTATATAGGTCCATCATGTCTCCTTTGCTAGCTCATAATAAATCCTATAATGATACGGCGTGCTTGTCCAACAAATTAATGACTTATGTTAAATTATTAGATTGGTTAAAATTTGATAGAATCAAATAATTCCTGTATGTTTATCGGTTAAATTAATTTTGTAAATTAATTCAAGATAAACATATTGAATTATTGAGATAATTTTATTTTCTATGAGATTATCCAGATATGGCTGTTTTGATTAGATAACTTTTTTATTAGGTTATTTGAATTAAAACTGAGGCCTTATCTAAACAATCTCGGGTGAGAAATAAAAGATTCTTAGGGATTATATTGTCACAAATTCGACAGGCTGATCTACTAGTTCGACCTGCCGATAAAGTAAGTTTGGCAGGTCGATGAATAAGTTCAGACTACTATTCTAACGATTATCTAATTACGTGCTTTAGATGCAATTTTATTCAAATTCAAATTTTTATCAAAAGTTGATTCAAATTCAAATTTTTAAGGCCTTATCTAATAATGATTAACCCCAGGTCTGACCTTTATAAATAGAGGGTGAATTTTCTCAGTTATTTAGATGAGTTGAGAAGTTTAGAGTGAGTGCTCTTGTGTAAAAAAAGAGCTGTTATTCACAATCAAGAACCTTAGCTCTAGGTCTTCTCAATTGGTTGGAAGGAGAGTCACTGGAGGAAAAGCTATACGACATGTGCCGACATACACTCTGATCGTGGATAGAGAATAACAAAGAAGACCAATTGGTTGAAGCACTTTTGGAACGTTCTTCTCTTCACTAATTGTGGCGACTCTTTGGCATACAAAAGGTTAGTAAGATCTGATTAATTTATGAATATAGCATGTCAAACTTGTGTTTTGAAAAATTACTTTGATTTAAAAAAATTTTAAAATTTTGTTGCGTACTAGTTTTCTAACACCGATAAATACACATATTCTAAATTTACAAATGATTTTGATGTGACTATATGTTTGTATGTCGATGACTTGCTTATCTTTGGAACAAATATGTAAAGGGTAAATGATACTAAGAAGTATCTAACTTCACAATTTAGGATGAAAGACCTTGGTGAGGTAGATACCATCTTAGGTTTGAAAGTAAAGAAGCATAATGGGGCTTACTCATTATGTCACTCTCATTATATTGAGAAGGTGCTTCTTAAATTCAATCATTTGAAGTTTGAAGAAGTTAATGCCCCATATGATTCTAATATTAAATTATTAGATAATGCCAGCCAAGCGGTAGCACGGCTAGAGTATGTTAGTGCAATTGGTAACTTGATGTATGCTATGCATTATTCAAGGATAGACATTGCTTTTGCGATGTACAAAATACCAAGGTTCATGAGTAGCCCAAGTGTTGAACATTGAAGCGCAATTGGAAGGATTCTTGGTTATCTTAAAAGGATCATTAATTTGGGTTTGTTTTATAATGATTATCCCACAATACTAGAAAAGTACTCAGATGCTAGTTAGATAACCAATGCAAATGATAATAAATCCACATCTAATTAGATTTTTACAATCACAAGAGAAATCGTGTCTTGGGCTTCTAAAAAACAAACATGCATAACCCGCTCAATGATGGAAAATGAGTTTATAGCTTACCGCTAAAAAAAAAAAGAAAAAAAAAAGCAAAATGGCTAAGAAATTTAATGTATGATATAAAGTTGTGGCCACAACTGTTCTTATCTAGTTCTTTTTACTATGATAGTGAAGCTACATAGTCTAGAGCTTATAACAAAGTGTATAATGGAAAGTCTTGACATATTAGCTTGAGACACAAATATGTAAAAGAACTAATAACAGATGATATTATTAATGTTTTTTATGTTAGGTCGAATAAGAACCTAGCGGATCCCTTGACAAAATGTCTTTCGAGAGACTTAATCAAACATACATCTAGTGAAATAGGACTAAAAGCTTTTATGGAAGAGTCATTAATGATGGTAACCCAACAATATAATACTTGTATCGCTATTTCATAGTTAAATGGGTAAGAACAAGTCACCGTTATGTGACCGGTTTGGCACTAAAACCAATTTCGTGGGATGTTTAGTGTAAGTGACTACGTTGTTGAGGTTGAGTGTATACTCATAATGAAGTTCAAGTCTCAAAGTAGCTATAGACATGATTTAAAACTTAACCTGAGTGAATATAAAAAAAATGGTGCCGTTTCTAACAAGATCATCGTTTAGTCTTGTATATGTTCATAAATCCAAGATAAAGTGCAAGGCCTTGGTAGTGCTAAATGATTGGAACATATTTTGAAATCTAGGATAGCTCATATGTTATATATTTTTAGTATTTGCTTATGAGACAAAGTTCAATGCAAGGCATACTATTATCTTGTTAATACTTTAAAGTACATTCACTACTTGAAGGTAAAAATCAAAAAATAGCTTCTTGTATATATGAGTTTATGATTGTTGAATCTGAAGAAATATTACATCAAGTGGGGGATTGTTAGAAAGAATGCAATATCTCTCATGTGTTGTAAGATAATTAGAAACATTAAAGAATATGAAAATATATATATTTTCTAATGTATTAAGTATTAGCATGTAGCGGTATGGCGCTGAAGAATTAAAACAACAAAAATGGGGTAGAGATCCCTGCGTCAAGGAACACCAAGGTTGCTCTGGCATCGCAGCACCCACAGTGCTCTTTAGCACATTTTTTGTGTTTTTGCTGTCAATGTTCTAGCACCAAAAAGCTGGCATTGGGCACTTGCCTAAGGTGATGTATGCTGAAGTATTGTGTCTTTTAAGTTATTTCAAACTGGTGTACTTGTTGGTTGTATGTTTATATACAAACATGAATGTCTATTACCAACGAACATATCTGTTGTAATAGTTGTAACATTACATGAAGAGATGCCTTTATAAATAAAGAGGCATCTTCGTATGAATGGCTGCATGTGTTGCAACAATTATATCGGTTTATGAAATGGCACTCTTATGTTTTACTAATTCTCCAAAAAATTTACAAATTTCACTAATGTTATAGAACACAATATTATTACTAAATATCTTGATTTTGTGTTCAAGAATTTATTGCATCTTGGAAGATTTGCCATTAAACTCGTTAGCCAACTTTATTTAAGTAAGGGTTAATAAAACCTTTAAAAAAGTATGTCAATTTGCCTCAAACTCTTCCTTATTTCTAGAAACTCAAGCCTCTATTTCTTGTTCAATACACATACACTCCAACACACGCACACTCATATATATATATTTTTGTGTCATAAAAAGGACAAGTAGGTGACGACAAATCCATTTTTCATTCAAAAGTCCATGCCCAAACTATCCTTTATGTCATACACAAGATAAATATATCATATATATGATTCAACAAAGGTATCATATACGTCTAGAAAAATAAACCAAAATTTTTATTACAAAAATAATGTTTCAGATTAATAGGCACATATTTCTTTTTTTTTTCTTTTCTTTTTTAATTTGAGGGTGAGGGATTTAAAATTGTTTGGGGTTGCCCCTATTACCCTTTTTGTTTAAAAACCTTAAATCCCTCTGAAAAAAAAAAAAACTCTCTCCCTCCCTCCTTCCCTCTCCTTAGGCGCGTTGTCACTATTTTCCTATCTTGTCTCTCTCTTTCCCCACCCCTTCTCTCTCTTCAGTCACTCATGCTTTCTTGCTCCTATCTATCTCTCCCCTTTGTCAAAAACCAACAAATCACAAATGAGGATGGCATTTTTACTTGTAGGTGTGGGTATCCTTTGGTATCTATCCCGATTAAGATAGGTATGGGGGATGCCATATGTTGGTGGAATCTGATATGGGGGTTAAAATTACCCCCAAGTTAGGGGCGAAGCGGGGTTGGGGGAAGCTCCCTTGCTTATTGGTTATATGATATTTTATTTTTTTTTTATTTTTATTTTTTATTTTTTATTTTTATTTTCTACATATATATGTATTTATGTGTGTGTGTATGTGTTAGTATATGTATTTGTATATATTTTTATATATAAAAGCTGATGTATGAAATTTTAATGAAAATGAAAGATGGAAACTGACTTTGAAAAGCATGATCAAGAAATAGAGTTTACATAAAGCTATAACGAGTATGTGCAAAAAAAAAAATAATGTTTTAAGTATTTCAATGTTGTGGTTTATTTTACAAATCTAGTTTTTAGATTGATGGAGTTTGGATTTTACTTATGATTTATTTTTATAAGAAATAAATGATTATGTTGCTAAATATTACAATTTGTATAATGGAACTTGATTTGAGTTTAATAATGTTGCAACAATTCTAAAACTCTTAATAAGTAAATGAGTAAGACATTAGGATAGCTCCCTTGATGAGGATTCCCGACCCCAACCCTATCTTAAATCAGGCGGGTATAGGACCACAAGAGTTGTAGAGTATGGGGATGGGGGAAGCATACCTGCCCCGCCCTCGTTCCATTGCCATTCCTAATCACAAATTCACTTCGCCAAAACCCATCATCATCGAACGTGAAAAGCTGTGAAGATCACGAGCTCTATGATCTCTTCTCTAGCGTTGATTTGACTAATATATTAGACATATATGTCCTAAGGAGTAAAAATGTGATATGTTTTTGGATACATTTTTATCAATAAAGAGTTTATTTATTTTTCATATACCAAATTTTGTCCTGTTTACGTTCATATTTGTTGAATGCATGTTAAGCAAATAAAAGTCTGAGACTATCGGTCTAAACTTTTTGTGGCGTCCGACGCGGGCCCCACCTCAAGCCTCCATAGGACCCACCTTACGGCGCCCCCGGACTTACGACTCTTATTGGTAAACCGTTCCTGTGCCATCCCACTCATCCGTACTGTCCCCTATGGGGCCTTCTGGCCCCTCAGGGTTTTCTTTCGCGTCCCTCGGGTTCGAACCTCAAACCTCCTTTAAGAGGTTCTTATTTCCATCTCAAGTGCCAATTGAGTTATTGGTAAACCGTTCCTGTGCCATCCCACTCATCCGTACTATCCCCTCTAGGGCTTTTGGCCCCTCAGGGTTTTCTTTCGCGTCCCTCGGGTTCGAACCTCAAACCTCCCTTAAGAGGTTCTTATTTCCATCTCGAGTACCAATTGAGTCTCAATTGGTACTCGAGATGGAAATAAGAACCTCTTAAGGGAGGTTTGAGGTTCGAACCCCAGGGATGCAAAAGAAAACCCTAAGGGGCCAGATGGCCCTAGAGGGGACAGTACGGATGAGTGGGAAGACATGGGAACAGTTTACCAATAAGAGCCGTAAGTCTAGGGGCCCCGCAAGGTAGGTCCTATGGAGGCTTGAGGCGGGGCCCGCGTCAGATGCCACAATAAAACAATTGTAACAACCGCCATACTTTTATGTAACAGATTAGGTTAAATAAGTAATGACATTAAATAATTTCCCTATTGATATATGATGTATTGTTACTAACTATGTTTTTTATTTTATTTTAAGTATTATAACAGGTGATGGCCACATGGAATTAATATGCTTAAGTGTTCAAATGTTCATGTCATTTATGTAGTGTGTTTAACTTTATTTTTTTATTTAATGTTTTGATATGGCAGTTTGGCAGGCCAAACCTTCAAGTTCGGCAAGCCGAATTGTCCCTCTCAGAATGGCCGGCTGATAGAATTTAATCGGTAGGCTGGACCTCATGCCTTCGACAGGCCAAACTGAGCGGTCGGCAGGCTGAAGACAGTTGACGAGCAATCAGCAGAAATCAGTTAAAATTGTGACATTGATGGATGGATATAATTGGATGATTAATGGTGATTGATTAGCATATTTTTTGGTTTGTTTCCTTAATCTTGGTAATTAAATGTTTGACTTTCATTGATGATTAGATTAATTGATAAGGTTTCACATTTTGAGAATTAAAATATGGTAAGCAAGAATAAATCATTCACTTTCCCTAAAATCCCCTCAATTTCCCAAGATTAAACACGCCAATTTTGGGAAAATTTTGCTGCCACTTCAAGACTTAATCCTCCCCACATATCACTCCCAAAATTTCACGAATAATTTTCTTTATCATTTTTCATTCTCTCTAAAAATTGAATCAAACTCTTCTCTCTTTTCTCCACATTTCTCTACCCTTTTCGCTCCCTCAATTCTCCTGCAAATAATTGAATGAAATATTGAGTTTCTCCTTAGGTAAATTCGAAAGAAGTTTGAAGAAAACCGTTCGAAGGTAAGAAACTCGTTCCAAGCATCTCTAAAATTTTATTTATTCTATAATTTGACTACTATAACTTTTACTAGGAATTTCCGTTTGCTCTGAAATTTTAATATGTTATCCATGTATGTGTTATGTGATGTTTCTCCAAATTTCACGTTCATTGGATTTTTTTATATTGAGATATGAATTTTCTTCTCTCTGCTACTCATAGAAAATTGATGTTGATTAGTTGTGTTGCACAAAAATATAGGTTTTGTTCATAATGCAAATGAGTGTTATTTCCCACGAAATTTTACAAATATGTTCATGTATATGTTAACTCATTGAGATGAATATTTTATGTGTTATGGAATTTTCATTAAGACTAGGTCATGAAATTGCTTTATCAATGGATTTTCAGACTTGTGTTCTGTGACATTTTTTTTATGATTAGATGAATTTAAATGGTGATGAAATTTCTTGTGTTTTTGTAGCTATATGTTAATAGGTTGTCATATGAATTTTAGGGTCATAATAATTTTATTTAATTTATTGGATTATGATAATTGTACGAAACTCACTGCTTAATATGATGGAAGTTGTTTTGCTACTATTTTCCATGCACGTTTTGGACTGTTTAGTATTTATTTAAGGATAATTTTTGGATATGTTGAAGTTCTTGGTGTATATTATATGTAGTATTTTTATGGAATTATTTTAGGACATAAATAATTTATTATAAGAATGCAAGTATGGAATGCTCACTGTTTTGTTATTGCTTGCAGTTTTGGAAGTGTAAGTTATGAGGCTTGTTTAAGTTGACATATGAAATTTTTATGGCCAATGAAAAATCATGGTAATATGTTTATATGTTAACTTTGTCCCTGGCAAGTTTGGTGCCCAAATTATGTATGAATTTCAAGTTATCGAGTTATGAATTCATAAAGGTCAGTTAGCTTTTATGTTGACAGTTTTGTTCTAATGTATGTTTTCAAGAGATAAATGTATGAGTAATGTAATTTGGTATTGGAAAATGTTATGTGGTGTTGAATGATTTCATGAAAATTTATGTTAATTCCATTTTAAATGAAGGTATGACATAAACACACTAAGAAGTGAGCACATCAAGACCGCGGTGACGTCACCTACCATTTCAATTAAGGTTAAGTAAGCTATACAAGTAAGTACATTCTCACATGCAACATGATATGGTTTGATAAAAGTTTGAAATTATGTTCATAATGATATCTAAGATGTATCTATGATGGTTCCATTTAATGTTATTTATGAAAGATTTAATGTTTAAAAGTTATGCATGTTTGTTGATGACGTATTTCAAAGTATAAAAGTATATAAATATGTAGGTATATAAGTATATATGTATCACCTAAATAAGTGGTGCATACCCATGTTTATGTTATGTTTATGATACGATGTCATGATTGGATTAGGACTAGCTACCCTTCTCTTCTCATGACAACGCGCCTAAATTGATGATTATGATGCAACACTTAGGCACTTAAGATAAAATGAACAAAGTTTTAATATAGATCATGTAATGAAAGATATGTTTTATATGAAATTGTGCTTAGAACACTATTATGATGATGATTACGGTAAAGTTGTTCATTAAATGTTTTAATTTTGTGAGATATGAAATGTACTTACTAAGTTTAGCTTATTCAGTTTTGAATCATGTTGCAGATAAGGGTAAGAAAGCTATAGAATAGGCAGAGGACAAAGACGAGCGTGTGAATCTTGAACGATAGATTGAAAATGGAAGACGCCAAGAAGAAAAAGTTTTAAATTTATGAACCATGTTTTATTTTTTTAGTATATTTATTTTTCGCACCTTGGGATATTAGAATTTGTTTTAAGTAAATTTTTTTTATATAGTTCGGCCTACTAACCATGATTGGTCAGACTACCGAAGAAATTATCGGCTTGTCGATTGCCTTGTAACGGCCTACCAATTTTATTGATTTTGAAACCTTATTTTACAGAGCCTCGGGCGGCTTGCTGAAGGTTGAACTTCGACCTGCCGGTCGAGTTCGGCCTGCCCAAGTCACAAGTTCGGCCTGTCGAACTGTGTATGAAGATTTTCAAAGATGTTTTAAAAAGTTTATTCAACTTACATTAGTATTAATAAATTATTCAAGGGATGTTTATAATCAAGTAATTTATAATAATATTATTATAAAAAAAATGTACGTCGGGATCCTGGGGTATGTTTCCATTAATGTTTGAACAAATAGTATATCTTAACTTAAAAGTATTAAGGAATGAAAGTAACGATATCTGTGACGTCCATAAGGGGGCGTTACACCATTAAGAATTGGGCATATGATAGACAGATTATGCGGAAGACACGATTCTTAAGGTGACGGTCTAAATCATAAGAACTACAATTAAAGAAATAAAGTTGGGTGCTTTATTCATGTAAAGATTGTTATGTTATTAATATCCCTAACGGAAGAATGTTTGTCTTGGCCATCGGAGGTGGACTCTGTTGTCTTGACTTGTGTCTTTTCATATACCAAAGGGTGACATCCATATTTTAATAGTGGTACGCATGCCAGTACATTAGAGGCATGACTCTTGATAGCGTAGACCTATTATTCATATATATAGAATCCATGGCTCCTTTTTAGGAGTAGTTGATATCCTTTTATATGTGTTATCCTATAATTGGAAAACAAGAGTGCTCAACCATTTAGATACATAGGTGTAACCGAATGGTATACCGTCTTTGGATGGTAAGTTTTTTGATTGTGAGATAATAGAATGTAAGACAAAAATAATCAAGAAGGTAAAACAAAATTTATTCTTAAGCCGATTATGGATATCCTATGGGGATACGATACATTATGATATATCATGGAGACATAGCTATACGGGCTTCGTAATTCTATATAGTTCGAGAGTGCAGCTCTGAGCTTTTAGTGGAGTAGCGTTGGAGTTGATAATTATGAAATGTATATATGGGATATTGGGTTTCATAATTATCAAGGGCTTAAACTATATACGTCCATCAAGTACCCTCTGCTAGCTCATCAAAATCCTGTAACGATACGGCATGCTTTTCCAATAATGGGTGACTTGTGTTAAATTATTAGATTGACAGAAAATTCGATAGGATTAGATAATTTATGTCTGTTTATCGGTTGAATTAATTTTGTGAAAATTAATTTAAGATAAACTTGTTGAATTATCGAGATTAGATCATTCATGTCTGTTTATTAGTTGGTTTAATTTTCAATAAATTAATTCAAGATAAACTTGTTGAATGATTAGAAATATTTATTTTCCTAAAGATTATCTAGATATGACTGTTTTAATCACATAACTTCTCTATTAGGTTATTTTAATTAAAACTGAGGCTCTAGCCTAAGGATCTTGTGTGGGAAATAAAAGATTTACAAGGATCATTTATCATAAGTTTAGCAGGCCAATCTTTAAGTTCGGATTGCAAATGGAGCAAGTTCGACAGGCCGATCTACCAGTTTGACCTACCAACCGAGTGATAAATAGATCATATGTTTTCATACGGATTTTATTTGATATTGGTTCTTATTTGAATTTTCAAGGTCTCATCTGATAAGGACTAACCCCTGGGCCCAGCCTCTATAAATAGGAGAGTGAGACTCATTATTATTTAGATCAATTGAGAAATCTAGAGTGAGACTCTACCCGTGAGACTTTGAAACTCCCCGAAAAGCTCTTGTTCACAAATCACAAACACTAGCTTTGTGTTTTCTCAATTGGTTGGAAGGAGAGTCACCGAAGAAAGGTTGAACGATGTGCGCCCACTCGTATGCGGTCGTGGATAGAGAATAGCAAAGAAGGCCAATTGGTTGAGGTCCTTCTAGAACGTTCTTCTCTTCATAGATTAAGAAAGCTTTTCTACATTTATGAGATTAGTAAGATTTGGTTAATTTATATATAGTGTGTGTCAAACTTATATTTAGGAAAATACTCTGGTATAAAAAATTTTAAAATTCCACTGCATATTATTTTTCTAACAATTGGTATCAGAGCCATGGTTTTCGCATAAATTTACAAGTTGTGATCATGCTATACGTATAAATTATGTGATCTTGATCTCTCCTATGCTTGAATTTAATTTTTAGAGAGTTGCACTCTAGGTTTCTATATATTTTTATGTTGTCATGGATTATGTGGTGAAGGTTTATTGATTAATTATGATTGGTTCAATTATTATTTATTTATGCCAGTTATAGTTTCTTAAAGGTTAGAATGTGTATTTAGGTTTTTCATGTAATTAGATGGCGAACAATCATCTCCGTCTAGGAATTATTATTTAATTTTAAATTTGTAAGAATTTTATAATTAAACAATTATTCGGAGAAGACTGATCTAGAAGATGGATATAGAAGATGGATGATTACAATCTATAGGTATTTCCTAAGTCTCTAATTTTATGTTTGTGAATTGTTGAAAATAAAATTGATAAATCACATTAAAATATGTATTTCTGGATGTTGTGATTTTTGCTCGTTCGATAGGCCAAACCCGCAAGTCCAATAGGCCGATGGTCTCAGATCGATAGGTCGGACTTCAGGTTCGACAGGCCATCCATGGAGCAGAAACCTGACGGCTCTAGTGGCAGGCTGAACTGTCATGATCGATAGGCCAACCTGAAAAGATCAATAGGCCGATGTATCATGACTGGTAGGTCGATCACAAAGATCGACATGCAAGCAAAGAGCTATAATTTTTTGAAAAATGTGTGTTTTTTGGCGTAGTTTTGATTTTATTTTTGGGACAATTCTAAAAAACATTAAATTTGGATATGACTGAAAATATGAAGTTTTTGATCTATGCGGGATTGAAGACTTGAAGATGGACATTACATGAAGAAGGATACAATTTGAAGAGTCAAGGATGAAGAATCGATAATATGTTTCGATTTATCTCTTGTAATATTTGTTTTCTTTTCTCTAGGGTGGAAGCATAATATTACAGTTATTTATTATTTTGCTTGTGGCTTTGCATGATTGTTTTGCTTGTCTACATTATAATATAATTTGTCATGTAAATGGATAACACGTCATATAGAATAGAGAGTGCCACTCATTAAAAATTGTTCATGCATTTATAAAATAAAACCTTGATTTCAAAAGAATGAGTAAGAGAAGGTTTTCGAATAGAGGACCTAAGGCCTCCATTGTTGGTCCATAGGTAGCACATGGTGGTTCTGAACCCAAGGAAGGGATTTCATCATGTACCAGACTGGGTCTCCGTGAGGATAATTTACTTTAGTATGGTTTATTGTTGATCACCCTAAGGTGACAATAATAAACCATGGATAAAGTAGTTGAAACGATGATTATACACTCATGTTAATTTTATTATTAACCTCCCCTAGGAGCTCTGTTAATAAAATTAATGGCCAAAGAAACGATTATTAATATATGTTGGACCATACAGGTCCTAGATGGCCTATATTAATTACGAAGGGATCCATGTTCCTAATTGAATTTGGCAAGTCCCCCCAAGGCGGCTTGTTGAATTCTGAGTTGGGAATTATCATTGTAAGGTTGTGATATTTTCAAGGTTTTGACACATAAACACATTTGTATATTTACATGATTGTGTTAACTTAGTAAACTATTATGATGTGTTTTCTTTTGTTTGGTATATGATTCTTTATTGTAGATTAAAAAATGTCTGAAAACGCTTTATCTTTGATACTTGATAAAAACCAACTAATCGGTGAGAATTTTAATGATTGGAAATAGAACCTAAATATCGTCTTATCCTTTGAGAAACTGACATTTATGTTAACCACACTGTGTTCTCCCAAACCTACTGGGGGATCCACTAATGAGCAAATCCAAGTGTATCATCACTGAATAGATGCTGACGATTAGGTCTGCTGTTATGTTATGGCTAGCCTGAATAACATGTTGCAGGCTCAACATGAAGATTATGAGACTGCTAAGCAGATCTTGGATAATTCTGAAGACATGTTTAGAGGCTAGGCCCTAAAAAAATGGCAAGGGACACTTTGGAAACTTTTAAACTACAAGCAAAGACAAGGGACATTTGTGAATGAGTATATGATGTTGGTCATGGGCTACCTTGTTTAAGCTCAAGCCCATGGAGCCAATATTGATGCCGAGTCACAGATGACTATGGCTTTTCAGACTTTGTCAAAGGAGTTCATCCCGTTTAGAGCTTATTTGAGTAATAGACAGGATGTTACCTTAATGGAGTTTATAAAGCAGTTACAGGAGTTCAAAAATCTGATCAGGGAAACTTCTGCTAGTAAAGAGGTTAACTTGGCAGGTGCATCCGGTTCCAATCATAATCCAAAGAATGGAAGGAAGCAAAAGGCTGAGAACGAAAAGGTTGGGCACATAAAGAAGAATTGCAAGGACTTCCTTTCCAAAGGTGGTAGGTGTAATCTTCTAGAAACTTATTTAGTTGAAGAATCAAGTGACACATAGGTCATAGATTCTAAAGCAACTAATCATGTTTGTATTTCTCTAGAGGAATTTTGGAAAATAAGAAGTTTACTCTGTGAAAACTTCACGTTTCGGATAGGGAATGATCCTTGGTGTTGGTTGAAGCAATAGGAGATGTCCATTTGTATTTTGATAATCACAGGAATTTAATTTTGTAAGATTGTTTTTATGTTCCTAAATTTAAAAGGAATTTAATTTTTGTAGCTTGTTTATTTAAAGACTCCTATTTGGTTTCTTTTAATAATAAAATAGTGATTTGTAAAACCAAATCTTTTAACTGTGATGGACGGATGCAAAACAACCTATATTTTATTAAACCTAAGATGGACTCACTACTGAACACTGAGGTTAATGATAATAACTCCAAAAGACCTAAGACTTCTCACTCTAATGAGACTTATCTTTGGCATTTGCGATTAGGTCATATTAGCATGAATAGGATTTAAAGGTTAGCAAGGGATGGACCTTTAAGTCACTTAAAGGTGGAACCACAATGTGAATCCTATTTGGAGGGCAAAATGACTAAAAGACCATTCGGATCTAAGGGCAATAGGGCCGAAGGGGTTTTAGAACTTGTGCATAGTGATGCTTGCGGACCTATGAACATTTGGGCACGAAGAGGGTATGAGTATTTTGTCACTTTTATTGACGATTACTCAAGGTATGAGTATGTGTACCTAATGCACCACAAAAGCGAAACTTATGACAAGTTCAGGGAGTTTCGAGCTGAAGTGAAAAGCAATTGGGTAGACCCATAAAGGCACTTTGATCTGATCAAGGTGGAGAATACCATTCTGATAAGTTCTTGGGACACTTATTAGATAATGGGATTTTATCCTATTTAACTACGCTGGGCACTCCGTAGCAGAATGGCGTAGCAGAGAGAAGAAATAGGACTTTGTTGGACATGGTTAGGTCCATGATGAGTTAGGTCCATGACGACCTGGAAGACATCCTTAAACCATATTCACATATGGGGGTGTCCGGCTAATGTCCTGTTTAAGGATGCAAATAAGTTGGAAGCACATTCAAAAGTTTGCATATTTGTAGGATATCCAAAAGGGACTAAAGGGAGTTATTTTTATAACCTAAAGGAAAATAAAGTCGTGATTTCAACTAATGCAACTTTTCTTAAGGAAAGTTACATGAATGACTTTAAGCCTCGAAGCAAAGTGGTGCTTGAGGAGTGATTCAATCACTCCAGGGGTTCCGGCAGAAACCACTCCAATCAGTGTAGAAAAACCAAACAAACCCGAACAACAACCTAAAGGGCTTCGGTGTAGTGGGAGGATCGGGCTTTAGCCCGAGAGGTATATATTCAATGGTGAGGCCTACTTGGCTGAACCGAATGAACATGATAGGGATCCTTACACTTACGAAAGGCAATGGAGGATGTTTATTCGAAACTCTAAACAGAGGCCACAAACACAAAAATGAAGTCTATAGAGACTAATCGGGTCTGGGAGCTTGTGGATCTTCCCGAAGGGGTAAAACCCATAAGGTGTAAGTGGATCTATAAGAGGAAAAAATGAGTGGATGGAAAGGTCGAAACTTTTAAGGCTAGACTGGTAGCTAAGGGAAACACGCAAAAGGAAGGAATCGATTATGAGGAAACCTTTTCACCTGTAGCCATGCTTAAATCCGTCCGCATTCTATTGTCTATAGCTGCTGCTCTCGACTATGAGATTAGACAGATGGATGTTAAGACGGCCTTTCTAAATGGCTATCTTGATGAGTCCATTTATATGGAACAACTAGACAGGTTCAAGGTCAAAGGTCAGGAGGGTAAGGTTTGTAAGTTGCTAAAGTCAATTTATGGACTTAAGTAGCTTCTCGTTCTTGCAACATAAGATTTGATCAAGTGATCAAGACTTATGGGTTCGCACAAAATGTGGATGAACCATGTGTTTACAAACACATTAAAGATGGGAAAGTAGTTTTTCTACTGCTCTATGTGGTGACATTCTGCTAATTGGCAATGACATTAGGGCATTGTCATTGGTCAAATTATAATTGACTAAGCAGTTTAACATAAAGGACTTAGGTAAAGCTAATTTTGTTCTTGGTATCCAGATCTTTCAAGATAGAATGAACAAAATGATGGCTTTGTCATAGGCCGGCTATTAGATAAGATTCTCAAGAGGTTTGCAATGCAAGATTCCAAAAAAGGTGGGCAACCATCTAGGTCTAGAATTACTCTTTTTATGAAAGACTCTCCAAAGTCTGAAGAAGAAAGAGAATACATGAAGAAAGTGCTTATGCTTCAGCAGTGGGTAGTCTCATGTATGTCATACTTTGCATATGACCAGATATTTGTTATGCAGTTGGGATTGTAAGTCGATTTCAAGCAGATCCAGGACCGAACCATTGGGTTGCAGTCAAGCCTATTTTTAAGTACCTAAGAAGGACTCGATGATATATGCTTATGTATTCAGGTGAGGACTTAACTCCTCTAGGACACACTGACTCAGATTTGCAATCCTGTTTGGATTCAAGGAGATCGACTTCTAGTTTTATGTTTACTCTAGGCAACGGTGCCATTGTTTGGAAAAGTGTCAAGCAAGATTGCACTTTGAATTCAACGATAAAGGCCAAGTATGTGGTAGCTAGTAATGCTTCGAAAGAAGCAGTGTGGCTCCACAAGTTCCTTGGGGATATTGAGGAAGTTTCTGGTATGAATAAGGTGGTATCACTGTACTGTGATAACAATATAGTGGTAGCTAATGCTAAGGAACTAAAATTTCACAAGAAGAGTAAGCATATTAATTGGAAGTATCATGTGATAAAGGACTTCGTAGAAGGCGGGCATGTCGTTGTATGCAAAATCTTGTCAAAGGATAATTGAACTGATCCATTCACAAAGACACTTACTGGGCGAGTCTTCACGAGGCATGTGGAAGCTATAGGGATGCGAGATTTGTCATATTTACTCACTTAATACAAGTGGCAGATTTTTAGACATGTATGCCCTAAGGAGTAAAAATGTAATATGCTTTTAGAAACTTTTTTATCAATAAAGAGTTTGTTTATTATTCATATACCAAATCTTATCCTTTTTACCTTCATATTTGTTGAATGTATGTTAAGCAAACAAAAGTTTGAGATTGTCGGTTTAAACCTTTAAGAATTGGGCATATGTTGCACTAATTATGCGAAAGACACAATTCTTAAGGTGTCGGTCTAAATCATAAGATCCGCAATCGAGGGAATAAAGTTGGGCGCTTTATTCATGCAAAGATTGTTATGTTGTCTATATCTCTAATGGGAGATAGTTTGTCTTGGCCATCAAAGGTAGACCCATGAATAGAAACATTGACACATTGTCATAGGTGACGACGTATTGGATCGAGACAAAAAGTGAATTGATTTGGATTAAAAATTCTATCTTGATAAATCAATTCACTTTAGACAATCATATGTATTGTATCTTAATCCTGCGATGAATAATGGGTCCGTTGTCTTGACTTGTGTCTTTTGATGTACCAAAAGGTGGCATCCACTTTTTAATAGTGGTACGTATGTTGGTACGTTGGAGGCATGACTCTTGATAGTGTAGACCTATTATTCATAGATGTGGAATCCATAGCTCCTCTTCAAGAGTAGTTGATATCCTTTTATATACATTGTCCTGTAATTAGAAAACTGAAGTGCTCAATGATTTGGATATATAGGTGTAACCAAATGGTATGCTGTCTTTGGATGGTAAGTTTTCCGATGGTGAGATAACGGAATGTAAGATAAAAATAATCGAGAAGGTAAGACAGAATTTATCCTTAAGCTGATTATGGATAATCCTATGAGAATATGACACTTTAGATATGTCATAGAGACTTAGCTATACGGGCTTCGTAATTCTATATAGTTCAAAAGTGCAGCTCTAAGCTTTTAGTGGAGTAGCGTTGGAGTTGATAATTATGAAATGTATATCTGGGATATTAGGTTTCATAATTATCGAGAGCTTGAACTATATAGGTCCATCAGGTCCCCTTTACTAGCTCATCAAAATCCTGTAACGATACGGCATGTTTTTTTAATAATTGGTGACTTGTATCAAATTATCAGATTGACTGAAAAGTTGATAGGATCAGATAATTCATGTTTGTTTACCGGTTGAATTAATTTTATGAAAATTAATTCAAGATAAACTTGTTGAATTATCGGGATCATATAATTTATGTCTGTTTATCGATTGGATTAATTTTGAATAAATTAATTCAAGATAAACTTATTAAATTATCAAAAATATTTATTTTCCTAGAGATTATCTAGATATGACTGTTTTAATCTGATAACTTCTCTATTGGGTTATTTGAATTAAAACTGAGGCTCTATCCCAAGAATCTCAGGTAGGAAATAAAAGATTCGTAGGGATCATTTATCGTAAGTTCGGCCTACCGATAGAGCAAGTTCGGCAGGCCGATCTACCAATTCAGTCTGCCGACCGAGCGATAAATAGATCACGTGTTTTCACATAGATTTTATCTGATATTGATTTTGATTTGAATTTTTGAGGTCTTATCTGATGAGGACAAACCCTTGGGCCCAACCTCTATAAATAGGGGAGTGAGACTCATTATTATTTAGATCAACTGAGAAATCTAGAGTGAGACTCTACCATTGAGACTTTGGAACTCCTCGGAAAGCTCTCATTCACAAATCACAAACACTAGCTTTGAGTTTTCTTAATTGGTTGGCAAGAGAGTCACCGGGGAAAGGCTAAATGATGTGCACCTACATGCACTTCAGTCGTGGATAGAGAATAGCAAAAAAAGCTAATTGGTTGAGGTCCTTCTAAAACATTCTTCTCTTCACGGATTGAGGAAGCTCTTTTGCATTTACGAGGTTAGTAAGACCTAGTTAATTTATGCATATAGTGTGTCAAACTTGTGTTTTGGAAAATACTCTGATATACAAAATTTTAAAATTTCACTATGTACTATTTTTCTAACACAACAATGACGTGCGAGCCTTGCGATGCTGATGCCACCGTGGTTTCATCCTAACTATCTAGTTTTTTCACTAGCAATGGTGCTCCTGTCATGGCACCGAACTCACCATCGATGATGCGAATGTCAACGTTGGTGGCAGCGAACTTGGCAGCATGGCTGATGGGAGGTTTTGGGTTACATATAGATGAGAAAGAGAGAGAGGGAGTGGGTTTGGAATGATGAAAAAATGAAAAAAAAAATTATAGGTATTTTCGACATTTAAAAATTAACCCTCTCAAAATTGTTATTTTAATTGTTCTCCCAAAAAAAAAAGCCTAACCCATCTCATATGTAGCCCCCATATTTAAGTAACAATTGCATGTGATTGGCATGTTCTAATTCCATGCCTAACTCTACAATAAGATATAAAGTTTGACTCATCCATACTCAAATTTAAAAATTTAAAAAACCAAAACTTTTAATTTTTTAATTTAGATTAGAAAAAGTTTAGGGAATATAGGCTGAATGGTCTTTTTAATAGCCTCTTTAACATAAGTAATCATACTGTTTTAAAATTACGCAATTAGCCCCTCCTTAATCATAAAGTTAAATTGACAAAAATAACCTTCACTATTATTAATTAAAATAATGTTCGCTGGCACTCCATGTGACCGACCTGATAGAATGTGGCATCGACAATGTCTAGAGATGTACAATGAGAGAAGAATGAGAGAAAAAAAGAGAGAAAGTTAGGGTTTAGGGGTCTTTTTTTAAGGTTTGTTATTTACAAGTTATATCAGTGATAAACTTACGTGACTTTATAATTAATGAGGGGTTATTTGCTAATTTAGAAAAAGTATGGTGATTTATTTTAAAATATCTTTAAGAAGATCATTTGCCTCTCTATCCCAAAATTGAGTAAATTAGACCAACACCCCTTGTGTTTTACCAAAATCACAAAGACATCCTAGATTAAACTAATTACACTAACACCTCCTGACTTTTTAAAGAACTTATAGAGAGACGTCCTTTGTTAGTTGACCTTTAAAATGCCCTTATATTTGGCCAAAAATGTTTTTAATTAATTATGGTGTTGGAAATAGCCCATTTGCCCATACTTAACATAAAAAAATGAGTTTAATTAGTTTTTACACACTTATAGCAATAAATTTCACTTAAATTATAGATTAAAATGCTTTTTTTTTTCATCTTTTTATACAAAAATCTCTTTGTGATTGTACTATTATTGAATGATTTACTAAATTAGTTATTATTATCTAAATCTTTATTTTTTCATAAAATTAAATAAAACTAAAATTAAAAAATAAGAAAGATATTTTTTTAAAAAAATAAAAAATGAGATATGAAATTTTAAAATTTTAAAATTATAATGATAACACTAAAAACAAACTCTCTCACATTCTCTCTCCCCCTCCCTCTCTCTCTTTCTTTCTCTATATCTATCTCTTTCTCTCTATCAAGATCTAGGGGCTAGTAGGGTGGGAGCGCAAGTGAAAAAATGCCTTGGCTAATTAGGATTGTGGGCGACGGAGGTTGGGGAGCACGATTTAGACATGGTCGATGAGTGGGCGAGGTAGGAGGAGAGGGTGGGCTAGACTGGGGCATGGGCGGTGCACAATGACGTTGGATAAGTGGGAGGGGGTGGGCTGGGTTGGGGCTTGGGGGCGCGCGACAGCGTCGAAGAAGTGGGAGGAAGAGGTGGGCGACAAGATGAGCTGTTGGGGCTTGTAGGGGTGAGCAACGACATGGAAAGGCGGTAGAAGCGACGCGCGCAATTGGGGTTGGGCGACTAGGTGGGATGGGGGGGAATGTGGTTGTTGGATTTTGGGCTAGTTTTTTTTTTTTTTTGGGAGGATGACTGGGTATTTTTTTTGTGAATTAGTTTTTTTGTTAAAGATTAAATGGTTGTGATTTGTTGTTTGTAAATTAATAGTTTAGATTAAAAATGGTATTTTTGTTATTTTATATAAAAAACTAACAGAGTTTAGGTGAGGAGGTGACAATATAATTAGTTTTGATACAAATGATGTCCCTGTAATTTTATATTAGTGTCAAAAATATCTTTATAATTTTGATTAAAAAAATAAAAGATATCCGTATAATTTATCATTTAAAATTTTATATGAAGATATTAAAAAGTACTGTTGTTAGAGCTACAAAAGCCACCTTTACTGCATTCCTTTCTCACCAAAAGAAAAACCAAAAACCGCAAAAAACACCTTTGCACGGATAAATGAAATTTACATAATTACACATACTATTTGACCCCGGTAAAATCCTTTTGTTAATAAATAAAATGAAAGACGGCGGCCTGAATAAAAAGTGAATTTTCGTTTCAGCCACCTCCGTGACTAATGAGTTCCCTAAACTCCTCATCAGTGGTCTTGAGCATCAATGGCAGAGCCATCTCTATACCTCTCCCCACCACCTCCAAATGCCTCGGCTTTATCCTCTTCTCCAAGCTGAACGCGAAGTACTGCGGGAACTCCTTGAGCTCCTCCACTTTCCTCTTCATCTCTCCCGCAAAGTAGTCAAATTTCGGCGTGAAATTCTTCTCCACGCTGAACGTGAACAGCGCAGGGCATCTCAGAACCATCCCGACCGCTTCCTCCTTGGAAATCCCCAGGCTCTCCAGAAACTTGAGCTTCGGAATCAGCGTCTTCTCCACGCTTGACACCAGGAGGATGGAGTCGTGGTACGCCAGGGCTTCGAGGTCCTTGAACCCTAGCCTCTGGAGGTAGAAGAGAGCAGGCTTGAGCTGGTCCCTGGCGCTGGAGGCGAGGAGCCTGGGGTTTTTGTTGATGACCTTGCGGAGGATGCGGTCGTGGATTTTGAGGTCGTTGGAGAGGAAATTGAAGACCGGGATTAGGTCGGAGGAGATGTCGGAGGTGAGGATTTTGGGGCACATTCCGAAGATCTTGGCGAGGTCTTTGTGGTGGATGCCTTTGGAACGGAGGAAGGAGACGACGGAGTTGATGGAGACGAGGGAGACGGAGTGGAGGGAAGGGTTTTGGGAGAGGGCCTTGCCGGAGTCCACGCCCATGATCTCCAGGCACAGGATTTTCTCTTTTATTTGGACGGAGATGTTGGAGTGGGTTGGCCCGTAAAGTGGGTGCTTCTGGAGGAGGCTTTTGGTGGGCTTTGGGGAGGAGGATTTAGGGGTGTTTGGGTGCCGGGAATTTGGGAGCGAAAATGATGATGATGATGATGATGATGGTTTTGGGGAAGACGAGAAGCATAAAGAGGATTGCATTTGCATTTGCAGGGTTGTTGATGTTGCCATGGTCGTTTGTTGTTGGAGAAGAGAATCGAACCGAAATGACTTTTTTTTTTCGTTTTTTGGAGAGATGTTTGTGATGTTTGTTACGTTGGTTTTTGGTATGTGATGGAGTTGACGCGTGGACAATGTTCTTGGATTTGATTGGATGATATTAGATTTTGTGGATTGATTGGGTAAAAACAACTTCCCAAGAGCGGAGCTGCTTAGCTATCCCAAGTAATATTGGCCACAAGATCGATCAAGTTTACGGGTGATAGAACAGCTTGTCTATGGGGAATATAAAGTAATACAGTCGTTCTTTTCTACATTCGCTGCGAATTCTAAGTAAACAGATGAATTGAAAAAAGCAAAAAAAAAAGAGTTTATCGCCAATACATCTCAATAAAAATATGATATTTTGATTTGAAAATTATTGTCCAAGCCAGCAGAAATATGAATCGGAATCCAACCTCTCGCATTAGAATTCAATTCTTCCAAGGTAGTAATCACTTTCCTGACAATTAATAGGATTTCACACTTTTAACCCTCAAATGGGTAAGTAGTACTAGTAAGTGAGCATTGCAACGAACGAGGTTAAGACAAATCAATCTCATTCAAGAAAAACCGCAGAGAAAAATGTCATTTCACTTGGGCCATTTCCGATGGCTAGAACCAAATGTAGGACAGGACAGTGGTTTGGTTTTGAAATCTCAAACCCTATGCTGAGCAGCCCGAACAGCCAACTCCGACGAGCAAAATCTCTAAATCAGAAAAGTAAAGTTTAATCACTCCTTTCACCACCTCTATTATTAGGATTGACTTTTTCCCTCGTTTGCTTAATTAATTGTTAGGGACCCAACATTTATTCCTCTTTTGAGCTTTTAATACATAATCAACTTACCAAAACGGTGAGTAGGTCTACCGCCTTATCCAGATAAAGGTAAGACAATAACTTAAAAACAAAAAAAGAAAAAAAAAAGTAGGAGGGACGCCAAATTGCCAATAGCCAATATGAAACCAACTCAAATGCTTCACAGCAACTTGAAATAAGGACAGATAAGAAAAAGCTGCTGGGCAACAATAGACCATCTCATATTTTAAAGAAACAGAAAAACGACACTTGAAGATCCTGTTTTCATCATTATTAGCAACCCATGACAAAATTTTGTACCACAACAAATAATACAGGATTGTTAAAATGTGCTTTATCAGATGTACGAAGTCTGACACATCGCTGACTGACTCGACAATATTAATCATAAGAATTCATGGAAAAAGGGAAAAGAAAACAAACAGCAGATCTGAAAGTTTATCTGCATGGAGCGTCTACCAGATTCGATACAACATAAATAATAACTTATCATACAGATAAAAAGATTTGACAAGACTGCAAGAGTTTTCCAAGCAGTTGCTTCCATTGCAGCTAGCCAAATTTGACTTTGAATTTCTTTCCGAGATCGGATTCTGATCCTAAAAATGATAGCACAGCCATTGGAAAGGGAAACCAACAAGCTGCAAGGACCAAGATCCATAAAATTGCATATGAGAGGAAGATTAATTCACCCAAGTTGACAGTTTGATGGTGCTTCTGGAAAGAAGCAGGCATTTGAAATTTAACAACTGTTCTGTGCAGTCAAACCCAACAACAGAAAACATTGATATGATAAGACGGACAGACCCAGGTTGAAATGCGAAACAGGTTGAAATCTCTTCCTCTTTCTGTGTAGTCGTTTATTCTAATCTATAATATATCCAGTTTCTTTTCAAAAGAAAAAAGTTGGTTTGGAATCAGAAACATTTAGCAATAACGTGCTACAATCAGATGGAGGAAAGATTACATATGAAAGAATATCAACTATAGGTTCCAGAGAACCACCATTCATGGTGGTACAAGGATGCACTTACCACTAATTGGAATAGCTCCACATTCAGATTAACAGTCAATGTTGCCCATGGCTTCTGCTTATAGAATGGTGGCGAAGGAGCTTTTGACCTGGGTTTTGGTGATCATCCTGCAAGAAAAAGTAAAACTCAATGCAAATCATACAAACGGGAAAACACTGTTAAAGTCTTTGGTTTCGGAAGAAGGAAACTAAGTAGCAGGTATTATGCAAATCCTTATCATTATAATTTTATGGCATGAATGTAATCCATATTTGTGAAAAATATATATAAGATAAATAACGTAAGCAAGAAAAAAAAAAAAGGACTAGTTCCTGCATTTGCTTGCTAGGACAGGAACTCGTGTTACCAAGGTGGAAAAAAAGAAAATGAAAGATATCTTAACTATTCCCTTCCTCTTTTATCTTATATAAATAAACACAGAACAACTAGTCAGCACCGCCTACATTTCCACTTTCCAGTAGGAATGAAGTCGTTAATTTAAGATGTCTTCGCATTAAATTAGCACTTTAGGGAGAACCCAGACCATCTGTTCAATTGTCTGTCTAACCAATTAGTAATTGACACATCAGACATTTCTTAAAACCATTGACTGAAAAAAAAAAAAAAAAGTTTATGCAACTCTCCGTTACTACATTTTTTCCTCTCCCCTTCGTACTTCTCTCTTCCTTCCTCCCAACCATAGCATGCCCATATTTCATTATCTCTCTTTTTCCTAATTCGACTTTTTTTCTTATGTCTTTCTCTTGTTTTTGATTCTCGCTCATTTTCTCTCCATCATATCTATCTCTTTCCTCTCTTTTTTCCCAGCTCTGGTGTGACCCATAATTTTCTTGTGATATAATTCAATTATATTTCTTCGATTGAGAAGAGAAAAGAACTTTTCTATACAACTGAGAGCAAAAGAAAACAAACTTTCACCACTGATCAGCGCAAGGAACACGCTTTGCTTGGAGCTAGTCTAGAAGGTGTCGATTGGGGGAGGCAGACATAGGCAAAGGCTCCAGTACGGCCGCCAGCACCGGTGCCAATGAAGGCACGCTTAAAAACGGAGGAGTTTTATGAAAGGTTATGGGTTTATTTATTTGTTTATTTTGGAGAAAGGGCTAATGATGATGAAAGATAGGTTTAAAAAAAAAAAACGAGAGTAGTTACGGAGGATTACAGAGTCATCTTTCGGTTAGTGTTTTTTTACAAGTACGTGACGTGTCATGTACTAATTGGCTAGACAAACAATTGGACAGTGGATCTGCATTCCTTTAGAGAGAGAAAGAGAGAGAGAAAGAACTATCAGCACATTTTATGCATACAACTTTGAATTCAAAGATTACCAAGAAAATAATGGTCAATACTAATAAAGATCTTTTAAAGGACCTAGGCATCCAATTGAGTCTGGGATCTCATTCTCTCGCAAGATGTCTTGACAAATGTAACCAAAAAAGAATCAAACGAACAACCTAATGGCTAATTGGGAATTGCAGTCAACAATCACAATTTCAGTCTTAATCACAAGATATCCTTTGCAACACTCAACCATATATTGACAGCAATCACAACGTTCACTTGCTTTCAATTGCATTTCAAATCAAACCAAGAAATAGACAAACAAAAAAAGATGCATGAGATGCCTACTGCCTAAAAAATCCATTTGCTTGAATATGACAGGAAACAGTAAAAGTACCAAAAGAGCATAAATAAAAAAGAAGACAAACCTTGTACAGCGATGCTGCTGATTCGGACTGCACCGTCTGAATTGCAACAGGCCCCAAGGATCGCAGAGCGTCCAGGGCATCCAAAGTAAGTTGCCACCCACAAAGTGCAATGGCATCAGTACTGGTTCCGGAAACACTGCTGCTGCTGCCAGCAGCAGCAACATTTGCATTCACCCAGGGGCAGAATTGGTTGTGGTGGGCAATTGGATCAAATTCCGCAGCTTCTTCATAATTGCTCTCCCCTTTAGGAGGTTCTGGATGGGAAAGGGGAAAAAAAAAGGAAAGAGAGAGAGTAAACACACCACGGTTAGCAAAAAGATAGAGAAAGGAAGTTTTTTTTTTTTTTTTTTTTTGTGGTGGGGGGGGGTGTGAGGGGTGAGATGGGGATCTATTGCATGAAAAACTTTGAACTTACAAGTACGATACAGATAAGAACAGCAGAAGGCAGAATGGGTCAGAATAATTTAATGACACATAAAGTAGGCATGAAAATGCACAAGTTTCGAAATGCTGAAAAATATGTTCAAGAATCGGGCCAAGATATAACTAATTCCAATTCAGTGCACAATAGTTATTTAGAAACAAGTATAGTCAGTTTGAATATAGGTCAGACTTTGTTCGAATCCACCATAAAGCTGCTAAAGGCCATAAGTTATGCAGATCAGAAAATTTGGCAATTTAGAAATGGATGCAAGATGGTGACATGCCAAATAAAATGCCAACATGCCACGCAAAGTTCTTAGAAAAGAGAAAACGGGCAGGCAAGAAGAAGAACAAAGAAACATGAAGAAAGAATGACCTTAAAAAAATTACCTATCCCATTTGCTACCGTGTAATCTGCCTCTTGGTAAGCACAATTAGTTGTAGATGAAGATTTCCCAGCCTTTGTGACCTCTTGCCTGGTTGTTTCATAACCAGAATCTACATTAGCATTGCATGAAAGAGAAGGGTGCACAGAAGTCTCTAGGCCGAACTTGCTGCTCCTACTTATCTTTTCACCACTTTCCACAGATTCAGCTTTAGCAGAACCATCAATCTTTGAGCCACTATCAGCCCTTCCTAGAGATTGAGATGTCTCCTGGCTATCACCACGAGGATCCTCCCTATTGACCTCTTCAGGAACAATTTCATCCATTAGTCCAGGATCTGGAACAGATTCACCTGTCTGGCCCTGAATGTCAGCATCATCGACCCTGGGTTCCACATCACCAACTACACTCTCTGCTCTATGGACTGATACATCAGCTCCATGAATTTCAGCTTCATGACTGGCACACATGCCAACACTTCCCCCACTTATTCCAAAACTAATGCCATCACGGACATGAGCAGTGACAGTTTCTGCATTGAAAATTTCTTCCCCGTCATTTGTACTACTAACACCAATTTCCTCGCGAATAACTTCAGCAACAGTGCGGATACCAGAACTTGGCTGAGCTAGGTTGCTGTAGTTCAATTCTGACGTCTCATTCATTTCCAAATTGCCATACGTACTTGAAGAGGGGAACTGAACGTCGTCAATATCTCCAGGGTAATTTTCAACGCTTTCCATAGAGTCCTCATTTGCACTATGATTGACAGTATCCATTGCAATGACGGACGATGCACGTGTTGAATCCCCAGTTGCTTGGATTCCAACAAGTTGGTCACTTCTTTGCCGAAATGAAGCGGCTCTAACGCCATCTACAAAGATGTCGATACCCACTGAATGGCTAGGACCAGCGCCAGAATCTCTCTGATATGGTGAACAGTATGTATCAAAGATATCCAAGTCACGAGCACGTTTTGAAGGCCCAGCCGAATATTGTCTACCATCTGTGACTTCATCACCATCACGGTCAATGACAGTTCCTTCAACGCTATCTGCCTGCTGCACCCTTAAGTGTTGTCTATCATCCGAACTGCCACCTATTTCCAAACTCCGTTTGCGAGAACTAGGACCCCGTGACTCATATGAAGCTGCACGATCACCAACCTCACTTCCTGCAGGTTGCCCAATCATGAGGTCCCTTCCCATGTCTCCCTCGTTGATATTTTCAGACAATGCTCTTCTTCCAAACTGATTGAAAGGTAAACCCCCTGCCATAGTAAGATTCAAATCAACATCTGCATTAGGCAATGACTTTGCATCATTTGTCGTTGCTACTTCATCACGATCTTCAGTTTGTTCTTTATCTGCATCATCAGCAGCAACCCAACCACTAATTCCACTGGCTGCACTTACTCCACGAGTCAATGCCATTTTTTTACTTGTGTCAGGAAGGTCAATGTTGCTGGAAGGAAAACGAGCGGGTCGAGGAACCATTAAGAAATCCATAATTCTGACTGTAGCTCCACACAAGCTGCAATCTAGTAAGGGTGACCTGAACTCACATCTAGACTCCTTTGCCGACACTTTACTCTTTCCAGTGTCTTTTTTAGCCGAAGCAGAAAGAGCTTTCTTGCCTGGTCCATGATCTTGCAAAGCATGGACCTGGGCATGACTAGGTCCAAGAGAATTTACATTTCTAGCCGATTGAGCAGAGTGCTCCTCACAGTCTTGAACATTCAATTGCCATCTTGGTTCCCACCCACAGATGCTTATAAGCTTCTGTGCCTACGAAGGGTAAAGACAAAATTTAAAAAACGCTTCTGTGCCTACAAAGGGTAAAGACAAAATTTAAAAAACGTATGCATATGGTTAAACTGAAAAATTAACAAATTGGTTAGACATTTGTCTTCAGCTAGCTCTCTAATGGAATCATTGGACAATTACTAGCATTCAAACTACCACTTAATGACTCACACAAGAATACAAAGAGGTGGCCCCGTCTCGAGAGCTTTCTAGTTCTGGAATACTTTCAGGTTTAAAGTCTACTTCTCCTGCAATATAAGCCTGTGACTGGGACAGAAAGCGATCAATCTGTTGTCCCCGAGAAATTCGCATCTGCTCAACTGCAGATGCAGATACCCTTGGAAGAGACTGAAATTGCAGAAGTCCATCACATCTATCCTTATAACCTCCAATTAAGGCAGACTGAGGAGTAGGAGGGAATTGCACCAGGCTATCAGGACAGATGTTTCCTCTCCAAGGGCACGTGACCTTGTGACCTGAATCCAGCTCCTTTGCAAAGGCTTCACCCGCATTTTGAACTTCACCCATCAACATGACAAAACAAAAGAAGAAAATTTTGTTAATAACAATGAAAAAACCTATGTAGTTGTACTGATTCAACGTGAGAACTTTTTTGGAGCTAAGGAACGAACTCAAATGATTATAATTTTATTACATATTTTTTTTTATAAGAAATCGGAAAATTTTATTAATAAGAATGAAAAGGTGGCACAATAGAGGACAAGGAGTTCACCAGGAACAAAAACCATAACACCTAAAGAATCAAAATCACTCTAAAATTCCCAGCCCCTCAATAAATCAGAGAAAGAAAAGGAAGTACAGCCAGTACGATTGGGACTAGAGCACAAGTACCATAAACTTCAATTCCATTCTCTTTTGCAACTGTAAGAGCGTGCCTGTACATATTCCATCAGGGATCCAAGTAATGGCCAAAATATAATAATTGTCTTGACAAATAAGTACATATCATCACCCTAATGTTCAATTCTCTAGCATAATAAACATACTCGTACGCGCATTAAATGACACGATATTCAAGATTTAGGGTTCAGGTTACGGCTGAATTGTCCTTAGGGACAAATGTTGAAATAGAAGCTGAGTGTATAAATAGAAGTTTAATCCCAAACTTTAAGCAATATATAATACAAAAGAAATAATAATTGAACTGTGATGCGAGTCTCTCAATTTCTCCTTCCTCCCGCCCCATTGTCCCATCTTGAATTTTCTCTTTAGTTAGCTCTAGCTATCCATTAATGGGAAGCCTTAACAAAGGCAATTCAACTATAGCTTACCACGGGACCGCCCTTCAGCCAAATGATATGTGTTCTTTTTGTTCTAGCATCTATGAGTTTCTCCCAAGCTTTCATCAAAAAAGAAAAAGAAAACAAAAAGAAAGGAAAATAACTAAAAGCGCTCTGCCAATAGCTAACCTTCAGAAGGGGACCAAGCAGGCAACAAAATAAAACTGAGGTCCGCACTGCATGATTCACATGCAATCTTATCAACCTCAACATTTATCCAACCTTTCTGAGCACAAGCCAACGGACTGATAACCTGCAACAAGTTAAAAATGAAAAAAATGAGATGTTGTGAAATCGTTTAAAATTGCTCACGAACACGAAATTTCAAGTTTGCATTACTATGTACATAGATCCAACAGCCTCATTTTCAGCATCTGTACTTTTCCTTTTTCTGTTAGGGCCATGCTTCCCACTAAATAAGTTTACTACAAAGAGAATCAACTTTATGAAGATTTCACCAAATTTGCGGTCTTTATGAATCAACTATGAGATTCAATCAATGGGCAAACTTTCCTTCCTCACTATATTCAACAGGCCCGAAGTGGTTAAAATTCCTTGTAGTGAACTGAGAATAGTTCTCACTATAGTTGATCTCTTATTTGCATACAGTGTGGTCGTTATGGAACCATGTAATTTTAAAAATCCCAATCTTCCCCTTCCAATTTCTCTAAAAAAAATTATACTTCCAAAAGTATACATACTCTACAATCTAAAAGAAGTGTTTCCCATCCTATTGTCACTAATTGTAAGTGGTATTTCACATTTCACAGAAATAGCAGAAAAAGTAACTATTTCCATGTCTTTGCAACATGTACTTCCTTTAACAAAGAAAAAAATTATAACAATAAAGATAAAGCAAGTGTATGCAACATGCAGGATTGCCTAAGGATAGGAATAATCAATAATATTTTAGAAAAGTTTGGCATTGATTGAATGGAGAACAAAATAATGTATAGTTTGGATACATCGCATTACAGCCAATAACAAAATGCATGAATTTTGTACACAACAAGCTCAAGTTCAAACCTTAGGCTTTCCAAACCAATTTGAGGGCTCAAAGGTAGCCAAGCGCCTTAATAGATCCCCTCTTTCCCAAGGTCTACATGAAGATCTTGAAGATCCAAACGCAAGACCACCAGCACTTGTGGTCAAGGAAGCCCATAGTGGTTGTGAACCAACACATGAAAGAGAAGCTGCCTTGGAAACTCGCCCATGAATTGACCCATCTACACTGCCAACATTTGTTGGAACAGCAGGAGATGATGCCCCAGCGGAACTGATAAGAATAAAAAAGAACAAAAATTTTTCACAAGAAACTACAGACAAGCAGAAAAAACTTTTTTTTATTGTTGCTACCATCATAATGACTATAATGCAGGAAGAGGAAGAAGAAGAAGAAGTAGTACTACTACTACTACCCATAAAACCTCAGATGTACCGAAGTGCCTTTGTTGGAAGGTAAGTTGTCAAGCAAGGACGTAAACATATATGTAGATATGAGCATGATAACACAAGAAGAATTTGGAAACACATAACATTTGGCCCAAACGAAAGTAGTTTGTCAAATGACTTCCCAAGATTTCCAAGAATATTAAATTGATTTTCCATCAAAAAACAAAAACAAAAACAAATGCCTGATGTACACAAGCTATCATTGAGTGGCCTTAAATTGTAGTTTATATCATCCTTGTAAATTAAAATAGAATGATCCTAGTTAAGCACAACTTCATGACGAATAAATTATATTCATATGAAAAAAGGACTCGCTGCCTTCACTTTCTTTTGCGCCAACTACAATTTTGACAACAAGTATAGTAATTCTGTTCATTTTATTAAATTACACGTTACAAGATGCCACTTTCTTCAGCAACTGTATTATTTGAAAAAGCAAAAAAAAAAAAAAAACAAAAAACAATAACAACAACAACAACAACAAAAAACCACTTAACATAGACAATTCCTACTGCAGCAAAAATTCTTTCTAATAAACAAACATGAAGAAAGAGCAAGCTAAACGTAGTGGACTAAGCACCAATGCTCTAAAGCAGTCAAAAATCAAAATTATTATCTGAACCTTAAACCATGTTCAACTTCAGTTCAGAAGACAAAACACTTGGTCAATTTCCGCCCCACCATTCCGATAATGCAATTTTTCAATACACATTCATTCATATGATGAATTTAATTAAACCCGCCTCACTCCCCAAAATCAAGCTGAATTTCTCATTTCCAAAACCAGCGAAACAGCAGAAAATCAAACACCTCGACGCTCTTCCTCGACACCCAAACGGAGCCTACATTTTCAAATTCCATTCCAGAAACAGCTAAAACCCTAATTCTAACTCCAAAAATTCACAAGACAATTCCCCAAGTGGAGCCAGAACCACACAAATTCAAAACCCTAGCTAAAATCTCCCCGAAATTAAAAAGTCGAACATCAGAGACCCAAGTTAGAAGAGGAAAGAGAGAGAGAGAGAGGATTAGGGTTAGATCACCTGGCAGCAGGAGTGGGATCAACGGTTCCTCCGGAGCTGATCACTTCCTCTCTCATTTTTTTTTCCCCGTGCAAGAAACTTTTTCTCGGGAAAATTTCGAAAGCATGTACGACGAGTGTAACAGAACCTGGCTGGCGGTTTTATACTCGAGTATAAAAACCATGGCGGGTAAAGGCTAAACGCGTTTAATCATTTATTTGGGGCTCTGGGCCGGATCCTTTTAGGCCTTTTTCGACCTTGTTAAGAGGCTTTTGAATGGCTCGGTCCTCTGACGTTCGAGCCAACAATAGCTTTGTCAGGGGAAGTTTCGATAATAAATATTGTCTTAAATATTTATTTTTTATAAATATTACATATATTTATTTATTTTATGATACAACTTAACATATAATATAAATAATAGTGTTATAATATATATAATAATGTGACATATTTTTTAAATATGGCATAAATAAACATGTCTTTTTAAAGTGTGGTATAATATATAATTTTCTCATTTATTATAGTAAAAGCAAGATTCTTGAAAAATAAGGAAACCAAAGGAAAATAACATTTTTAGAAGAATAAAAATTAATAGAATAATATTTTTAAAAAGATAATAATTAGAATATTTTAATAAAATCATATTTATCATATCCTAATATCACCTAAAATAAACAAAATTAAAAAACCTAAAGTCCCTAAATGAAAAAACCTTATCTCTCACCTCCCTCCCTCCTCTCCTTAACGATAATGGCATGGCGAGGCAGCGACGGCAAGTTCCCGATGAGATGGTAATGCAAGACCACAACGGTAATGGCCATTTCATCTCGAGTGTCTCAAGGCCAAATGATATTCTCACTTTTCTTTCTTTCTTTGTCTCTTTGGACATGATCATCAGCGTATCACGCACGGCCTCGTAGATCCATAGGACGATGTCACAAGGCCAGAAATCGGTGAAGGTTAGTTGCTATGAGAGATAAAGTCGCTTGGCCATTGCCAATATGTAGGTGTCACAGAGTCCATAGCAATCGAGTTTCGTCAAACTATTGGCAGGTATTTGTAGATCGCCAGTTTGAGCATAACGGAAGGGCCAGTATCAGACAATGCATAGCGGCAGTGAGTGACACTAATGGAAGAGGACAAAAGGAGAAAAAAAATGAAAAACAAAGGTAAAATTAAAAAATAATAATAAAAATTTTGATTACTTTTAAGATATGCTATTTATTTCTATTGTTTTAAGTTACGTTATTTGTTAGACATGTATGCCTTAAGGAGTAAAAATGTAATAAGTTTTTAGAGATATTTTTATCAATAAAGAATTTATTTATCATTTATATACCAATTCTTGTCCTCTTTACGTTCATATTTGTTAAATGTATGTTAAGCAAACAAAAGTCTGAGACTGTCGGTCTAAACCTTAAGAATTGGGCATATGATGGACGGATTATGCAAAAGACACGATTCTTCAGGTGATGGTCTAAATCATAAGATCCGCAATCGAGGGAATAAAGTTGGGCGCTTTATTCATGCAAAGATTGTTATGTTGTCTATATCCTTTTGAGAAATAGTTTGTCTTGACCATCGGAGGAGGACTTCGTGAATAGAAACATTGGCATGTTATCATAGGTGACGATGTGTTGGATGGGGACATAAAGTGAATTGATTTGGATTAATAATTCTGTCTCAGCAAATTGATTCACTTTAGACAATCATTTGTATTGTATCTTAATCCTGAGATGAATAGTGGGCCTATTGTCTTGGCTTGTGTCTTTTGATGTACCAAAGGGTGACACCCACATCTTAATAGTGAAATGCATGCCGGTACGTTGGAGGCATGACTCTTGAGAGCGTAGACCTGTTATTCATAGATATGGAATCCATAGCTCCTCTTTAGGAGTAATGATATCCTCTTATATGCGTTATCCTGTAATTGAAAAACTGAAGCGCTCAACCATTTAGATACATAAGTGTAACCGAATGGTATACTGTCATTGGATAGTAAGTTTTCTAATGGTGAGATAATGGAACATAAGATAAAAATAATCGAGAAGGTAAGACAAAATTTGTCCTTAAGCCGATTATGGATTATCATATGGGGATATGATACACTATGATATGTCATGGAGACTTAGCTATACGAGCTTCGTAATTCTATGTAGTTCGAGAGTGCAGCTCCAAGCTTTTAATGGAGTAGCATTGGAGTTGATAATTATGAAATGTATATCTAGGATATTGGGTTTCATAATTATCGAGAGCTTGAACTATATAGGTTCATTTGGTCCCCTTTGCTAGCTCACAACATCCTGTAATGACACGGCGTGCTTTTCCAATAATTAGTAACTTATGTCGGATTTATTAGATTGGTTGAAATTTGAAAGAATCAAATAATTCATGTCTGTTTATCGGTTGAATTAATTTTGTGATAAAAATTAACTCAAGATATACTTGTTGAATTATGAGGATCGGATAATCCTTGTCTGTTTATCGGTTGATTTAATTTTAGATAAATTAGATCAAGATAAACTTGTAGAATTATTGGGAATTGATTTATTTTCTTAGAGATTATCTAGATAACGTTGATTTGATCAGATAACTTATCTATTGGGTTATTTGAATTAAAACTGAGACTTTATCCTATAGAATCTTGGGTGAAAAATAAAAGATTCGCGAGATTTTTATTCGACAGTTCGGCCTGCCGATGGACGTGTTTAGCCTTTCGATGGGGCCTGTTTGGCCTACTGATCAAGTGGTTCGGCCTGCCGATTAGCGAATGATAAGATCACGTATTTCCACACGAATCTTATCAAATATTGATTCGAACTTGATTCTGTTTCGAGTTTTTGAGACCTAATTTGATAAGGATTGACCCCAGGATCAATCTCTATATAAAGAGAGTAAGTCTTAAGAGTTACACAGATCAATTGAGAGATTAAGAGTGATACTCTGCTAGTGAGAATCTGAAAACTCCCTGAGTGCTTTTGTTCACAAATCACGAACACTTGCTTTGGGTTCTCTCGATTGGTTGGAAGGAGAGTCACCTAGTGGAAGAGCTGTACGTGTGAGCCCACACTCACTTCAGTCGTGGATAGAGAATAGCAAAGAAGACTAGTTGGTTGAGGCTCTTCTAGAACGTTACTTCTTTTCACGTTGTGCGAGGGTTCTTCGGCACACAAAGGCTAGTAAGATCTGGTTAATTTATGCATGTAGCATGTCAAACTTGTGTTTTAGAAATTACTCTGATGTAAAATTTTAAAATTTCGCTGCGTATTATTTTTTCCAACAATTAGCATCAGAGCCTAGTTTTTACATAAATTTACGAGTTTGTGATCATGTTATATGTATAAATTTTGTAATCTTAATCTCTCATATGCTTGAATTTAATTTTATAGAGAGTTGGCACTTTAGGTTTCTATATATTATACATGTTGTCATGGATTATGCGGTGAATGTTTATTAATTAATTATGGTTGATTAAATTGTTATTTAATTATTAATTAATTTATACCAGTTATGGTTCCTTAGAGGTTAGAATGTACATCTAGGTTTTTCATGTAATTAGATGGCGGACTATCATCTCCGTCTAGGAATTATTATTTACTTTTAAATTTGTAAGAATTTTGTAATTAAATAATTATTCAAAGAAGACGGATCTATAAGACGAATCTAGAAGGTGGATCTAGAAGATGGATGATGGCGCACCTAGGTATTTCCTAAGTCTCTAATTTTATGTTTTTGAATTGTTAAAAATAAAATTGATGAATTGCATTAAAAATTGTATTTTTTGGAATGAAGATTTCTGCACGGTCGGCATACCGAACCTCACAGTTCGGAAGGTCGACGGTCAAAGATCGGCAGGCCGGACTTGAGTTCGGCAGGCCGTCAGTGGGGCAGAAATCAAGAGGCTCTAGCGGCAGGCCGAACCTACATGACCGGCATGCCGATCACCTAGATCGACCTGCCGACCGAGAGCTGAAAATTTTTCAAAAAAGGTGTTGTTTTTTCGATGCAGTTTTAATTTTATTTTTGGGACAATTCTGAGAAACATTAAATTTGGATATGACCAAAAATATAAAGTATTCGATTTATACAGGATTGAACACTTGAAGATGGGAATTACATGAAGAATGATACAGCTTGAGGATTCAAGGATGAAGAATCGATAATATGTCTCGATTATTCTCTTGTAATCTTAGTTTTCTATTCTCTAGAGTGGAGCCATAATGTTACGATTATTTATTATTTTGCTTGTAGCTTTGCTTAGTTGCTTTGCTTGTCTACATTATAATATGATTGTCATGTATATTGATAACATGTCATACAGGATTGAAGACTTGAAGATGGGAATTACATGAAGAAGGATACAGCTTGAGGATTCAAGGATGAAGAATCGATAATATGTCTCGATTATTCTCTTATAATCTTAGTTTTCTATTCTCTAGGGTGGAGCCATAATTTTACAATTATTTATTATTTTGCTTGTAGCTTTGCTTAATTGCTTTGCTTGTCTACATTATAATATGATTGTCATGTATATTAATAACATGTCATATAGAATAGGGAGTGCCCCTTATATTAAAATTGTTCATGTATATTCTTAAAATAAAACCTTGATTTCAAAAGATTGAGTGGGAGAAGGTTTTCGAAAAGAGAACCTAAGGCCTCCATCGTTGGTCCATAGGCAGAACATGGTGGTCCTGGTCCCTAGGAAGGGATTTCTATCATGTACCGATTGGATCTCTGAGAAAATAAGGTATTTTAGCATGATTTATGGTTGCACACCCCTAGGCGGTGATTATAAATCATAAATAAAATATTGAAATGATGGTTATACACTCATGTTAATTTTATTATTAACCTCCCCTAGGAGCTCTGTTAATAAAATTAATGGCCAAAGAAATGATTATTAATATAAGCTGGATCATACGGGTCCTTGATGGCATATATTAATCAGAAGGAGATTCGTGTTCCTGATTGAATTTGCCATGACTCTTCTAGGAACTTGTTGACTTTTGAGTTGGGAATTATCATTGTAAGGTTGTGATATTTTCAAGGTTTTGACACATAAACACATTTGTATTTTTTACATGATTGTGTTATCTTACTAAATTATTATCATATGTTTGCTTATGTTTGGTATATGATTCTTTATTCTAAATTAAAAATGTCTAAAAATGCTTTATCATCAATACTTGACAAAAACCTATTAACCGGTGAGAACTATAATGATTGAAAATGGAACCTGGATATCGTCCTGTCCTTTGAGAAACTAAAATATGTACTGACAACCCTTTGTCCTCCCGAGCCTAGGGAGACTCAACTAATAAGCAATTCCAAGCGTATGATCGCTGGAAAGATGCTAATGATCAGGCCCGCTGCTATGTTATGGCCAACATGAATAACGTGCTGTAGGCTCAATATCAAGATTATGAGACTGCGAAACAGATCTTGGATAATCATAAGGATATGTTTGGAGGCCAGGCCATAACAAATAGGCAAGGGGAGCTTTGGAAACTTCTTAACTGTAGACAGAGGCCGGGAACATCTGTAAAGGAGCATATAATGTTGGTCATGCGTTACCTCGCTAAGGCTCAAACCAATGAAGCCAACATCGATGCTGAAACTCAGATACTATGGTCTTTGAGACTCTGTCTAAGGAATTTATTTCGTTTAGAGCTACTTTTAATTTAAGCAATAGACGAGATATGACCTTGACGGAATTGATGAAACAGTTACAGGAGTTTGAACTGCTGATCAGGGAGTCTCTTGCGGGTGGTGAGGCCAACATGGTAGCTGCTTCTGGTTCCAATCTCAACTCTGGGAATGGAAAGAAGTAACAGGCCAAGAATGGGAAGTCTTCTATTCCTGCTAGCACCAAGAGCAAGAAGAAGAAGAAGAAGAACCCAAAGAAGCTTAAGTGCTTCTTCTGTGGAAGGTCGAGTGTATCAAGAAGCATTGCAAGGACTTCCTTTCCAAAGGAGGTAGGTGTAATCTTTTGTATTTAGAAACTTGTTTGGTTGAGGAATCAAGTGACATTTGGGTCATAGATTCCGGTGTAACTAATCATGCTTGTGTTTCTCTGCAGGGGTTCAAAGAAACGAGAAGTCTACTACATAAGGACTTCACGCTTCGGATGGACGATAGATTCTTGGTCTCAGCGGAAGCAGTGGGAGACGTCCATCTTTATTTTGATAATTATAGGAATTTATTTTTGCAAGATTGTTTTTATGTTCCTAAATTTAAAATGAATTTAATTTCTGTAGCTTGTTTATTTAAAGACTCCCACTTGGTTTCTTTTAATGATAAAATGGTGATTCGTAAAAACAAATCATTTAGATGTTTTGGATGGATGCAAAATAATCTATATTTTGTCAAACCTAAGATGGACTTATTGCTTAATGCTGAGATGAATGATAATAACTCTAAAAGACTTAAAACTTCTTAGTCTAATAAAACTTATCTTTAGCATTTGCGCCTTGGTCATATTAACCTGAATAGGATTCAAAGGTTGGTAAAGGATGGACCTTTAAGTCACTTAAAGGTGAAATCTATACCACAATGTGAATCTTATTTGGAGGGTAAAATGACCAAAAGACCATTCGGGTCTAAGGGCAATAGGGCTGAAGGGGTTCTAGAACTTGTGCATAGTAATGTTTGCGGACTAATAAACATCCATGCACGAGGAGGGTATGAGAATTTCGTGACTTTTATTGACGATTACTCAATATATGGGTATGTGTACCTGATGCACCACAAAAGCGAAACTTTTGACAAGTTCAGGGAGTTTCGGGCTGAAGTAGAAAAGCAATTGGGTAGGCCCATAAAGGCACTTCGATCCGATCGAGGTGGGGAATACCATTCTGATGAGTTATTGGGACATTTATTAGAGAATGGGATTTTATCCCATTTGACTGCATCGGGCACTCCGCAGCAGAATGGCATAGCGGAGAAAAGAAATAGGACTTTGTTGGACATGGTCAGGTCCATGATGAGTTATTCATCATTGCCTTTATCCTTTTGGGGATATGCACTACAAACTACATGTTATCTTCTGAACAATGTGCCTTCAAAATCGATCCCTAAAACTCCTCATGAGTTGTGGACGAGTAGGAAGACATCCTTAAACCATATTCGCATATGGGGATGTCTGGCTCATGTCTTGTTTAAGGATCCGAATAAATTGGAAGCACGTTCGGAAGTTTGTGTATTTGTAGGATATCCAAAAGGGACTAAAGGGGGTTATTTTTATAACCCAAAGAAAAAATAAAGTCGTGGTTTCAACTAATGGAACTTTCCTTGAGGAGAGTTACATGGACGACTTTAAACCTCGAAGCAAAGTGGTGCTTGAAGAGTTAAGGAGTGATCCGATCACTCCAGAGGTTCTGAATGAAACCATTCCGATCAGTGTAGAAAAACCAAACAAACCTGAACAATAACCTCAGGGGCTTCGGCGTAGTGGAAGGATCAGGCGTCAACCTGAGAGGTATATGTTCAATGGGAAGGTCTTTTTGACTGAACCGAATGAACATGACGGGGATTCTTATACTTACGCAGAAGCTATAGAGGATGTTGATTCAAAACTCTGGACAGAGGCCATGAACATTGAGATGAAGTCTATGGAGACTAATCAGGTCTAGGAGCTTGTGGATCTTCCCGAAGGGGTAAAACCCATAGGGTGTAATTGGATCTACAAGAGGAAAAGAGGAGTGGATGGAAAGTTCGAAACCTTTAAGGCTAGACTGCTAGCTAAGGGTTATACAAAAAAGGAAGGAATCGATTATGAGGAAACATTTTCGCCCGCAGCCATGCTTAAGTCCATCTGGATTCTCTTTTCTATAACTGTCGCTCTCGACTACGAGATTTGACAGATAGATGTCAAGACGGCTTTTCTGAATGGTTATCTTGATGAGTCTATTTATATGGAACAACCAGATGGGTTCAAGGTCACGGGTCAAGAAGGTAAGGTTTGTAGGCTGCTAAAGTCAATTTATGGACTTAAGCAGGCTTCTCGTTCTTGGAACATAAGATTTGATCAGGCGATCAAGACTTATAGGTTCTCATAAAATGTGGATGAACCATGTGTTTACAAACACATTAAGGATAGGAAGGTGGTTTTTCTACTGCTCTATGTAGATGGCATACTGCTAATTGGCAATGACATTGGGGCATTGTTATCTGTCAAATTATGGTTGACCAAGCAGTTTGACATTAAGGATTTGAGTGAGGCTAATTTGGTTATCGGTATCCAGATCTTTCGGGATATGAAGAATAAAATGATAGCTTTATCCTAGGCCAGCTACATAGATAAAATTCTCAGGAGGTTTGCAATGCAGGATTCCTAAAAAGGTGGGCAACCATCTAGGTCTGGAATTACTCTTTCCAAGAAAGACTCTCCAAAGTCTTATGAAGAAAGAGAATACATGAAGAAAGTGCCTTATGCTTTGGCAGTGGGTAGTTTCATGTATGTCATGCTTTGCACATGACCGGATATTAGTTATGCAATCGGGATTGTAAGTCGATTTCAGGCGGATCCAGGACCGAACCATTAGGTTGCGGTAAAGCATATTTTTAAGTACCTGAGAAGGACTCGAGGTTATATGCTTGTGTATTCGGGTGAGGACTTGACTCCTTTAGGATACACTGACTTAGATTTTTAATCCTGTCTGGATTCTAGGAAATCGACTTCGGGTTTTGTGTTTACTCTGGGCGACGGTGCCATCAGTTAGAGAAGTGCTAAGCAAGATTGCACTTCAGATTCAACGATGGAGGCCAAGTATGTGGCAGCTAGTGATGCTTCGAAAGAAGCAGTGTGGCTCCGCAAGTTCTTTTGGGATCTTGAGGTAGTTCCTAGTATAGATAAGGCGGTATCACTATACTATGATAACAGTGTAGCGGTAACCAATGCTAAGGAACCAAGATTTCATAAGAAGAGTAAGCATATTGATCGAAAGTATCATGTGATAAAGGACTTCGTTGAGGGCGGGCATGTCACAGTGTGCAAGATCACGTCAGAGGACAATTTAGCTGATCCATTTATGAAGACACTTACTGGGAGAGTCTTCGAGAAGCATGTAGAAGCTATGGGGATGCGAGATTTGTCGTATTTACTCACTTAGTGCAAGTGGGAGATTGTTAGACATGTATGCCCTAAGGAGTAAAAATGTTATAAGTTTTTAGAGACATTTTTATTAATAAAGAATTTATTTATCATTTATATACCAAATCTTGTCCTCTTTAAGTTCATATTTGTTGAATGTATGTTAAGCAAACAAAAGTCTGAGACTGTCGGTTTAAACCTTAAGAATTGGGCATATGATGGACGGATTATGCGAAAGACATGATTCTTCAGGTGATGGTCTAAATCATAAGATCCGCAATCGAGGGAATAAAGTTGGGCGCTTTATTCATGCAAAGATTGTTATGTTGTCTATATTCCTTTTGGGAGATAGTTTGTCTTGACCATCGGAGGTGGACTTCGTGAATAGAAACATTGGCACGTTGTCATGGGTGACGATGTGTTGGATTGGGACATAAAGTGAATTGATTTGGATTAATAATTCTGTCTCGGTAAATCAATTCACTTTAGACAATCATTTGTGTTGTATCTTAATCATGAGATAAATAGTGGGCCTGTTGTCTTGGCTTGTGTCTTTTGATGTACCAAAGGGTGACACCCACATCTTAATAGTGGTATGCATGCCGGTACATTGGAGGCATGACTCTTGATAGCGTAGACCTTTTATTCATAGATATAGAATCCATAGCTCCTTTTTAGGAGTAATGATATCCTCTTATATGCGTTATCCTATAATTGAAAAACTGGAGCGCTCAACCATTTGGATACATAGGTGTAACCGAATGGTATACTGTCATTGGATAGTAAGTTTTCTGATGGTGAGATAATGGAACGAAAGATAAAAATAATTGAGAAGGTAAGACAGAACTTGTCCTTAAGCTGATTGTGAATAGCAAAGAAGGCTAATTGGTTAAGGCTCTTCTGGAACGTTACTTCTCTTCACGTTTTGCGAGGGTTCTTTGGCATACAAAGGTTAGTAAGATATGGTTAATTTATGCATATAGCATGTTAAACTTGTGTTTTGAAAATTACTCTGATGTAAAATTTTAAAATTCCGCTGCGTATTATTTTTTCCAACATTATTTACTAATAGTAGGATTAAAAAATTTGCTTTTGTTATAATTTCTTGAAAAGGAGTCCTATGAAATAATTCATTCTCGAAAGAATCTAATAAAGTTACATTATTCAAAAAAGGTATATAAAAGACATTTGGCAAGCTGATTAGAATTGAAAATTTTGCTTTAAAAACTGTAGCATGTGAGAGCTTCATACAGTAGCAACTTTTTCTTTTTACCATAATTGTTGAGAACTTTACACTAGTTAAAACCAATTAGTTCTAACTGACTTGCAAAAAGCTCCATTGATAAGTTTTTTTTTATTTTTAAATTTTGGCAACTGCACTATCAACAGTGTTGTGCCCACCAAGCCTTGCAATTGTGAAGCTCATGACACTGTTGAAAAGTTTGTGAGGCAAGCATTGCTATTATCAAGGTTTAAGGAGTGCTTCTATATTCTTCACAATGGTTTAACATGAACCAACTTTCAAAAAGAATTTCTAATACACAATGAACTTAAATCAAATCAAATGGAATTAACATAAATAGAATAAGCATAATCAGTTAGCCAATTCCTTAAGGAGAAATATAGCAAATAGAGTTGTTTCAAGGTTGTTGAATACCTGCTCTAATGTCATCAATGACAATCATTTTTGGAGCTCGACTGGACTCTTCATAGCAAGAACAAGAGTCTTGCAACCAAATCTTGAAAGCCACACAACACAATACTCTTACAAGGTGTTAAATAGTTTGCAAATGTAGGGAAGGAAACTGGCAAGTAGTTGTTTAGAAGCCACACCTAGCATAACCCAAGATCATCCTGAAGCACTGTTCCAACTTCCTATGGAACCCACTCGATTTTTAACATCCATAATTACTTTGAATATACCTGGAAGTAATTATACAAATTGCCTCCTTTAAGATACTCGAGTCTAAAAATATCTACTAATTTATATTATTATAAAAATATCTAAATCTTAAATATATAAATGTTAAGATACCAATTATGCTCTGATTATTTATGTTGTGCATATTTCATTATATGAGGTGATGTTTCATTTCAAGTAAGTAAATAACAATGGGAATAAGAATAGGAATATAATGGAATATAAATAGAAATTTACTTGATGATTTGCACATTTTAGAATGTGAGAGCTCTACATTGCAGCATATTTTTACTTTATTCTGTAACATGTAAGAGTTTTACGCTATTTATTGTTTGAACTCTAGAATTCTAACCACTTTCCCAAACACCCCAAGATTAGTGCATTTGGCAATGTTGTTAGAACCAAAAGTTAGAATCAATTTATTGTAGTATGTGAGAGCTTACTGTTAGACACGTATGCCCTAAGCAGTAAAAATATAATACGTTTTTGGAGACATTTTTATCAATAAAGAATTTATTCATTTATATATATCAAATTTTGTCCTCTTTACATTCATATTTGTTGAATGTATGATAAGCAAACAATAGTCTGAGACTGTCAGTCTAAACCTTAAGAATTGGGCATATGATGGACTGATTATGCAGAAGACACGATTCTTAAGGTGACGGTCTAAAACATATGATCCGCAATTGAGGGAATAAAGTTGGGCGCTTTATTCATGTAAAGATTGTTATGTTGTCTATATCCCTTTTGGGAGATGGTTTGTCTTGACCATCGGAGTTGGACTCCGTGAATAGAAACATTGGCAAGTTGTCATAGGTGACGATGTGTTGGATCGGGACATAAAGTGAATTGATTTGGATTAATAATTCTATCTCGGCAAATCGATTCACTTTAGACAGTCATTTGTATTGTATCTTAATCCTGAGATGAATAATGGGCCCGTTGTCTCGACTTGTGTCTTTTGATGTACCAAAGGGTGACACCCACATCTCAATATTGGTATGCATGCCGGTACGTTGGAGGCATGACTCTTGATAGCGTATACTTGTTATTCATAGATATGGAATCCATAGCTCCTCTTTAGGAGTAATGATATCCTCTTATATGCGTTGTCCTGTAATTGGAAAACTGGAGCGCTCAACCATTTGGATACATAGGTGTAACCCAATGGTATACTGTCTTTGGATGGTAAGTTTTCTAATGGTGAGACAATGGAACGTAAGATAAAAATAATCGGGAAGGTAAGACAGAACTTGTCCTTGAGCCGATTATGGACGATCATATGGGGATGCGATACACTATGATATGTCATGGAGACTTAGCTACACGAGCTTCGTAATTCTATAAAGTTTGAGAGTGCAGCTCCAAGCTTTTAGTGGAGTAGCGTTGGAGTTGATAATTGTGAAATGTATATCTGGGATATTTGGTTTCATAATTATCATGAGCTTGAACTTTATAGGTCCATTTTGGTCCCCTTTGCTAGCTAACAAAGTCCTGTAACGACACGGCGTGCTTTTCCAATAATTGGTGACTTATGTCAGATTTCTCAGATTGGTTTAAAATTTGTAAGAATCAAATAATTCATGTCTGTTTATCGGTTGAATTAATTTTGTAAGAAATTAGTTCAAGATAAACTTGTTTAATTATTGCGATCAGATAATTCTTGTCTGTTTATCTGTTGTTTTAATTTTGGACAAATTAGAACAAGATAAACTTGTAGAATTATTGTGAATTGATTTATTTTCTTAGAGATTACCTTGATAAAGTTTGTTTTGTTCAGAAAACTTCTCTATTGGGCTATTTGAATCAAAACTGAGACTTTATCCTTTAGAATCTCGGGTGGAAAATAAAAGATTCGCGGAGATTTTTTCTCGTGAGTTCGGCCTGCCGAATGACGTGTTCGGCCTGCAGATGGGGCCTGTTCAGCTTGCCGATCTGCGAGAGATAAGATTACGCATTTTCACACAGATCTTATCAGATATTGATCCGAACTTGATTCTGTTTCGAGTTTTTGAGACCTAATCTGATATAGACTGATCCCAGGACCAATAGCTATAAAAAGGGAGTGAGTCTCATGATTTACTCAGATCAATTTGAGATATTAAGAGTGATACTCTTCTAGTGAACATCTGAAAAAACTCCCTGAGAGCTTTTGTTCACAAATCGCGAACATTAGCTTTGGGTTCTCTCTATTGGTTGGAAGGAGAGTCACCGTTGGAAGAGCTGTACGTGTGAGCCCACACTCACTTCGGTTGTGGATAGAGAATAGCAAAGAAGACCAGTTAGTTGAGGCTCTTCTGGAACGTTACTTCTCTTCACAGGCTGCGGAGGTTCTTCACACAAAGGTTAGTAAGATCTGTCTAATTTATACATATAACATGTCAAACTTGTGTTTTTGGAAATTACTCTGATGAAAAATTTTAAAAATTTTGCTGCGCACTTTGTTTCCAACAATTGGTATCAGAGCCGAGGTTTTTACATAAATTTACAAGTTTGTGATCATGTTATATGCATAAATTTTGTGATCTTAATCTCTCCTATGCTTGAATTGAATTTTATAGAGAGATGGCACTCTAGGTTTCTATATAATATATATGTTGTCATGGATTATGTAGAGAATGTTTATTAATTAATTATGGTTGATTAAATCATTGTTTATTAATTTATTAATTATTTTTCATGTAATTAGATGGCGGACTATTATCTCCGTCTAGGAATTGTTATTTAATTTTTAATTTGTAAGAATTTTGTAATTAAATAATTATTCGGAGAAGACGGAACGAGAAGTCAGATCTTAAAGATTGATGATGGTGCCTCCAGGTATTTCCTGAGTCTCTAATTTTATGTTTTTGAATTGTTGAAAATAAAATTGATGAATTGCATTGAAATTGTATTTTCTGGAATGAGGGTTTTCTGCTCGGTCGGCATGCCGGACCTCACAGTTCGGCAGGCCGGACATGTGGTTCGGCAGGCCGACAGTGGGGCAGAAATTTTTGGTGCTCTACCGGCAGGCCAAACTTTCAGTTCGGCAAGCCAAACCTTCATGATCGGCCTGCCAACCGAGAGCTGCCAAGTGTCTAGAAAAGGTGCAATTTTTTCGGCGCAGTTTTAATTTTATTTTTGGGACGATTCTGAGAAACATTAAATTTGGATATGACCGCAAATATGAAGTATTCGATTCATACGGGATTGAAGACTTGAAGATAGATATTACATGAAGAAGGATACAGCTTGAGGATTCAAGGATGAAGAATCGATAAATGTCTCGATTATTCTCTTGTAATCTTAGTTTTCTATTCTCTAAGGTGGAACCATAATATTACGGTTATTATTATTTTGCTTGTAGCTTTGCTTGATTGCTTTGCTTGTCTGTATTATAATATGATTTACCATGTATATTGATAACATGTCATACAGAATAGGGAGTGCCGCTCATATTAAAATTGTTCATGCATGATTTTAAAATAAAACCTTGACTTCAAAAGATTGAGTGGGAGAAGGTTTTCGAAGAGAGGACCTAAGGCCTCCATCGTTGGTCCATAGGAAGAACATGGTGGTCCCGACCCCTAGGAAGGGATTTCTATCATATACCAGATTGGATCTCTGAAAGGATAAGGTATTTTAGTATGATTTATGGTTGCATACCCCTAGGTGGTGATTATAAATCATGGATAAAATATTGAAACGGTGGTTATACACTCACGTTAATTTTATTATTAACCTCCCCTAGGAGCTCTGTTAATAAAATTAATGGCCAATGAAATGATTATTAATATAAGCTGGATCATACGGGTCCTAGATGGCATATATTAATCAGAAGGAGATTCGTGTTCCTGATTGAATTTGCCATGACTCCCCTAGGAGCTTGTTGACTTTTGAGTTGGGAATTATCATTGTAAGGTTGTGATATTTTCAAGGTTTTGACACATAAACACATTTGTATTTTTTACATGATTGTGTTATCTTACTAAATTATTATCATATGTTTGCTTATGTTTGGTATATGATTCTTTATTCTAAATTAAAAATGTCTAAAAATGCTTTATCATCGATACTTGACAAAAACCTATTAACCGGTGAGAACTATAATGATTGAAAATGGAACCTGGATATCGTCCTGTCCTTTGAGAAACTAAAATATGTACTGACAACCCTTTGTCCTCCCGAGCCTACGGGAGACTCAAGTAATGAGCAATTCCAAGCGTACGACCGCTGGAAAGATGCTAATGATCAGGCCCGCTGCTATGTTATGGCTAGCATGAACAACGTGCTGCAGGCTCAACATCAGGATTATGAGACTGCGAAGCAGACTTGGACAATCTTGAGGACATGTTTGGAGGCCAGGCCATAACAAAGCGGCAAGGGGCACTTCGGAAATTCTTAAACTGTAGACAGAGACCGGGGACATCTGTAAAGGAGCACATGATGTTGGTCATGTGTTATCTCGCCGAGGCTCAAACCAATGGAGCTGTCATCGATGCTGAAACTCAGATGATTGTGGTCTTTGAGACTCTGTCTAAGGAATTTATTCCGTTTAGAGCTACTTTTAATTTAAGCAATAGACGGGATATGACCTTGACAGAACTGATGAATCAGTTACAGGAGTTTGAACTGCTGATCAGGGAGTCTCCTGCTGGTGGTGAGGCCAACATGGTAGCTGCTTCTGGTTCCAATCCTAACTCTGGGAATGGAAAGAAGCAACGGGCCAAGAATGGGAAGTCTTCTATTCCTGCTACTACCAAGAGCAAGAAGAAGAAGAAGAAGAACCCAAAGAAGCTTAAGTGCTTCTTCTGTGGTAAGGTCGGGCATATAAAGAAGCATTGCAAGGACTTCCTTTCCAAGGGAGGTAAGTGTGATCTTCTATATCTAGAAACTTGTTTAGTTGAGGAATCCAGTGACATCTGGGTCATAGATTCCGGTGCAACTAATCATGTTTGTGTTTCTCTGCAGGGATTCAAAGAAACGAGAAGTCTACTACGTGAAGACTTAAAGCTTCGGATGGGCGATGGATCCTTGGTCTTAGCAAAAGCAGTGGGAGATGCCCATCATTACTTTGATGATTATAGGAATTTAATTTTGCGAGATTGTTTTTATGTTCCTCAATTTAAAAGGAATTTAATTTCTGTATCTTCTTTATTTAAAGACTCCTATGTGGTATCTTTTAATAAAAAAGTGGTGATTTGTAAAAACAAATCTTTTATCTGTTCTGGATGGATGCAAAATAATCTATATTTTATCAAACCTAAGATGGACTTATTGCTTAATGCTGAGATAAATGATAATGACTCAAAAAGACTTAAAACTTCTCACTCTAACAAGACTTATCTTTGGCATTTGCGCCTTGGCCATATTAACCTGAATAGGATTCAAAGGTTGGTAAGGGATGGACCTTTAAGTAACTTAAAGCTGGAATCTATACCTCAATGTGAGTCTCATTTGGAGGGTAAAATGACCAAAAGACCATACGGGTCTAAGGGCAATAGAGCCAAAGGGGTTCTAAAACTTGTGCATAGTGATGTTTGCGGACCGATGAACATCCGGGCACGAGGAGGGTATGAGTACTTCGTCACTTTTATTGACGATTACTCAAGATATGGGTATGTGTACCTAATGCACCCCAAAAGCGAAACTTATGATAAGTTCAGGGAGTTTCGGGTTGAAGTGGAAAAGCATTTGGTTAGACCCATAAAGGCACTTCGATCTGATCGAGGTGGGGAATACCTTTCTGATGAGTTCTTGGGACACTTGTTAGAGAATGGGATTTTATCCCATTTGACTGCGCCGGGCACTCCGCAGCAGAATGGCCTAGCGGAGAGAAGGAATAGGACTTTGTTGGACATGTTTAGGTCCATGATGAGTTATTGATCATTGCCTTTATCCTTTTGGGGATATGCACTACAAACCGCATGTTATCTTTTGAACAATGTGCCTTCAAAATCGGTCCCTAGAACTCCTCACGAGTTGTGGACAAGACGGAAGACATCCTTAAACCATATTCGCATATGGGGATGTCTGGCTCATGTCCTGTTTAAGGATCCGAATAAGTTGGAAGCACGCTCAGAAGTTTACGTGTTTGTAGGATATCCAAAAGGGACTAAAGGGGGTTATTTTTATAACCCAAAGGAAAATAAAGTCGTGGTTTCAACTAATGCAACATTCCTTGAGGAGAGTTACATGGACGACTTTAAACCTCGAAGCAAAATCGTGCTTGAGGAGTTAAGGGGTGATCCGTTCATTCTGGAGGTTTCGAACGAAACCATTCCGATCGGTGTAGAAAAACCAAACAAACCTAAACAATGACCTCAGGGGCTTCAACGTAGTTAGAGGATCGGGCATCAACCTGAGAGGTATATGTTCAATGGGAAGGTCTTCTTGGCTGAACCGGATGAACATGACAGGGATCCTTATACTTACGCAGAAGCTATGGAGGATGTTGATTCAAGACTCTGGACAGAGGCCATGAACATAGAGATGAAGTCTATGGAGACTAATCGGGTCTGGGAGCTTGTGGATCTTCCTAAAGGGGTAAAACCCATAGGGTGTAAGTGGATCTACAAGAGGAAAAGAGGAGTGGATGGAAAGGTCGAAACCTTTAAGGCTAGACTGGTAGCTAAGGGTTATACGCAAAAGGAAGGAATCGATTATGAGGAAGCCTTTTTGCCTATAGCCATGCTTAAGTCCATCCGAATTCTCTTGTCCATAGCTGCCGCTATTGACTATGAGATTTGGCGGATGGATGTCAAGACGGCTTTTCTAAATGGCTATCTTGATGAGTCCATTTATATGGAACAACCAGACGGGTTCAAGGTCGCGGGTCAAGAGGGTAAGGTTTGTAAGCTGCTAAAGTCTATTTATGGAGTTAAGCAGGCTTCTTGTTCTTGGAACATAAGATTTGATCAAGTGATCAAGACTTATGGGTTCTCACAAAACGTGGATAAACCATGTGTTTACAAACACATTAAGGATGGAAAGATGGTTTTTCTACTACTCTATGTAGATGACATTCTGCTAATTGGCAATGACGTTGGAGCGTTGTCATCAGTCAAATTATGGTTGACCAAGCAGTTTGACATGAAGGACTTAGGTGAGGCTAATTTTGTTCTCGGTATCCAGATCTTTCGGGATAGGAAGAACGAAATGATAGCTTTGTCTCAGGTCGGCTACATAGATAAAATTCTCAGGAGGTTTGCAATGCAAGATTCCAAGAAAGGTGGGCAACCATCTAGGTCTGGAATTACTCTTTCTAAGAAAGACTCTCCAAGGTCTTATGAAGAAAGAGAATACATGAAGAAGGTGCCTTATGCTTCGGCAGTGGGTAGTCTCATGTATGCCATGCTTTGCACACGACCGGATATTAGCTATGCGGTCGGGATTGTAAGTCTATTTCAGGCGGATTCAGGACCGAACCATTGGGTTGCGGTAAAGCATATTTTCAAATATCTGATAAGGACTCGAGGGTATATGCTTGTGTATTCGGGTGAGGATCTAACTCCTCTAGGATACACTGATTCGGATTTTCAATCTTGTCTGGAATCTAGGAAATCGACTTCGGGGTTTGTGTTTACTCTAGGTGGCGGTGCCATCAGTTGGAGAAGTGCAAAGCAAAATTGCACTTCGGATTCAACGATGGAGGCCGAGTATGTGGCGGCTAATGATGCTTCGAAAGAAGCAGTGTGGCTCCGCAAGTTCCTTGGGGATCTTGAGGTAGTTCCTGGTATGGATAAAGCGGTATGACTGTACTATGATAACAGTGCGGCGGTAGCTAATGCTAAGGAACCAAGATTGCACAAGAAGAGTAAGCATATTGATCGAAAGTATCATGTGATAAAGGACTTCGTTGAGGGCGGGCATGTCATGGTGTGCAAGATCGCGTCAGAGGACAATTTAGCTGATTCATTTACGAAGACACTTACTGGGAGAGTCTTTGAGAGGCATGTGGAAGCTATGGGGATGCAAGTGCAAGTGGGAGATTGTTAGACAAGTATGCCCTAAGGAGTAAAAATGTAATACGTTTTTGGAGACATTTTTATCAATAAAGAATTTAATCATTTATATATACCAAATCTTGTCCTCTTTACGTTCATATTTGTTGAATGTATGATAAGCAAATAGTAGTCTGAGACTGTCAGTCTAAGCCTTAAGAATTGGGCATATGATGGACTGATTATGCGGAAGACACGATTCTTAAGGTGACGGTCTAAAACATATGATCCGCAATCGAGGGAATAAAGTTGGGCGCTTTATTCATATAAAGATTGTTATGTTGTCTATATCCCTTTTGGGAGATGGTTTGTCTTGACCATCAAAGTTGGACTCCGTGAATAGAAACATTGGCACGTTGTCATAGGTGACGATGTGTTGGATCGGGACATAAAGTGAATTGATTTAGATTAATAATTCTATCTCGGCAAATCGATTCACTTTAGACAGTCATTTGTATTGTATCTTAATCCTGAGATGAATAATGAGCCCGTTGTCTCGACTTGTGTCTATTGATGTACCAAAGGGTGACACCCACATCTCAATATTGGTATGCATGCCGGTACGTTGGAGGCATGACTCTTGATAGCGTATACTTGTTATTCATAGATATGGAATCCATAGCTCCTCTTTAGGAGTAATGATATTCTCTTATATGTGTTGTCCTGTAATTGGAAAACTGGAGCGCTCAACCATTTGGATACATAGGTGTAACCGAATGGTATACTGTCTTTAGATGGTAAGTTTTCTAATGGTGAAACAATGGAACGTAAGATAAAAATAGTCGGGAAGGTAAGACAGAACTTGTCCTCAAGCCGATTATGGATGATCATATGGGGATGCGATACACTATGATATGTCATGGAGACTTAGTTACACGAGCTTCGTAATTCTATAAAGTTTGAGAGTGCAGCTCCAAGCTTTTAGTGGAGTAGTGTTGGAGTTGATAATTGTGAAATGTATATCTGGGATATTGGGTTTCATAATTATCATGAGCTTGAACTTTATAGGTCCATTTTGGTCCCCTTTGCTAGCTAACAAAGTCCTGTAACGACACGGCGTGCTTTTCCAATAATTGGTGACTTATGTCGGATTTATCAGAATGGTTTAAAATTTGTAAGAATCAAATAATTCATGTCTATTTATCGGTTGAATTAATTTTGTAAGAAATTAGTTCAAGATAAACTTGTTGAATTAGTGCGATTAGATAATTCTTGTTTGTTTATCTGTTGTTTTAATTTTGGACAAATTAGAACAAGATAAACTTGTAGAATTATTGTGAATTGATTTATTTTCTTAGAGATTACCTTGATAAAGTTTGTTTTGTTCAGATAACTTCTCTATTGGGTTATTTAAATCAAAACGAATCTCAGGGTGGAAAATAAAAGATTCGTGGAGACTTTTTCTCGAGAGTTCAGCCTACCAGATGACGTGTTTGGCCTGCCGATGGGGCCTGTTAGGCTTGCCAATCTGCAAGAAATAAGATTACGCGTTTTCACGCGGATCTTATCAGATATTGATCCAAACTTGATTCTGTTTCGAGTTTTTGAGACCTAATCTGATATGGACTGACCCTAGGACCAATAGCTATAAAAAGGGTGTTGAGGGTAAGCGCGGCGCCGCCACCGAGGACACTAACTTGGTGGTCGGCAACTCAGTTCGGCAGACATAGGCTACCGCCCGACCTGACGACTTATGCTTCTTCCCGAGGTGCCTTCCATTTATCTGAGGGCACACCCCCAAGAAGGCTGCCACCTCAGGGATGTACAGTAGCTCGGGCCGGGCCATGCTATTCATCATAATACGTCACTACCCATCCCTGTAGGCCAACACCAGGCAGACGTGCTGCCGTCCGATAGAGTCCAATCCATTGGACAATGGACGCGACACTTGTCACTTATTGCTTGATACACTTTGATGTGACACCTGGGTAATGGGTAAAACCCATCTTGCACCCGATCCAGCTGGTGACCTATAAATAGGATGCATTTATGACGTTTTAGAGAGAGAGACCTCTTCACACTTAATTAGCTGCCGACCTCTGCCGAGCTATACTTGCCTTGAGCATCGGAGAGCCCTTGTCTATTGACTAACCCCATTTCTCCGAATCATCCCTCTCGCAGGTACTCATTCCCGACCAGGGGCAAGCTTAAGAGGAGGTCAGAAGGTGTATAGTCACACGTGGGTGTTGATCCGACACCGGACAGCGATAAGCATCAACATTTTGGCGCTAGAAGGAGGGCGGAACACGCCCCAATCCAAGTTATTGTACCTCGGACTTCCGAAATGACAACATGAGGTAACGCAAGAGATAGTACCATCCGACGTCAGGAGTCAGGCGATGCCAGACACAAGCAACCGGCTGCAGAACGGCCCAGGGATCGTCTTCGGACCGCCAGATCTCGGTCCGGAGGACAAGGAAGTGCGACAAGAGCCGAGCCGGTGTAGGCTTGAGCTGCACAAGATCCGATCCGGGAGCTTACAGATGCAGTTTGAATCTTAACTCGGCAGCTTGCACAAGCTCAACAGCAAGCTGCACCGGAACCGCCACCCCCTGCCCAGGTTGACCAGGCAAGGGGTCGGCATGAGCAGAGCACCACCAATTGGGAGGATCGATCAGAGCAGTCTCCGGGATCCACCAGAGGGCCCCTGCTTGACAATAGAATGGTTCATGAACATCAGATGGGACGTCAACCACACCGTGTCCCTTCACCACAAGGTTCCAGAGCCTCGGTGTTTGATCGGCTCAGAATACCGAGGGATTAACAGAAATCGCCAAGGCGGAGCTGGAGGCCGTGCTGAGGGCGGAGTACCCTATCGGGTCGAACTGCCCGAAGACACGAATAGTCGCCAGTTCCGAGTGCTGCTAGCGACAGATCGATGAGATCCGCAATTACAGGTTCGGTTTGGATGAGATCGGGGCTCAGGATCTGCCCTTCCCGGATCACATAATGCGGGCACCCATGCCGTCCGAAGTTTAAGGTCCCACAAATCAAGTCTTACGATGGGGCCACCGACGCAGATGAGCATGCCGAACTCTTTCGAGGGCATATGCTGTTGCAGAATGCCAGTGATGCTGCAATGTGCAAAGCTTTCTCGCTCACCCTTACAAGCCCTGCTCGGCAATGGTTTCGACGACTCGAACCAGGGTCGATTTCTTGTTTTGGGCATTTAACCGACGCCTTCTCCGCCGCATTCTCTACAACTAGGACGCGGAGGAAAGAAATAACTTCCTTGTACGCCGTCAAGCAGGGAGACGGCAGTGTCAGGGACTATGTCAACCGATTTACCCGGGCTGCTCTTGAGGTCAAGCACGTCGAAGATGAGACCCTCAAACATATTTTTGTAGGGGGCCTCCGAGACGAGAAGCTGACCTGGTCCTTGGCCTTTGAGCAGCCAAACACGTTTTCACAAATGCTCGGGTACGCCCAAAGACATGCGGACGCTACCGAGTATATGAAAAGTCGCCGGGAGGAGGCTGGCCCGAGCGAGACGAAAAAGGAGAAGAAGCAGAAAAAAGGGCCGGAGTAGGGCAGCGTCGATCATGCGAAGAAGCAGAAGAAAGAGAAAGCTGATAAGCCAAAGGGCCGACCGGCAAGTTCCAAAACTATACGCCCCTGGTGGCAACTATCGATGAGGTGCTCACCCAGCTCAGCGACAAGAATTTGTTGACACCGCCTCCCAAGCTTCGAGGCTTTAGGGCGAGGCGTGACCAGTCAAAGTTTTGTAAGTTCCACCAAGATGTGGGCCATACTACCCGAGAATGCATCCAGCTTAAGGACCAAATAGAAAGGTTGGTCCGAGAAGGTCTATTGCAGGAGTTTGTGGAGAAGGCCATAAATCTGAGGGCGACCTCTACAAGGAATGACTCGTCAGGCCGAGACGTGCAAAGCCGACCCAGGACCGATAGTGGGAACGCCCCGAAACCCCCAAATATCATACATACGATACTCGACGGGCCTGTTGCCGGGGACACATCGAATAGGCGGCGATCCTACGTCAGAAAAGCTCGACGGGTCGAACGGGGTGACTTCATGAACGTGTCCGAGCACATCAATAAGATATGCCGCCAAGAGGACACCCCGATCACTTTCACTGAGGAGGAAGCAGACCGACTAATGCATCCCCACAACGATGCCTTGGTTTACGAACTGCCTATCGCCAACAATGTTGTACGGCGAGTCTTAATTGACAATGGCAGTTCGGCGGACATCCTTTTTAAGCAGGCCTTTGACAGGCTGAAGATTAGCAACGCACCTTTAGTTTCGGTCCGGACTCCACTTTTTGGCTTTGCGGGTGAGTGTGTCCGAGCAACCGGGAAGGTCAGTCTCCCAGTAACTTTTGGAGAAGGTGCTGCCAGGGTCACTCGGATGGTCGACTTTTTAGTCGTTGATAAACCTTCTCAGTATAACATCATCATCGGCCGGCCAACGCTGAACGGATTAAAGGCCGTGGTTTCGACATATCACTTGGCAATGAAGTTCCCGACCGATGGTGGTGTTGGAGTAATCCGCTCGTCCCAGGCGGACTCTCGGGCTTGCTATGCAAACACGGTCCGAGCAGCCTCGGCTCAGCAACAGGGAATCCTGGCCGTATATTCAGTCGACGAAACCAACCTCCCAACCGATCCGACACCGAAGATGCTCACGGACCTAGACCCCAGGTTTCCCGAGAATGAGGGAAGGGGTACCCCGGTCGAAGACTTAGTGCCGTTCTCCCTGGACCCTGAAAGGGCAGAGCGCACAGTCCAACTTGGGTCACAGTTACAACCTGAGATCCGGGCCGACCTGGAATCCCTTCTTTCTGAATACCGTGACGTTTTTGCATGGTCTCATGAGGACATGCTCGGCATAGATCCGAACGTCATCAGTCATCGGCTTAACGTCCAACCTGGTCACAGGCCGATGATACAAAAACGAAGAGCCTTCAACCCGGAGAGATATGCCGCGATAAACGATGAAGTCCAGAAACTACTAAAGGCTGGGTTTATTAGAGAGGTCAAATATCCAGAATGGTTGGCAAATGTCATCCTCGTCAAAAAGGCGAATGGCAAGTGGCGGGTCTGCATCGACTATACCGACCTTAACAAGACCTGCCCCAAGGACTGCTTCCCACTTCCTCGGATAGACCAGCTCGTCGATGCCACAGCCGGACACGAGCTCCTGAGCTTCATGGACGCATACTCCGGATATAATCAGATAAGAATGGCCGAAGAGGATCAAATCAAAACCTCATTTGTTACTGACCAGGGCTTGTATTGCTACGTTGTAATGCCGTTTGGTCTCAAGAACACCGGAGCTACCTATCAACGCCTCGTCAACAAAATGTTCGCTCGGCTGATCGGGAAAACTATGGAGGTCTACGTGGATGACATGTTAGTAAAATCTGTCCAAGCGAAGGACCACATAGCCGACCTCAGAGCTAGCTTTAACATTCTCCGGTAGTATGGGATGAAACTCAACCCGGCAAAATGCGCTTTTGGCGTCAGCTTCGACAAATTCCTTGGATTTTTAGTTAACCGACGAGGAATTGAGGTGAACCCGGCAAAGGCCCAGGCAATCATAGACATGCATTCTCCTCGGACAGTGAAAGACGTGGAAAGGCTTACTGGCATGGTGGCCGCCCTATCAAGGTTTGTCTCCCGGGCTACCGACAAGTGTCACCCTTTCTTCAAGGCACTTAAGGGGAGGTTTGAGTGGAGCAGGAAGTGTGAGGATGCTTTCTAAGGCTTAAAAATTTACCTAGCCACACCCCCGCTCCTGTCCAAACCTTTGCCCTGTGAGATTCTAACTACCTATTTAGCCGTCTCCGAGAAGGCTGTCAGCTCGGTGTTGATCCGAGATGAAAACGGGATCCAGAGACCCGCCTACTATACCAGCCACACGTTCCAAGGTGCCAAGGAGCGCTATTCATCATTGGAGAAGCTGGCCTTCGCCCTAATAACATCGGTCCGGAAGCTGCGGCCGTATTACCAAGGCCATACTGTCAAGATCCCGACCAAGTTTTCTCTCCGGCAAGTTTTACAGAGCCTAGAAATATCAGGTCGGATGGCCAAGTGGTCGGTCGAATTGGGCCAATATGATATACATTTTGTGCTGAGAACGGCGATAAAAGCTCAAGTCTTAGCGGATTTCCTTGCCGAGTTTACAGAGGCCGGAAAAGTGGCTCCCTTAGTGGAGAAATCACCCGTTGAGGAGCCGGATACAGCTGGCTGCAACGAGCGAGGCCTTTCCCCGGAGCTCAACTGGAAACTACACGTCGATGGCTCAACCTGTATCGACGGGTCGGGGGCAGGCTTGATTTTAACAAGCCCCGACAGATATAAGGTCATTTATGCCCTTCGTTTCGACTTCAAAACCTCTAATAACGAAGCGGAGTATGAAGCTTTGCTCGCCGGATTACGAATTGCCCGAGACCTCAGAGTTGATCGGCTGACCGTCTATAGTGACTCAATGCTAATGGTGCAACAAGTCACAGGAGGATTCCAGGCCCGAGCAGAATCAATGACGGCATATTTAAAAGAAGCGAAACGGTTGCTTGGACAATTCAAGTCCTACACTTTTAAGCAAATCCCCCGATCCGAGAACGTGGAAGCCGATGTCCTTGCCCGACTAGCCTCTGGGATAGGCGGAGTAGACCCGATGTCCATTACTATTGAAAGACTCTCTGGACTGAGTATCAGTAAGGAGGTCATGAGTCTGGCAGCCGAACCAAAATGCACGTGGATGAACCTGATCATCCGATACCTGACCCTAGCCGAATTACCCGACGACCGGGAAGAGGCACGTCGGATACGTAACAGCTCGGCCCGGTATTCGATGATTGGGGAAAAGCTGTACCGACGCGGCTACACGACGCCATGCCTAAGATGTTTGGATTCCCAAGAGGCCGAGTACTTAATGAAAGAGATTCATGAAGGCCTTTGTGGCAATCACTCCGGTGGACGCTCCTTGGCCCAGAAATGCCTGCGGCAGGGTTACTACTGGCCTACTATGCAGCAAGACTGCGGGAGCTTTGCACGAAAATGCTTCAAATGCCAGCAATTTGCTAGGATGCTAGGTTCACACGCCGAGCCTCTAAATCCGGTGACTTCGGTGTGGCCATTTGCAAAATGGGCCATTGACTTGATCGGACCACTCCCTCCGGCTCGTTCGTAATTCAGATATTGTATTGTCGCCATCGACTATCTGACGAAATGGATCGAGGTTGAGCCTTGCACCAACATGACTGAAGCTAAGTGCACCAACTTAGTATGGAAAAACATCGTCTGTCGGTTCGGAATCCCGCACACTATCGTGACCGACAATGCTAAGCAGTTTGACTCCTTGGGTCTACGCCATCTGTGCGAGAAGCTTGGCATTAAGAAAGTCGACTCTTCCCCGAGCTATCAATAGAGTAACGGCAAGGTGGAGGCCGTGAACAAGACAATTAAAGACAATCTCAAGAAGAAACTCGAGGGGCTTAAGGGCGCATGGATTGACGAACTACCCCAAGTGCTCTGGGCATACCGAACAACTGCGCGAGCTGCAACCGGTGAGACACCGTTCTCCCTGGTTTATGGGGCAGAAGCCGTCATCCCAGCCGATGTTGGATTACCGAGCTTGAGGGTTGAGCAATACGAAGAAGTACTGAATGAAAAACTCATGATGATCGAGCTCGACCTACTTGAAGAAAAAAGGAACCGGGCATCCATTCGTAATGCAGCCCGGAATCAGGTTGTGGCTCGGTATTACAACAAACGAGTTCAGCCGAGAAGCTTTCAGGTTGGTGACTTAGTAATGAAGAAGGTCACGGTTCAACAACCCGGTCTCGGGTCCTTTGGTCTGAAGTGGGAAGGACCTTTTAAAGTCAAAGGTGTCGTGCGATCAGGCACTTACAGGCTGACCGATTTGGAGGGGAATCAGCTCGGGCATCCATGGAATGCCGAGCTGTTAAAAAGATTCTATTCCTGAAAAAAGAAGAGAAAAAAAAAAGAGAAGACAGAACGGAAATCAGCGCCAGATTCCTTTTTTGATCTCTGGCCACAATTCTTTTGTAACTAGACCTGCTGAGCAGGGCTGGAAAAGTCAATGTAAATATTACATTAATGGAGCACAACTTTCCTAAACTCATTCCGCCTGAGCAATGTCTTTAAGGGAGGATTATGCCTAAGACGCCAGAACCCCAGCTCGGAAGACAGGATGTTGACTCCCCATCAAGGGAGTCATCCTCGTCAAACTGGACAGGGGGGCTAGTCAGTATATGTATCATGTCTGTCATGCAAACAACCCTTAAGTTGCTTGGCACATTAATGTGCCCGATTAGTCCTATACTTGTAAAGTTTCTTTAAAACCTCAACAAGTCTACGGGGGGCAACAGGGTAAGGGTAGCTATACGCCGTTTATATTCTGCCCGACCGAGACCAGAAACCTAAACTTGCTTGGATAACTAAGCAGAAACGGTAACTACTCGGAACGACCGAGAACAGAAATTCTCGGATTAACTAAGGACAGAGGTACTCGGATTAACCGAGAACAATTGTACCATTTACCTCTGCTCGGTCAATTGTCTCCCAGCCTGGGAACCCCCCGAGAAGTATCTAACTTTAAACATTACGTGGGATGAAAAATAAAACTACACGTAAGAAAAAGTGGATGCAAAATGGGAAGATATAAAAAAGTTTTAACTTTATTTATTAGGGAGGTACAAGAAAATCGGGTACCTCCCAAGCCCAATTACAAAAAGCGAGAAAAGCAGAGGATCAATCGGCCCGAGTCTCATCACCAGCCTGAGTCTCGTCGTCGGCCGCGTTGTCGTCTTGGTCTCCCTCGGCAGCTTGCACATCCCCGTCATTATCATCGTCCACAACGACGACCTCCTCCTCAACATCCCGTTGTTGCTCGGCCTCGCCTTGGTCCGGCTCGGCAATGACCGACCAGTCGAATGTCGCTGCCTCGGGATGCTTTTCAATCAGATGGTCGCGGAGGTCCACCATTCCATCGAAGTAGAGATCGGTATATTCGGGGGATGTTGATCGAGGAGCTCGGCTACGAATCAGTGGTGCTCAGCCTGTAGAGTTACTAGCCGACCCTCTAGTCGAGCGGCTTTCTCTTCCTGTCGAGCGGCCTTATCCTCAGCCTCCTTAAGCCGCCTCAACATGTCCTCGGCCTCGGGCTTTGTTTTCTGGGCCTCCTCCTTGGCCCAATCTAGTTCACCCTTCTTCTCGTCGAGCTCTTTGTCGGAGTCCAACTTCAGCATGAGGGTCTTCTCGTGCCTTTCTTGCTCCTTGTGGATCTCCCTCACCCCGACGGAGTGCGCCATGTGCACAACGGCACCCAGCTGCGAAAATTACAAGGGGTTATCCTCGGCGATATTACAAGGGGTTTAACTATTGGTCAGCTCAGACACTTACCGAGGCTGCCGTTCGGAGCGCCATGTTGCACAAGTCTCGAAAGTCCTCACCCCAAATGTCCATAAAGAAGTCATTCGAGGGAGCCACATCTCCGAGGCGTTCGAGGAGCATGCCGCGGTAGTTCAAGCGCCTTCTTTGTTGGTCCTCGGAAGAACCTCTGGACGCCTCGTCTACTTGGCCGACCTCTGACAAGGTCCTTATTGGCGGTGGTGGTGGGGCTTGGACTGATGTGGAGGTTTGCCTGGTGCGTGTCGGGGGCTCGGGTGCTGGCATCTGCTTATGCTTTTTGCTGGCCTCAACGGCCTTGCCCTTGCCCTTCCTCTGTGTTGTCATCTGGGCAAGCCTGCCAGCACGGGAGCTCGGTGCGGTCATTTCTGCACAAAGAAAATCCCAGTTAAACGAAGGGCGAAACAAAAGAGGAAAGGGCGACTATAAATAAAGTTCTGGGCTGACCTCCGATCCGGAGTTGGCCCGACGGGTATAGGAGCCTAATCACGCCCTCGAGGTTCTCGTCGGCTACAGGTGGCCCCGCATCGAGGGAGCCACTGGATGAGTCCTCGGTGCTGGACGATGAAGGCTCCCTCGTCGGCCACCCGGACTGGGAAGTGCTTGGCCCTGGAAGATCCGCATCACCCGGACGGGCAACAGCAACCTGCCTGGTTTCCCGGACAGGACGCCTAGCTCGGGGAAAACTGTTGGATTCCCCGAACCAACCGTATCTAGACAGAGTGTCCTTTCTCAGAAGAAAGGACCGTTGTCTAGATGACTCGGGCTTCTCGAACAATTCATCCACGGCCTCTATTACGTGGCCCGGTGCCCAAGGGCGCTTGGTCCAGACGTGCCCCAACTCAAATGACCCCGGTACTTGTTCATCCTCGGGGATAGCTTCACCGGCTCGGGCTAAAAAGTTTCCCCCGACGTAAAACCATTCGTACTTCCACAGCTTGTCCGAGTCGGGGTTGCCCAGAATAAAGTCCTTTCTGAAGCCGGTGATGTAGTACCAGCCAGACTGCCGAGGAAGCTTCTTCATCTTAAATACTTGCTTGAAGGCCTCGAACGGCATCTCAGTACTCCGGTGGTACTTCCACAAAATATACATCTCGATCAGCGACCTATAGCTGTTCGGGTTCAATTGTGTCGGGCACACATTAAAGTCATTAAGCGCCCGGCGAAGGAAACGGTGCAGTGGTAGACGCAGCCCGGCCTTGAAGAACTCGGCGTAAAGTGTGATAAATCCCTCTGGCGCCTCTAAAGGTGAATCTCCCTCTCCAGGGACGACAAGATTCACATCGGCCGGGATGCCATACTCGTCGCGTAGGGCCTCTAACCGCGACTCCGTGATCGCGCTTGTATAACCCGCCGCCGAGGTTTGCCCAGGGCGGCTTATCCGATATGCTGTAACGCCTCGCACGCGGGTGGCTCGGACCTCTTGCTCCATTTCTGGCTGCTCTGCCCCCGTATCCTCGGCTGCATGCTCCTCATCGGAGGCATCAACCGTAATCACACCTGCAACTTGGACGGGGGCCTAGGCATTCCGACCAGAGGCTCTTGGAGCATCCTCATGGGTTTGAAACTCAGTCCTCTCCCTTGGAAAAACTTGGGAATGGCCCGCTGTTGCCGCCCCGGTATAAGGGTCTTGTTCCCTGGACGGTCTGATAAGTTTATGCCCGCCCAGCAAATTTAAAAATTCTTGCTCGGGCACGGTCTGGGAATCGACCCTTAGGATCTGCTCCAGCCGCCTGGCCCCTTCCCGTCTTTGGGACGCCACCTCGGCATCAGATTGAGTCAAAGAAGAGCTACTGCTCTCCCCGCTACTTTCCGACCATGAAACCTCCACGTTTTGTGAGTCGGAACAAATCACCCATTTTCACTCAGAAAATTACCTGCTCGGGTTCTTGGTAGCTCGGTTGATATAATCCTCGGCTATTACTTGAGCTCGGCAGCCAAAACTTCTCGTTCGTAAAATTTCTGAAAATGAAGTGCAAATTACGGAGGGGAGGGACCCTATTTATAGCCATTTTAAGCAGGAAATTCGAGCGCGAAAACCCAAAAGGCGCAATTAATATGCCTGACAGCCGCACAGACGGCTACGACATGACACGCGTCCTCCGTCTGATCCGCGCGTCTTTTCGCCTCACCCCGCTCCTAAGTGTCGCTTGGTCTTCTTCCTTTGAGCCAACCTCACCCACTTGGTATAGTCCACCCGGCCGAACACCGACCAGGTGAACTGGGGGGCTAATGTTGAGGGTAAGCTCGGCGCCGCTATCGAGGACACTAACTTGGTGGTCGACAACTCAGTTCGGCAGACATAGGCTACCGCCCGACCCGACGACTTATGCTTCTTCCCGAGGTGCCTTCCATTTATCTGAGGGCACACCCCCAAGAAGGCTGCCACCTCGGGGATGTACAGTAGCTCGGGTCGGGCCATGCTATTCATCATAATACGTCACTACCCATCCCTGTAGGCCAACACCAGGCAGACGTGCAGCCGTCCGATAGAGTCCAATCCATTGGACAATGGACGCGACACTTGTCACTTATTGCTTGATACACTTTGATGTGACACCTGGGTAATGGGTAAAACCCATCTTGCACCCGATCTAGCTGGTGGCCTATAAATAGGATGCATTTATGACGTTTTAGAGAGAGAGACCTCTTCACACTTAATTAGCTGCCGACCTCTGCCGAGCTATACTTGCCTTGAGCATCGGAGAACCCTTGTCTATTGACTAACCCCATTTCTCTGAATCATCCCTCTCGCAGGTACTCATTCCCGACCAGGGGCAAGCTTAAGAGGAGGTCAGAAGGTGTATAGTCACACGTGGGTGTTGATCCGACACCGGACAGCTGTAAGCATCAACAAAGGGAGTGAGTCTCATGATTTACTCAGATCAATTTGAGAGATTAAGAGTGATACTCTTCTAGTGAACATCTGGAAAAACTCCCTGAGAGCTTTTGTTCACAAATCGCGAACATTAGCTTTGGGTTCTCTCTATTGGTTGGAAGGAGAGTCACCGTTGGAAGAGCTGTATGTGTGAGCCCACACTCACTCCGGTTATGGATAGAGAATAGCAAAGAAGACCAGTTGGTTGAGGCTCTTCTGGAACGTTACTTCTCTTCACAGGCTGCGGAGATTCTTCACACAAAGGTTAGTAAGATCTGTCTAATTTATACATATAACATACCAAACTTGTGTTTTTGGAAATTACTCTGATGAAAAATTTTAAAAATTCCGCTGCGCACTTTGTTTCCAACAATTGGTATCAGAGCCAAGGTTTTTACATAAATTTGCAAGTTTGTGATGATGTTATATGCATAAATTTTGTGATCTTAATCTCTCCTATGCTTGAATTGAATTTTATAGAGAGATGACGCTATAGGTTTCTATATAGTATATATGTTGTCATGGATTATGTGGTGAATGTTTATTAATTAATTATGGTTGATTAAATCATTGTTTAATTATTTATTAATTAATTAATATCGGTTATGGTTCCTTAGAGGTTAGAATGCGTATCTAGGTTTTTTATGTAATTAGATGGCGGACTATCATCTCCGTCTAGGAATTGTTATTTAATTTTTAATTTGTAAGAATTTTGTAATTAAATAATTATTCGGAGAAGACGGAACGAGAAGTCGGATCTTAAAGATTGATGATGGCGCCTCCAGGTATTTCTTGAGTCTCTAATTTTATGTTTTTTAATTGTTAAAAATAAAATTGATGAATTGCATTGAAATTGTATTTTCTGGAATGAGGGTTTTCTGCTCGGTCGACATGCCGGACCTCACAGTTCGGCAGGCCGAAGGTCACAGATTGGCAGGCCAGACGTGTGGTTCGACAGGCGGACAGTAGGGCAGAAATTTTTGGTGCTCTGCCGGCAGGCCGAACCTTCATGATCGTCAGGCCGATCACCCAGATCGGCCTGCCGACCCAGAGCTGCCAAGTGTCTAGAAAAGGTACAATTTTTCTGATGCAGTTTTAATTTTATTTTTGGGACGATTCTGAGAAACATTAAATTTGGATATGACCTGAAATATGAAGTATTCGATTCATATGGGATTGAAGACTTGAAGATGGATATTACCTAAAGAAGGATACAGCTTGAGGATTCAAGGATGAAGAATCGATAAATGTCTCGATTATTCTCTTGTAATCTTACTTTTCTATTCTCTAGGGTGGAACCATAATATTACAGTTATTATTATTTTGCTTGTAGCTTTGCTTGATTGCTTTGCTTGTCTGCATTATAATATGATTTACCATGTATATAGATAATTTGTCATATAGAATAGGGAGTGCCGCTCATATTAAAATTGTTCATGCATGATTTTAAAATAAAACCTTGACTTCAAAAGATTGAGTGGGAGAAGGTTTTCGAAGAGAGGACCTAAGGCCTCCATCGTTGGTCCATAGGAAGAACATCGTGGTCCCGACCCCTAGGAAGGGATTTCTATCATGTACCAGATTGGATCTTTGAAATAATAAGGTATTTTAGTATGATTTATGGTTGCACACCCCTTGGTGGTGATTATAAATCATAAATAAAATATTGAAACGGTGGTTATACACTCATGTTAATTTTATTATTAACTTCCCCTAGGAGCTCTGTTAATAAAATTAATGGCCAAAAAAACGATTATTAGTATATGCTGGACCATACGGGTCCTGGATGGCATATATTAATCAGGAGGGGATCCGTGTTCCTGATTGAATTTGGCATGACTCCCTTAGGAGCTTGTTGAATACTGAGTTGGGAATTATAGTTGTAAGGTTGTGATATTTTCAAGGTTTTGACACATAAACACATTTGTTTGATTTTACATGATTGTGTTATCTTACTAAATTATTATATATGTTTGCTTATGTTTTGTATATGATTCTTTATTGTAGATTGAAAATGCCTAAAAATGCTTTATCATCGATACTTGACAAAAACCAATTAATTGGTGAGAATTATAACAATTGGAAACAGAACCTGGACATCATCCTATCCTTTGAGAAACTAAAATATGTACTACAACCCCTTGTCCTCCCGAGTCTACGGGAGACTCAAGTAATGAGCAATTCTAAGCATACGACCGCTGGAAAGAGGCTAATGATCAGGCTCGTTGCTATGTTATGGCTAGCATGAACAACGTGCTACAGGCTCAACATCAGGATTATGAGACTGCGAAGCAGATCTTGGATAATCTTGAGGACATGTTTGGAGGCCAGGCCATAACAAAGCGGTAAGGGGCGCTTTGAAAACTCTTAAACTGTAGACAGAGGCCGGGGACATCTGTAAAGGAGCACATGATGTTGGTCATGGGTTACCTCGCTGAGGCTCAAACCAATGGAGCCGACATCGATGCTAAAACTCAGATAACTATGGTCTTTGAGACTCTGTCTAAGGAATTTATTCCGTTTAGAGCTACTTTTAATTTAAGCAATAGACGGGATATGACCTAGCTAGAACTGATGAAAGAGTTACAAGAGTTTGAACTGCTGATCAGGGAGTCTCCTGCTGGTGGTGAGGCCAACATGGTAGCTGCTTCTGGTTCCAATCCTAACTCTGGGATGGAAAGAAGCAACAGGCCAAGAATGGGGAGTCTTCTATTCCTGCTACTACTAAGAGCAAGAAGAAGAAGAAGAAGAACCCAAATAAGCTTAAGTGCTTCTTCTGTGGTAAGGTCGGGCATATAAAGAAGCATTGCAAGGACTTCCTTTCCAAGGGAGGTAGGTGTGATCTTCTATATCTAGAAACTTGTTTGGTTGAGGAATCCAGTGACATCTGGGTCATAGATTTCGGTGCAACTAATCATGTTTGTGTTTCTCTGCAGGGATTCAAAGAAACGAGAAGTCTACTACGTGAAGACTTAACGCTTCAGATGGGCGATGGATCCTTGGTCTCAGCAAAAGCAGTGGGAGATGCCCATCATTACTTTGATGATTATAGGAATTTAATTTTGCGAGATTGTTTTTATGTTCCTAAATTTAAAAGGAATTTAATTTCTATATCTTCTTTATTTAAAGACTCCTACGTGGTATCTTTTAATAAAAAAGTGGTGATTTGTAAAAACAAATCTTTTATCTGTTCTGGATGGATGTAAAATAATCTATATTTTATCAAACCTAAGATGGACTTATTGCTTAATGCTGAGATAAATGATAATGACTCAAAAAGACTTAAAACTTCTCACTCTAATAAGACTTATCTTTGGCATTTGCGCCTTGGCCATATTAACCTGAATAGGATTCAAAGGTTGGTAAGGGATGGACCTTTAAGTAACTTAAAGCTGGAATCTATACCTCAATGTGAGTCTTGTTTGGAGGGTAAAATGACCAAAAGACCATACGGGTCTAAGGGCATTAGAGCCAAAGGGGTTCTAAAACTTGTGCATAGTGATGTTTGCGGACCGATGAACATCCGGGCACGAGGAGGGTATGAGTACTTCGTCACTTTTATTGACGATTACTCAAGATATGGGTATGTGTACCTAATGCACCACAAAAGCGAAACTTATGATAAGTTCAGGGAGTTTTGGGCTGAAGTGGAAAAGCATTTGGTTAGACCCATAAAGGCACTTCGATCTGATCGAGGTGGGGAATACCTTTCTGATGAGTTCTTGGGACACTTGTTAGAGAATGGGATTTTATCCCATTTGACTGCGCCGGGCACTCCGCAGCAGAATGGCCTAGCGGAGAGAAGGAATAGGACTTTGTTGGACATGTTTAGGTCCATGATGAGTTATTGATCATTGCCTTTATCCTTTTGGGGATATGCACTACAAACCGCATGTTATCTTTTGAACAATGTGCCTTCAAAATCGGTCCCTAGAACTCCTCACGAGTTGTGGACAAGACGGAAGACATCCTTAAACCATATTTGCATATGGGGATGTCCGGCTCATATCCTGTTTAAGGATCCGAATAAGTTGGAAGCACGTTCAGAAGTTTACGTGTTTGTAGGATATCCAAAAGGGACTAAAGGAGGTTATTTTTATAACCCAAAGGAAAATAAAGTCGTGGTTTCAACTAATGCAACATTCCTTGAGGAGAGTTACATGGACGACTTTAAACCTCGAAGCAAAATCGTGCTTGAGGAGTTAAGGGGTGATCCCTTCATTCTGGAGGTTTCAAACGAAACCATTCCGATCCGTGTAGAAAAACCAAACAAACCTAAACAATGACCTCAGGGGCTTCAACGTAGTTAGAGGATCGGGCATCAACCTGAGAGGTATATGTTCAATGGGAAGGTCTTCTTGGCTGAACCGGATGAACATGACAGGGATCCTTATACTTACGCAGAAGCTATGGAGGATGTTGATTCAAGACTCTGGACAGAGGCCATGAACATAGAGATGAAGTCTATGGAGACTAATCGGGTCTGGGAGCTTGTGGATCTTCCTAAAGGGGTAAAACCCATAGGGTGTAAGTGGATCTACAAGAGGAAAAGAGGAGTGGATGGAAAGGTCAAAACCTTTAAGGCTAGACTGGCAGCTAAGGGTTATACGCAAAAGGAAGGAATCGATTATGAGGAAGCCTTTTTGCCTATAGCCATGCTTAAGTCCATCCGAATTCTCTTGTCCATAGCTGCCGCTATTGACTATGAGATTTGGCGGATGGATGTCAAGACGACTTTTCTAAATGGCTATCTTGATGAGTCCATTTATATGGAACAACCAGACGGGTTCAAGGTCGCGGGTTAAGAGGGTAAGGTTTGTAAGCTGCTAAAGTCTATTTATGGAGTTAAGCAGGCTTCTTGTTCTTGGAACATAAGATTTGATCAAGTGATCAAGACTTATGGGTTCTCACAAAACGTGGATGAACCATGTGTTTACAAACACATTAAGGATGGAAAGATGGTTTTTCTACTACTCTATATAGATGACATTCTGCTAATTGGCAATGACGTTGGAGCGTTGTCATCGGTCAAATTATGGTTGACCAAGCAGTTTGACATGCAGGACTTAGGTGAGGCTAATTTTGTTCTCGGTATCCAGATCTTTCGGGATAGGAAGAACGGAATGATAGCTTTGTCTCAGGTCGGCTACATAGATAAAATTCTCAGGAGGTTTGCAATGCAGGATTCCAGGAAAGGTGGGCAACCATCTAGGTCTAGAATTACTCTTTCTAAGAAAGACTCTCCAATGTCTTATGAAGAAAGAGAATACATGAAGAAGGTGCCTTATGCTTCGGCAGTGGGTAGTCTCATGTATGCCATGCTTTGCACACGACCGGATATTAGCTATGCGGTCGGGATTGTAAGTCGATTTCAGGCGGATTCAGGACCGAACCATTGGGTTGCGGTAAAGCATATTTTCAAATACCTGATAAGGACTCGAGGGTATATGCTTGTGTATTCGGGTGAGGATTTAACTCCTCTAGGATACACTGATTCAGATTTTCAATCCTGTCTGGATTCTAGGAAATCGACTTTGGGGTTTGTGTTTACTCTAGGTGGTGGTGCCATCAGTTGGAGAAGTGCAAAGCAAGATTGCACTTCGGATTCAACGATGGAGGCTGAGTATGTGGCGGCTAATGATGCTTCAAAAGAAGCAGTGTGGCTCCGCAAGTTCCTTGGGGATCTTGAGGTAGTTCCTGGTATGGATAAAGTGGTATCACTGTACTGTGATAACAGTGCTGCGGTAGCTAATGCTAAGGAACCAAGATTTCACAAGAAGAGTAAGCATATTGTTCGAAAGTATCATGTGATAAAGGACTTCGTTGAGGGCGGGCATGTCATGGTGTGCAAGATCGCGTCAGAGGACAATTTAGCTGATTCATTTACGAAGACACTTACTGGGAGAGTCTTCGAGAGGCATGTGGAAGCTATGGGGATGCAAAATTTGCTGTATTTACTCACTTAGTGCAAGTGGGAGATTGTTAGACAAGTATGCCCTAAGGAGTAAAAATGTAATACGTTTTTGGAGACATTTTTATCAATAAAGAATTTAATCATTTATATATACCAAATCTTGTCCTCTTTACGTTCATATTTGTTGAATGTATGATAAGCAAACAGTAGTCTGAGACTGTCAGTCTAAGCCTTAAGAATTGGGCATATGATGGACTGATTATGCGGAAGACACGATTCTTAAGGTGACGGTCTAAAACATATGATCCGCAATCGAGGAAATAAAGTTGGGCGCTTTATTCATATAAAGATTGTTATGTTGTCTATATCCCTTTTGGGAGATGGTTTGTCTTGACCATCAAAGTTGGACTCCGTGAATAGAAACATTGGCACGTTGTCATAGGTGACGATGTGTTGGATCGGGACATAAAGTGAATTGATTTAGATTAATAATTCTATCTCGGCAAATCGATTCACTTTAGACAGTCATTTGTATTGTATCTTAATCCTGAGATGAATAATGGGCCCGTTGTCTCGACTTGTGTCTATTGATGTACCAAAGGGTGACACCCACATCTCAATATTGGTATGCATGCCGGTACGTTGGAGGCATGACTCTTGATAGCGTAGACTTGTTATTCATAGATATGGAATCCAGTGCTCCTCTTTAGGAGTAATGATATCCTCTTATATGTGTTGTCCTGTAATTGGAAAACTGGAGCGCTCAACCATTTGGATACATAGGTGTAACCGAATGGTATACTGTCTTTAGATGGTAAGTTTTCTAATGGTGAGACAATGGAACGTATGATAAAAATAATCGGGAAGGTAAGACAGAACTTGTCCTTAAGCCGATTATGGATGATCATATGGGGATGCGATACACTATGATATGTCATGGAGACTTAGCTACACGAGCTTCGTAATTCTATAAAGTTTGAGAGTGCAGCTCCAAGCTTTTAGTGGAGTAGCGTTGGAGTTGATAATTGTGAAATGTATATCTGGGATATTGGGTTTCATAATTATCATGAGCTTGAACTTTATAGGTCCATTTTGGTCCCCTTTGCTAGCTCACAAAGTCCTGTAACGACACGGCGTGCTTTTTCCAATAATTGGTGACTTATGTCGGATTTATCAGATTGGTTTAAAATTTGTAAGAATCAAATAATTCATGTCTGTTTATCGGTTGAATTAATTTTGTAAGAAATTAGTTCAAGATAAACTTGTTGAATTATTGCGATCAGATAATTCTTGTCTGTTTATCGGTTGTTTTAATTTTGGACAAATTAGAACAAGATAAACTTGTAGAATTATTGTGAATTGATTTATTTTCTTAGAGATTATCTTGATAAAGTTTGTTTTGTTCAGATAACTTCTCTATTGGGTTATTTGAATCAAAACTGAGACTTTATCCTTTAGAATCTCGGGTGAAAAATAAAAGATTCACGGAGATTTTTTCTCGGGAGTTCGGCCTGCCAGATGACGTGTTTGGCCTACCGATGGGGCCTGTTCAGCCTGCCGATCAGCGAGAGATAAGATTACATATTTTCACGCGGATCTTATCAGATATTGATCCGAACTTGATTCTGTTTCGAGTTTTTGAGATCTAATCTGATATTGACTGACCTCAGGACCAATAGCTATAAAAAGGGAGTGAGTCTCATGATTTACTCAGATCAATTTGAGAGATTAAGAGTGATACTCTTCTAGTGAACATCTGGAAAAACTCCCTGAGAGCTTTTGTTCACAAATCACGAACATTAGCTTTGGTTCTCTCTATTGGTTGGAAGGAGAGTCACCGGTGGAAGAGCTGTACGTGTGAGCCCACGCTCACTCCAGTTGTGGATAGAGAATAGAAAAGAAGACCAGTTGGTTGAGGCTCTTCTGGAATGTTACTTCTCTTCACAGGCTGCGGAGGTTCTTCACACAAAGGTTAGTAAGATCTGTCTAATTTATACATATAACATGTCAAACTTGTGTTTTTGGAAATTACTCTGATGAAAAATTTTAAAAATTCCACTGTGCACTTTGTTTCCAACAATTGCTAGCTCACAAAATCCTGTAACAACATGGCGTGCTTTTCCAATAATTGGTGACTTATGTCGGATTTATCAGATTGGTTTAAAATTTGAAAGAATTAAATAATTCATATTTGTTTATCGGTTGAATTAATTTTGTAAGAAGTTAGTTCAAGATAAACTTGTTGAATTATTGCGATCAGATAATTCTTGTCTGTTTATCGGTTGTTTTAATTTTAGACAAATTAGATCAAGATAAACTTGTAGAATTATTGTGAATTGATTTATTTTCTTAGAGATTATCTTGATAAAGTTTGTTTTGATCAGATAACTTCTCTATTAAGTTATTTGAATAAAAACTGAGACTTTATCCTTTAGAATCTCGGGTGGAAAATAAAAGATTCGCGGAGATTTTTTCTCAGGAGTTTGGCCTGCCGGATGACGTGTTCGGCCTGCCGATCAGCGAGAGATAAGATTACGCGTTTTTAGGCAGATCTTATCAGATATTGATCCGAACTTGATTCTGTTTCAAATTTTTGAGACCTATTCTGATAAGGACTGACCCCAAGACCAATAGCTATATGAAGAGAGTGAGTCTCATGATTTACTAAGATCAATTGAGAGATTAAGAGTGATACTCTTCTAGTGAGCATCTGAAAACTCCCTGAGAGCTTTTGTTCACAAATCACAAACATTAGCTTTGGGCTCTCTCTATTGGTTGGAAGGAGAGTCACCGGTGGAAGAGCTGTACGTGTGAGCCCACACTCACTCCGGTTGTGGATAGAGAATAGCAAAGAAGACCAGTTGGTTGAGGCTCTTCTGGAGCGTTACTTCTCTACACAGGTTGCGGAGGTTCTTCGGCGCACAGAGGTTAGTAAGATCTGTTTAATTTATACATATAGCATGTCAAACTTGTGTTTTGGAAATTACTCTGATGAAAAATTTTTAAAATTCCGCTGCGCACCGCATTTTCAACACTTACATGAGAGCTTGCTTTTGCTTTTATATAGTACCATATAAGAGCTTTACATTATAGCAATTGGAACTATATAATCGAAACGACGTTACCAAACGCATCCTAATTATATTGCTTGGTTAAACATTTTAATAAGTACTAACATCATAATTATTGCCTTTGGTTATTCACTTGAATGGAATGGAATAATAATGATTTGAAAAAAAAAAGACCTTTGTTTAATGTCTGATGGTGTTTTGAGACGAAATTATTAATAAGATCGATGCCCTAATGAATAAATACTTTGAGTGTATTTATGACAATTTGGTGAAATAAATAATAAGGCAAATGTTACATGTATTGATAATAATCCTCATATTACTATCATATTAATGATTATGTATTAGCAAACATATGATTGATTAGGCATATATGGAGTTTCTATGCGGAAAGATCTGATTTAGAGATTAAAGTCTAAATTATATAATTTGCAGTCTATGTATAAAGCTGGGTATTTTATAATGACAAGACTATAATGGAGATTTATGTCAAAATGGGGAGGCAGCTTTTCTTAGTTGTCAGAGCGAAATGACTCCATGGTAGACACATCGATGTGGTAGACCTAATGGTGGTCGTACACTGAACTAGACCTAAAGTTAAATTAATTTAATAATAATTCTGTTTAACTTAAATCAATTCTCTTTGATAATCATTTATGTGTTATCTTAATCCTGAAATAGATTCATGACTCTATATTTGTAGTTTGTATCTTTTGATATGCCAAAGGCAGGAGTTCCACTGAACGAAGGCTCCATTATCGGTATGTTGGATACAACCTATATTCGATGAGAGCATAACTCACAGACACCAAATCTATAGCTCTCTAATAAAGAGTCAATGTTATCATTTCAAAAGCATTATTTAGGTATTGGAAAATATAACAAGGCTTTGGTCATCTATATACATCTGGTAACCGAATGATATTCTTTTTATATGTATATTAATAGTAATGAATTTTCCGATGGTGAAATGATGAAACTTTGAAATAACATAATCGAAAGGTAAAACGAAACTAAGTCATTCTTCCAGTTATAGGTAACCTATGGGAATACACATAATATGAGAGGTCATAGAGAAGACTTATATTTCAGGAGTCTAGTAATATGGTATATTATCAAGAGTGTGGCTTTGGGTCTATAATGAAGAGACATTGAAGTTAATAATTAAATATATAATTAATCAAGGATTAGTTAATCTGTTATTATCGTAGCTTGATAATATATTGTTAGACTAGATACCCTAAAGATTAAATGAGTTAATAAGTTTTTGTATGCGTTTAATCAATAAATAGTTTATTTATTATTCATATATCAAATGTTGTCCTCATTATGTTCATTTCTATTGAATATATGATAAGCAAACAAAAATTCTGAGACTGTCAGTCTAAACTTTTAAGATCGTACATATGATGGACATATTATGTAGAAGACATGAATCTTAAAAGTGATAGTCTAAATGATAAGGTCCACAATCGAAGGAATAAAGTTAGGTATTTTATTCATGCTAAGATTGTTGTGTTATCTATATCCCTAACAGGAGACAACTTGTCCTGGTTATCAAAGTGGGATTCTACCAATAAAACATTAATATATTGTAATAGGTGACAATATATTGGACGGGAGAAAAGTTGAATTGATTTGATTAATAATTCTGTTTGTTTAAATCAATTAACTTTTGACAATCATATCTGTTATTTCTTATTCCAGAAATGAATTAATGGGCTTGGATTCTTGACTTTGTCTTTTAATGTCCTAAAGAATAACATCCTGATTTAATGATGGTACGCATGCTGGTACGTAAGAGACATGACTCTTAATTAACATAGACTTGTTATTTATAGATATGAAATCTATAGCTCTTTTGTAGAGTTAATGACATTCTCTTATAAGCATTATCCTGTAATTGAAAAACTAAAGCGCTCAACCATTTGAATACATAGGTGTAACCAAATGGTATACTGTTTATGAATAGTAAGTATTCCAATGATGAGATAATGGAACATAAGATAAAAATAATTGGGTAGGTAAAATGGAATTTATCTTTTAGCTAGTTATAAATATCCTAGGGGATTGATACATATTTTGATATGTAATGGATGATTAGCTTATTGGAGCTTCGTAATTTTAGATAGTTTGATAATGCAACTTTAAGCTTTTAGTGTAGTAATGATAGAAATGATAATTATAAAATATATATATCTGGGATATGTTATTTTATAATTATAGAAGCTAATCTATATATGTCTATCAAGTCTCCTTTGCTAGCTTATATTAATTCTTGTAACAATACTGCATGCTTGTCCTACATATTGGTGACTTATGTTAATTATTAGATTTGTTGAAATTTGATAGATTGGATTTAACCATTCATGTCAGTCTATTGGTTGAATTAATTTTCAAAATTAATTTAAGATAAACATGTTGAATTATTTGGATAGTATTTTATTTGATATAGAATTATTTGTATATGACTATTTTGATCAGATAACTTCTCTATTGTGTTATTTGAATTAAAATTGAGGCTTTATCTAAGATTCCCATGTGAAATAAGATATTATACGATTTTTATATTATCGCTCAGTCGGTAGGCCGGTGGAACCGGTTTGGCAGGCCAATCTCATAGATCGGTAAACCGACTGTAGGATAATTCTATTATGTATTTTTGACACGTTTTGTATAAGAAGTTGATCTAAACTCAAATTTTGAAGCCTAATATGAAAAGGATTGACCCCAAATTCAACCACTATATAAAGAAAACTATTTTTCATTGTTTTTTAGATCATTTGAGGGTAGAGAGTAAGTACTCTAGTGAGAGAAACTCTGAAACTCCTAGAGAGCTATTGTTCAACATCTAAAACCTTAGTTATAGGCTTTCTCAAGTGATTAAAAGAAGAGTCACCGAAGAAGAAGTTGTACGGCATGCAATCACCTACACTCCAATCATGGATAGAAAATAGCAAGGAAGACTAATTGGTTGAGGCTCTTTCGGAAGGTTCTTCTCTAGTCAGACTATTCTGTAGTCCTTGGTATACAAAAGAGATATATAAAATATGCTATTAATTTATGTACTTAGCATGTAAGCTTATTATTTGGAAAATACTTTGATTTATAAATTTTAAAATTTTGCTGCATATTGTTTTTCAAACAATTGATATCAAAGACATGGTTTTACGTTGATTTTACGGGTTTGTGATTATGCTATGTACAAAAATTATGTGATCTTAATCTCTCCTATGCTTGAATTTAATTTAAAGTGTTGGCACTCTAGGTTTTTTATATAATTAAATATTGTCATAAGATTATATGGTGAATGTTTATTAATTAATTATAGTTAATTAAAGTTCTATTTTAATTATTATATTAATTAATTAATTTTGCCGGTTATAGTTCCTAAGAGGTTATAATGTGTATCAAGGTTTTTCATATAATTAGATGATGGTCTATCATCATCGTCTAGGATTTATTATTTTAATTTTAATTTGTAAAATTTATATCAAAATTATTCAAAGTGAAGACGAATCTAGAAGATAGAGATTATTAGAGTTCTCTATGTTTTTTCTGTGTTTATAAATTTTTATGTTTTGAATTGTTGAAAAATAAATTGAAAAACTGCTTAAATATTATTTTATAAAAAGTTTGGAAAAATGTCGGTTCAATATCAGTCGGCAGGTTGGTTATCTAGTACCAGCAAGCCGATGGTCACAAATCGGTAGGCCAATAGCAGGCGGAACCGTTTTTTAAAATAGTGCATTTTTTGATGCAGTTTTTTATTTTGTTTTGTGAGACAATTTTGAGAAACATGAAATTTTATGATAACTAGAAAAATAGTTTTTTAATCTATATGAGATTGAAGAATTCAAGACGGACGCTATATGAAGAAGGATACAATAAGAAAATACAAGATAAAGAATCAATAATACGTTCCGATTGATCTTTTGTAATCTTTATTTTCTTTTCTCTAGGAGGGAACCATGATATTATGGTTGTCTATTATATTGCTCGTAGCTTTGCATGTTACTTTGTTTGTTTGCATTATAATATGTTTTATCATATATGTTGATAACATGTCTATAAAATAGGGAATGATGCTCATTAAAAATTGTTCATGCATGTTAATATAAAACCTTGATTTTTAAAATATTGATTAAGAGAAGATTTTTAAAGAGAGGACCTAAGACCTCCATTGTTGGTCCATAGGTAATACATGGTGATTTTGACCCCCAGGAAGGGATTTTATCATGTACCAGATTAGATCTCCAAGAGAATAATTTGCTTTGACATGATTTATTACTGTATACCCTTAGGTAGTGATTATAGATCATAGATGAAGTAGTTGAAATGATGGTTACACACTCAAGATTAATTTTATTATTAACCTCACCTAAGAGTTTTGTTAATAAAATTAATGGCTAAAGAAAACGATTATTAGTATATGCTAGATCAGATGGGTCTTGGATGGTGTATATTAATCGGAGGAGATCCATGTTCCTAATTGAATTTGACAAGTCTCCCTTAGGTGGCTTGTTGAATTTTGAGTTAGGTACTATCGTTGTAAGGTTGTGTTTTTTTTTTTAACATTTTGACACATAAACATATTGTATGCCTATTTGATTGTGTTATCTGACTAAACTATTATAGAATGTTTACTTATGTTTGGTTTATGGTTCTTTATTATAGATCAAAGTGCCTAAAAATATTTTATCTTCGATACTCGATAAAAACAATTTAACTGGCGAAAATTATAATGATTGAAAAAAGAACCTAAATATCGTCCTTTCCTTTAAGAAACTGAAATTTATGCTAACTACACCATGTCTTCCTGAGCCTACTGGCGAATCCATTAACGAGAAAATCCAAGTGTGTGATTGCTGAAAGGATGCTAATAATCAAGCCTACTATTATATTATGGCTAACATGAATAATATGCGACAGATTCAACATGAGGATTAAGAGACTGCTATGAAGATCTTGGGTAATTTGAAGACGTGTTTGGAGGCCAAGCCTTAAGGAAATGGCAATGGGCTCTTTAGAAGCTCCTCAACTACAAACAAAGACCGGAGACTCCTATGAAGGAGCATATGATTTTAGTCATGGGTTTCCTCATTGAGGCCTAAACCTATGGAGCTGATATTGATGCTGAGTCATATATGACTAGGATTTTTGAGACTCTCTCTAAGGAGTTCATCCCGTTTAGAGCTTCTTATAACTTAAGTAACAAATAAGATGTGACCTTGACTAAGTTAATGAAGCAGTTATAGGAGTTAGAGAACCTTATCAGGGAAGCTTCGGCTGGTGGCGAGGCGAACTAGATAACTGCATGTGGTTCCAATCCTAACTCTAGGAATGGAAAGAAACAAAAGGCTAAGAATTGGAAGTCTTGTGTTCTGGCAAAAGGCAAGGACAATAAGAAGAAGAAGAGAAACCTAAAGAAGCTAAAGTGCTTTTTCTATAAGAAGTTTGGGCACGTTAAAAGAAATTGCAAAGACTTCTAATTTAAAGGAGGTAAGTGTGAAATTCTGGTTATTGAAACTTGTTTAGTTGAGGAATCAAATAAAACTTGGGTCACAGATTCTGGAGCGACTAATCATGTTTGAGTTTCTCTTCAGGAGTTCAATGAAATGAGAAGTCTGCTATATGAACACTTCACCTTTAGATGTGCGATGGATCCTTAAAGTTAGCTGAAGCAGTGGGAGATGTCCGTCTTTATTTTGATAGTTATAGGATTTTAGTTTTGAAAGATTGTTTTAACTCTCCAAAGTCCGATGAAGAAAGAGAATACATGAAGAAGGTGCCTTATGCTTCGGCAGTGCGTATTCTGATGTATGCTATACTTTACACACGACCAGATATTTGTTATATGGTTAGGATAATGAGTCGACTTCAGTCGGATCTAGGACCAAATCATTGGATTACGGTCAAGCATATTTTTGAGTACCTAGAAGGACTAGAGGTCATATATTAGTGTATTTTGGTGAGGATCTAACACCTATTGGATACACTGGATCAGATTTCCAATCCTATCTAGATTCGAAAATATTGACTTTAGGATTTGTGTTTGCTGTAGGAGGAAGCATCATTGTTTGGTGAAGTGTCAAGCAAGATTACACTTCGAATTCAACGATAGACGCCGAGTATGTGGCAGCTAGTGAATCTTCAAAAGAAGCTGTGTGGCTTCGCAAGTTCCTTGGGGATTTGAGGTAGTTTTTGGCATAGATAAGATGATGTTGTTATATTGTGATAACACTGTAGCAATAGCCTGCTAAAGAACCAAGATTTCATAAGAAGAGCAAACATTTACAACAAAAGTATCATGTAATAAAGGACTTCATTTAGGGTGGACATGTTGCAGTATGCAAGATCGCATCTAGGGACAATGTAGCTGATCCTTTCACAATGACACTATAGACGACTATTTTTGAGAAGCATGTAGAGGCTATGGGGATGCAAAATATGTCACATTTACTCACTTAAGACAAGTAGGAAATTGTTCGATTACGTGCCCTAAAGATTAAATGATATAATGTTTCTGGAGACGTTTAATCAATAAAGAGTTTGTTTATTATTTATATATCAAATATTGTCCTCTTTGTATTCATTTCTGTTAAATATATGACAAACAAACAAAAAGACTGAGACTGTTAGTCTAAACCTTTAAGATTATGCATATGGTGGACAAGCTATAGGGAAGACATGAATCTTAAAGGTGATAGTCTAAATGGTAAGGTCCACAATTGAGGGAATAAAGTTGGACACTTTATTCATACTAAGATCATTTTGTTGTCTACATCCTTAACAGAAGATGACTTGTCTTGTTCATCGAAGTGGGACTCTACGATAATAGTTTATTTGATATAGGATTGTCTGTATATGACTGTTTTAATCAGATAACTTCTTTATTGGGTTATTTTAATTAAAACTGAGGCTTTATCTAAGATTCCTTGTGAAATAAGATATTCTGATATTTTTAGATTATCGCTCAGTCGGTAGGCCAGTGACCAAGCTCGGCAAGTCACTCAGACAAATAAGCAAGCTGATCGTGTGATAATCCTGTCATACGTTTTTAATGCATTTTTTATCAAAATTGATCTAGACTCAAATTTTGAAGCTTAATCTTATGGGTATTAACCCCAAATTTGACCACTATATAAAGGGAACTATTTTCATTGTCCCTTAGACCATTTGAGAAGTAGAGAGTGAGTACTCTAGTGAGAGAAACTCTGAAACTCTCAGAGAGCTATTGTTCAACATTTAGAATCATAGCTCTAGTTTTTCTCAAGTGGTTGGAAGGAGAATCACTAGAGGAGAAGCTATACGACGTGCGACCACCCGCACTCCGATCATGGATAGAGAATAACAACGAAGACCAGCTGGTTGAGGCTTCTCCGGAAGGTTCTTCTCTAGTTAGATTATTCTATAGTCTTCGGTATACAAGAGAGATATGCAAGATCTATTATTAATTTATGTACTTAGCATGTCAAACTCGTTACTTGGAAAAGACTTTGTTTTAAAAATTATTAAATTCTACTGCGTATCATTTTTCTAACATATATGTCAATTGGGTCCCAATGCTAGCTCATGAATTCCTTTATGACAGATCGGTTAAGTTCAAGTTACCACTGGTAAGACAGAAATATACGCGAGTCCTGCCATCAGGCCTGATGGGATGCGTGGGCCATAGTCTAGTTAGATTGCTAGTGGGTGCAGGTCCACTAGGGTTAGCGCTTGCGTCTCTATTTTATGAAGAATTAATTATTTGATTACTTCTGGAAAATAATTATTCAAATCGGTAATTGGGATTTTGGGTAATTAATTATTTAAAATTTGTATTTGAATAATAAATTTAAATCCTGGTTGAATTTGAATTATGGATGAAGGATAATTATTTACAATTATTTAAATTAGATAATTACTTTGAATAATTGGATTTTAATTTAAATCAAATTATTTGAATTAGACTTACCCTAGATGATACAGATAATCACAAATCTCTACTTTGTGATTGGTTGAAATTTTGTAGAGATAGACTTTATAGTTGGCGCCTACTACATATTAAGGGGAGAGAAATTTTATTTGCCAATTCTGATAGGCTTTTGACTTCTTCTACTCATTCTGTAAATAGAGATCTGTGGTCGTCATTTATTCCATGAGAAAGTGAATGAAAAAAGGGAGTGTAACTGTGGTGGAGATTTGATGAGTTGTGCCCACATACACAACGGTCTGAAGAAAGAGAATAACATTGAAGATCTGACAAAAGAGATTTGTTCAGTCAGAAGTGTTATTTTCGGTTTCTAACTGGTACGTTAAATTAGATTTAATTTATTGTTTATAGCATCATGAGTTAGTTTTTTGGTAATTAAATAAATATTTTTAAAATTCTGTTGTGTCACTAAACCGATTGTTTCAACAATTAAAGTATGTAATTTTAAAATAATTTTTCCTTTATATCTTTTCAACTATTTATTTTATTTGATTTATAACTAATACTTAAACAATTAACTTTGTAATCCTAAAAAATAATAACTTTGTACATTGTACCATATAATAACAATGATGAACAGAATTTATAGAAAAAAAAATTATATAAAAGATATATAAACATCAATTCTATGACTATTTTATCGTCAAATAACATTGTAAAGTTTATGTAATTGTGCAAATAAAACATCTTGAATATAAAAATGTTTACTAATTACTCTAATTACAAAATGTCAACGCCTTTGAATATAAAAATGTCTACTAATTACTCTAATTACAAAATGTCAACTCCTGTAAAGACTATTGTAATATTAAATAATTAAACAAATTAAAATAATAATGATATTTAAAATAGAAAACTTAATGAAAATAATTAATACAAAACACTCAGTTTCTTATTGTTTTCTCTTTCAATATGAAAGTCAAATTCTTCATTATTATAACAAATTACACCTTCAATTTTGTTAAAAAAACGAAAAATTAAAGGGAAAAAATAATAAATACACCTTCATTTGTATAGTTGCCTTCTCGGTTTTGTCACCATAAATAATGTTTTGTAATTACTATCTTTTTTTTTCTTGAAATTTTACATGATTTCTTTTCTATCACAGTTTTCTTCCCACTTATTTTTCAGTTGCCAATGTATTCTCCTCTATCCATACTTCTTCAATTGCTAGTGAATTTTTTTTCTTCTTTTTGCTAATCTTGCTTGGTGAGAATCAAACAACTTCCTTGTATCAGCTACGACTTATTCTCTTCTATTTACCACTTGGTTTGTATGGTGTTGTTGCATATGTTTTTTGTTTTTTTTTTTTTATTTGTCTTGTCTTTCTTCTTTTTGTTAAGCTATCCATATTTGTATTCTATTTACTTTGTTCTATCCCATGGTTCCTCTTTGCTTCACGATGGTTTGTTTGCGTAACTATTTTTGGGTTATTCTAAGATAATTTTGTTTTCTAATCTATCCTACATAGCTATTGAACTCTTTAAAAAGAAATTTCTACCTATCTAAAAACTTCTATTCTTTATCATAATACTTTGGTGCAAAAATTTTACATTTTGTTTTTAATTTTTTGTCGCTATAATAATGAACCTATTCTTTATAATAAGGGGTGACAATACAAGTAACAAAGTTTCGATAAGATAAGACAACATGAACTCGACTCAAACCTATGACATGATACATAAAATTGACTCGATCTGTTAAAATTTTTTATTAGAAATATTAAAAAATTAAACAAATAATTTACAACAAATTTACTTTAAATAAAATAAATAATATTTTTATGACCTAAATTTACAAAATAAAGTACATTGAGTATGTAAAGTATCACCTATATTGCTTGTAGTAATTGTGATAATACAGATTTAAATGACCTTTTTGCTAAATTGGTGATACGTAGGTTGACTCAAATCCAACATGAAAAATTGGTTGATACGATCATAACCTAAATTATCGTCACTATTTATGATAACGTTTATACTCACACTAAGGTGCACAGATCTACATATTTTTAATTAATTTTGTCATTATTATAATAAATTTATTCTTTATGGCAACACCTCTGCTTTGATTATGCATGTCATCACTTTTTTATTAGCTTCGTCATTATTATAATGAACATTTTCTTTATGATAACGCTTATGCTCAAACTTTAGTACACATATCGACACATTTCTTTGTTATTTGCTTCATTAACGTAATGAATCTTTTCTTTATGGTGACGCTTATGCTCACAATGTGGTGCACATATTTAATACCCTATTTCTATTATTTTTGTCAATATCATAAAATTTTTATTCTTTATAATAATGCGTATACTAACAAATTTACGTTTTTGGCAATCGTTTTTTTCTTTTAATTTCTAATCTCTTATTTTGGACTGATGTCATTATCAAAAAATTATTTCCTTTTTTATCCGTTTCTTTTATTATTATTTTTTTAATTTTAGTTGTTTCCCTTTTTCAAAAAGAAAATGAAGGTGTAATTCATTATAAAGGTTAATTACATAATTGTATCTCTTAGTTTTAACTTTTTCTCAATTTCTTCTTTTATTCTTAGAAAGTATAAAGGTATCCCTAAAATTTTAGAAACATATTTCAATTTCTTCCCTATGAATAAAAAAAAATTAGGCAAAACAATATGACGACACTTAAATAATTTTGCACAGTTTTTTATACATTAAAAACATTAAAAACATCCTAAAACAAAACATTAAAGCTCAAAAAAAGTCTAAGGTTAATGAATTTTAAATTTTAAAATATTTTTTAACACATTTTCTAAAAAAGAAATATATATCTTATAAACAAATTAGGTTTATTTAAAGGTATATTTTATCTTATCTGCATATTTTTTTCAGTCGAAAAAGTCTATAAGGGATAAATAAAAATAAGATTTTGAAATTCAAAGGATACTTATGTAGTTTCAAAAAATAGAGGGACAAATTGAGAAATAATGAAAACTATGTATAGTTATGTATTTAACTCTTTATTATAATAATGATGTTGTTTGTAATTTATTATAATTTATTATAACAATGAAGTTGTTTCCTATTTTAAATATTCAATAGTATTTTAATTTGTTTTGCTAGTTGAGGTTATAATAATCTTTACGGATATCATTGTTTTTTTGTAATTAAAGTAATTAATATAATTTTAAATTCAAGGTGTTCTTAGACGATTATATAAATTACCCATATACCCAACCTATGAAGTCAAGTTGTTCTCAAACTAGTGGCAAAGGCACCTTAGTTACCCCCAGTGAGATTTTCAAAAATAATATATTAAATGGGAAATTTTAAAAATTTTTAATTGTGCCCGCTAATAAATTGTAAAAATTCATTATTGTGCTTTTAATCAAAAATAAAATAAAATACAAGTGTCCCTCCTTAATAAGTGGGACTTTAAATATGCTTTATCTATTTATTTTGTCTTCAATATTGCTCCCCCACTAAAAAATATTTGTACATTATTTAATCATCAACTATTTGAAAAACAAATAACAAAAAAGATTTAAAACAAAAAATTGATGAAACTATTTAAATAATTAAATAAATTTAGACTTAAAACTAAACAATAAATCTAAGAAGTCATAAGTTAGATTGGATGTTAGAGAAGATCGATCATGGATGGGAAGAGGTTTGGCCGAGTAAATAAGTGAATTAAGGGGTGGAAGGGAGATTTTTTAATTTTGTCTTAATTTCTATTTTTTAGCTTTAAAAATTTTGTTTAATTTTTTTAAATAGTTAATGATTAAATAATACTTAATGTTGATTATCAAGGCTCTTCTTGACTTTTTTTTTTTCCTTAACAATTTGATCAGTTAAAGAGATGTTTTCTTTTACCTTAGAAAAAAAGGATTTCTAACTCTTTAAAAAAAAACAAAGGGTTCCTTCTATGTGAGTTAAAATTTAGAGTACATTTATGGTATTTTAAATAAAAATTCAGGGAATACTCTTAGAATTTTGTGAAAAAAAGAACTCATCATAACTCTCAAGATGAATGAGTATACCATGCATGAGGGATTAAAAGGTTATTCTTGTTGTTTCCTTATTTTTGATTGCCATCACCAAATATGCAGCTTGGTCTAACTCTAGAGTCCACTTCATTCAGATATTCTCTCAATACATCTTTCTTCTTCATGTTTCAGATATATATATATATATATAGGCACGTTTGAAAATTCAAACTTTCTATGTGGGCATAGAAAGTTAACGAGAACCTCTTCTTTATGCCTTTTTGTTTTTCTCATTGTTTGATCTTGAATGACCAGGCGGCAACTCATACTGGTTCAAGCACTAGTCGATAGTTAGTCATTCTTATGACAATACTGATGACATTAATGTAATTTAGAAGAACAAAACTTATCACTAATTTATCATTGACACTACAAGTAATAATCCTGTGCTCTATTTATCAACCTTTGATATCTGTAATTTGCCACTATCTCAACCTTCACAGACAACAGAACTAAATTATACCGAGAATCCATACTGAGACTGCATTTTAAATGTTAAATTATTATCGTAATAATTGAATAAAAAGAGATGAACTAAAATTCTAATACTTCACGATTAAACAGCATAAATAATTTTTTTTTTTTACCTATGAAATAAATTCTCCACAAATTCATAACATAAGCAAAATCTATCATCCACAACAACCAATAGGCCATGTTGGGCAGAATCAACATGCATTCACCTGGTTGCTGCATTGATTGAATCAAGAAGTTTACCCTTTATAGTCGTCTCCATCTCTATCCAAAGTCAGTGACGTACCTCTGTCTACTTTTGCTTTCATCTCTCTGCCGGCCATGTTGGGGCTTCCTTGATTAAATTGCCATCACATTTTCTAGACGGCACATGCGTGTCCGTGTGAACAAGGCTAGTGGAATGAGCAAACAACAAATTTAGGGTCAAAGTTATATATATATATATATATATATATATATATATATATTATCAGATGAGAAATATTTGGTAGGGTATTTATATGTGTATATATATTATTTTGAATCATCACATTTTTATTAAATTCTACTAATTCTGCATACTTTTTCTTTTTAATAAGATTTTGAATGCTAGAGATACTAATTTTGAATTATCACATTTTTGTGAAGTTCTACTAATTTTGCCTTTGCAATTCTTGTATATGTTGGAATTAATTCTAATAATATATCGGCTGATATATTAAATAAATGTGTATTACAGCTATCAGATAAGGTTGGCCTATTAAAGTGATCTAATAAAGTATAAAGTTTTGGGCATTAAAGCATCTCATAAAGTGTTGACCCAATTATATATATAGAGACATAAAAGTCTAATTTCTATTTTTATAATGGGTCAAAATAGAAATAAGACAATTTAAGGAAATTTTATAAAATAAACGGTTATGGTCCTTGACTCAGGGGGTACGTAACTTTTCTAGCATCCTATCACTAGAAAAGACAGAGAAAAAATTTCCTCTCAGAGAAATTATACTTTCTTAACTCAAAAGATCAAGAACCAAAACAGGATTCAAGGATTACATTTGTTTAAATATATTCAGGTATACTTTCGTTAAAATTTTTAATAAATTAACATAAATTTTATAATTTAATGATGGTTTTTATCTGTAAAGTTTTCCTAACAATATACTATTGAAAAAGGCACATTAAGTGAGAGGGAATATTTAGGTGGACCACACAAACCTAAAAAAAAACACACACACCAAAAAAAAAAAGGGAGAGAGAGAGAAACTAACTATTCATGCCATCCATAGTAGGCAAGTGTATGGAGGAAAATAAAACCAATCAAAAACTTACACAATAAAAAAATGTGGTGTGCCTCACAAAAAATTGTGGTGAGCCTTGGTGGGGATGTGATGACAAACTACGATGTGATGACAATCAAAACAAGCCAGTTTAAAGGCCAGGGCCCACATTAGTGATTGCATTGTGACATCATACGTATCCGTATGACTTTTGTGGCAATGCGAAGGACGTGGTAAAGTGTCAATCTGGTTCCACATCATAATATCTTTTTCAGGCGCTTTAAGTCCGGCTGAGTTGTTCATAACATGGTCAGATCTAATTTGTGAAATTTGTGGCACAATCTTAATTAGACCAGACAATTTAGATTATATATATTTTTTAAATTAAATCGTATGTATTATATGCATATAAAAAGCTATGCCCTATTTTTTCAAGTTTATAAGCTTTCAAGTTTAGATAACTTAAACGCAGAAAAATATTTAGAAAATAAAAAATGACAAAAATAGTCCAGCCTAGAAATCTCGACAGTTTGGGATGGAATCAAGCCTTGCACACCCCTTATATGCCGCACGAATTATAAAATACCATTTTTTTTTCTAGAGAGTTAGATGCAAAAATCTTTGAATCTAATTTACACATAAAAGTAGTACAATACTAGACTTTCTAATTAGTATCGAGAAATCTTATAAAAAAAAAGTATTGGGCATAGTTTACACCCCTATGCATGATATGCCAGGTAGTCAATATTTATTGTCCCATTTTTTTGTCTTATGATTGTTCATCTAATAAAAATTTGACACCATATGAATTTCTCAAGTATTTAGCTCCTTTGGTCATATTGTTAAATTTTTAAGGTGTTTGGATCCTCAATTAGAGCTACATGTAGTTCCCACTAACTTTTATTATGACGTTTTTTCTCACAAAATATACATTGCTATAATATTTTCAATTCAAACTTTTAAGTTTAACTCATTTCTCAAACGGCATATTTGATAGAAAAAAAATACCCAAAAGACCCTCCGTGTTTTGCCTAAATAACACTTTTGTCCCTCTTATTATTACAATACCCAAAACACCTTGTATGTTTTGTCTAAATATCATTTTGCCCTTCTAATTATTAAAATGCCTAAAACAACCCTTGTATTTTCAAAATCATACTCAAAATACCCCTGAAGCAATTAATTTTATAAAAATTTTAAGATTATCCTTTCCAATATTATTAAATGTTATTTTAAATATAACCTGACTTAAAAACTAAAGAAAACATAATTTCAAATGTTCAAATAAATATTTTAATTAAACATATATTTCAATTATTTTGAAAGTTTCTAAATTTTTAAGATTGATTTTATTTGGTAGTTTGGTTTAATAATGTTTTAAATTGTATTTAGTAAAAATTAGGAAAAATAATTTTAGTTTTTTAAAAATTTTAATGAAAAATGAAAAAAAAAACTAGTCGGAAATAAAAACACACATATACAAAATAGCCTTTTAATTTAATATATATTAGGAAGGACAATAAGAATTTTTAAAAAATTAATTGTTTTAGGGGGTATTTTGAGTGATTTTGAAAACACATGGTGCATTTAGGCATTTTAATAATAAAAAGGACAAAAGTGACATTTAGGCAAAACCAATGGGTAGGGTATGTTTGGTTGAATATTCAAATCAAGGTTTGAATCATTTTGCTACAGTATTTTCTCTCACAAAAATTTAAATCTTCATTCAAATACTCTACTCAAATACTCGAACCAAACGGGCAGTATGATGTTGAAAATACAAAGATTTGATTACGGAGTAAATCTTGTATTTACCAAATTTGGTCAGAGAGTATACGTCTGGTTAATCTCATATGTACTACAGTTCCTAACTTGCAGAGAAGTGTTGCCATTTTATTTTTATTTCCTACAAAACGAAAAGGTTATTCACCTTCTTCTTAGTTCTCCATTATTTTTGTCTTACTTTCTCCTATCACCAAGTTGGGGCTGATGAGATTTTAATTATAGAAAGCACAAAACTTAAAAAGCAAACGTGGTGTTTTGGAATTAAAAAAAAAAAAAGGAAGATATTCATGCTTTTTTCCCCCTCTATTAGTGGCCCTGCACCTTTTAAATTCAAAAAAAAAAAAAAAAAAAAAACCTTTTTTTAACTAATAGATATTGAGATTGGATTGTCCTATTTGTATGCTTTTTGCTATCTTTTAAGTGACAAATTAATGTCTTTAACACATCATTCTAACTAGGTTTAGCATATCCTACATACTCTACATGCTCTTTTTTTTAGAAAAAAAAATAAGAATACTTTTTTCTCAATTTTTTAATAATAATGATAAGAATAATTTGTGCATGTATATATGGAGCTTCTCGTGAATTGGCCCTTTTTATTTCCATATTTGTCAACTACAAAACAGAATACATGCATTTCATCGAATATATATATATATATATAGAGGTTTATATATCAAATTCTTTAGCAAACTTCATCAAGTAAATTTTTTTCATTGCAAGGAAAGCAATGTATCTAAAGCAGTATTATAAGTATTCGCAAGGCTCCAAGAACAATATTGAAAATGCATATATATATATATATACATATACATACACACATACAGCTAGCAGTTAAGAGTCTAGACTGTCTAGTGATCATGCAGTAAAAAAACAAAAGCAGAACAATGTTTATAAGAAGTTCCTTCATAATTATAAATTCATTATAATCAAAATTAGTCGCTTGTGAAAAGAGATCATCGACTCATGTGATTGGTTGAACCATATGAACCTCATGTCCAATCCAAATAGTCCAAATATTTTGGAAATTGAACACCATTACATTTTATTGACCAGAATGCAAGTGAAACGTGGCATGCCATGTGGGTGGTCCCATATTTGGGCTCAGAAAAGTGAAAATTTGAAAGCAAGCTTTCCAAACAAAAACCATATCTTAGAAGATAATCTCATTTGCCACCCAAACCTTGACACATTGACTAGAAACCCTTTTAGGATTATCTCTAGAAATGTCTTGGAAACATCATCTCGTCTTTGCCATTAATGTCGAAAGCAACAGGACGGCGCTAGCTGCCAAAAATGAGATTAAGACAACTACCAGTGCTATTGGCCTAAGTTCAAGCCTCTCAGTCAATGCGAAGAAAGAAACCATACCCTCTATAAATTTTCGTGCATGGACTAAGTTCATGCTCATCCAAAACCAAAGCTCCCCATAGACCTCATCACTTTCTCTAATTATTATTATTTTTTTTTTCAATTCACGATTTCCAAAACTCGAAGCATGGCGAATTCTCGGATAGCAAGATTCATTACCGAGGTTGCACCACCGCAGTTTGTCAGTGTCATGAGGCATAGAACCTCAAAGGTGTTGGACACTATCAATGAAGAAGAGAGAGATGTTTACGCAAATGGGTCTCCCAACACTTCACGCCCAAAGACTCTGCCATCAGCTCATTCTCTCTCTTCTTCCCCTTCTTCCTCTTCCTCTTCTTCTTCTACTACCATTGGTGGCTGTGTTAAATCCAGGTATTTTCTCAAGGAGGCGCAAAGATCCTTCTCCATCTTCAATCACTGAATGCCTTGAGGAGGGATTGAGCCAAAAAAAAAATGTCTTCAGGGCCTTCTCTGCTAAAAAGGCCGCAGGCATTTAGCTTCGTCTAAAATGCCGTGGTAGATTTGTATTATACTATATTGTATTGGTTGTTACATAAAATCTATCTATCACAGGTGTGAGGAACAAGAATTTACTATCTTATTTTATCCCTTTGTTCAACAACTAAACTAGTGGGAGACAATTTGTTGAACCACCAAGAGCTTCTGCCACCGTAAATAAACTCTTCTGTTTTTTTTTTTTTTTTCTTGTTCTTTTTTTTCTTGGTTACGAGATAAGGAGAATTCCAGTTTCAACTCAGGAATGGAACTTTGTACAGAGCGATAGAGGATGGAATAAGAAATTATGTTTTGGAATTTCCATTGCTATACATGTATATTTTATTATGTATCAGACCGGATCAGTTGATGATTGCAAGTGTTGCTATTTATAATCTTGGTATACCGTGATTCTTCAGACGAATAAGAACACAATAAAACACTTATCTTGGTATGTCAAATATTAAGCCTCATAATAAATGATTAGATTTCAAGCAGACTAAAAAAGAGGAAACATGATCAGAAGAAAATAAATATCTGACATCAAACAAATGAATTCTTAACAAGTTGTAATGGATTAAAAAAATTTCTTCTCATTTCTCGAGTATTTTTGATAAATTTCATTTAATTAGTAATCTTTGCCGCATAGATTGGATACAATTGAAGATGCAATTTTTTTTAATATGAATGATTGAAAGCTTGGATGAATTTCTTCCAATCTTCGTCCATCTTGATCCAATTCTAACCACAGATGGTTAATCTCTCGGCACCTGCAAGTTCTTTCGCATGTATTTGAAGATGGAAATACTTAAGTGGTTCCAAGCTATTCTTTCGAAGGGTGTGCTCCACTTCTTTTCCCTGCTCTAGAAAACGAAAAACCGATTTTGCAATTCTGGGATGCTTCCATCTCAACTGTCTCTTTCAATTTCTCGAGTGCTGTACGGTGAAAAGAACAAACAGTACAACTTTTGGTTAAAAAACCATCCAATGCAAGACTAGAGTTGTAAAGTAATTCACGCTGTCTTGTATCGGCCTAGACTCATGCAAGACTATAGTTTCCACTTAATCATTCATAATTGAGCAAACAAAGAAACTCTGAAGGTGAAGTCTGGGTTTTTTCGGTTATTCTTTATCCAGTTAAGGCCAAACTCACGCCACGAATAAATTCCCAATATTCTTCAAAAAATAAAAAACAAATACCCAATAAAGAAAAAGAAATTACCAGAGGTGTAAGTCGAGTGCGTGGATTCAACAGAACTTGAAAGAACAGCATAAGCAGGACAAGAGTTATTATCTGCTTTCTGTAACAGCTTCTTGAAATGTTTGGCCTAGACACAAACAACAATACAGCCAATTTACTGAAAAATACAAAGTACAGTCCATAAAAGAAAAAAGAAAAAAAAAATATATATATATATACACACACACACACACACATATACACACTTCAAATATTGTTCATATTTTCTTCAAGAAGGAAAAAGTCAGTTTCTTTCTGTTCACAAAGGGCGGAACTAAAACTAAATCCCAGCATGAGATTAGGGTCCAGATACGAGGAAAAAAAAAAAAAAAACAGATATCTTTCAAGATTGTTCATTCGGGCACAGCTAGTAAGAAAATTGTTGTAATTGGAAATTAAACCAAACAACTTTAATCCAGAAACTAAGCGAATAGAGCCAAAATCTGGGGCTAAAGTGTAAAGTAGGCTGCGTACCACTTTCTAAGTGTAGTTATTCACTTGTGCCACTTTCAAGCGTAAATCAGGTTTAAATTTTCTACAGAAATGGTCTATCCGAATACCAATTTTTACAAGTGGTACTCCTCTAGACAACAACATTACATGGTTGATGCTAATCAGCATATGAGATCCTCCAATTTTTCTAAAGATCTGAAATTCATTGAAGTAGTTGGAAAACTAGGCATCAGGTTGTCAAAATGTTGAACTAATGTACTTTAGCCTACGCATAGTAGGCTGGATACTTGCAACCTCAGACTTTAGAAACATGAAAAGGCATTGCAAGCGAATAGAGAGCCCCGGTAGTATGAATACTAAAGAGTTTTGATAAAAAATAACATGTTCCTTAGTAGCCTCAGAGAAATACAGCAGTCTTAACGTCGGGGAAAAATCAATACCTCATCTTTACTCAGCAAAGTGAAGCAACATCCAGCCTGACCGGCTCTTGCAGTACGACCTGCCCGATGAATGTATGTTTTTATGTACATGGGCATATCATAATTAATCACATTTTTCACCCCTTCAATATCCATTCCACGAGTCATTGCATCAGATGAAACAAGTACTTGTATCTCCCCTTCTCGGAATCCTTTCAATGTTTTACTGCAGCACAAAATCTCTTCTTCACAACCTTCTTTCACAATTATTAATATTGTATTATCAACGTACTACTGATCCAAAGTACCCCTACCTGGACATCGATTACACTCATGGCCTATTTGATCTGTTACTCGAACAAAAGGAACAAACAATTCACAGTACACCATGATGTTATGCATCACATAAAATTATGTATCACCTTCTCACAGACTGGTGTTGTAGGCCAGAATACTCCTTGATTCTGAACGGCAGGTCGTCAAAGAAGTTCAGTAGGGTGCATAAACGATGAGTTGACTCCACCGATGATGTAAAAACAATGCACTTCTCTCCTTCTAAATTCTCAAAAGAGCAACCAAATATAAAGGTTTGAGTTTTGTTTCACAGATCTGCAAATTAAAAAAAAATGGACCATTTAGGACTACTAGAAAAAGAATAAATGAATAAACTCTTTGGGTATACGTTAAAAACTTATCAAAATAGAGTGCCCAGATTTATCACTTGATCTATTCAACATAGTGTAAATCACCATTTAAAAGTTAGGTACCAGGAAAAGAAACCACCATGGTCACATAGACCAACACCCAACAAGGTTGACAACACCCGACAAGGTTGACAACACCTGCTTTAGCATGAATTTAGACAAAAGGTTCGACGTGTTTTTTGAAATAAGTCAAAACTTCCAAGGTAATTGATAAAAGCTTAGATGGATAACCTATTACAATGCAACAGTCGAGCACTAGCAGATGGCCTGTTACCAATTTGCTAATAGATGAAAAAAGCAGCTGTTTTTTGATGGAAGCAACAGACCTCCTATTCGCATCACATATGTGAGGAGGAGGCAGAGGAAGGAAATTGAAGCTGGGAAAAGATCACTTAAATTGGCTGAGGTGGAAATAAGTCATAATGTTGAGGAAGATAGGTCTAAGAATGCTGACGTGGAAAAAGAAGAGGAAGAGGTGACTCCGAAGCTGTTAAAAGAAGGAAATCACGTGGTAGGAGTGATCTCCGAAGAAAGCGGGATCGTGGGCGTCTAGCAATGGGAGGTTAGTTTGTTAGCATAGGGATTGGGGAAATTCTGTTAAGGAAAATGAATAAATAGCAGAGCAGGGAAGGGTGGGATTTATGGAAAAAGTATCTGAACAATAGAGAGAGTGAGGAGTGAAGAAGGTCACTCGAAAACCTTCTATTACTATTTCTATTTCTAGTTCTAGTTCTGGTCTTTGTCATCTGAGACAGCATTATTCCGTTCAATACTAATAAAATCATTGTTCTACAGCAACTTCATAAAGAAAGCTCAATCCGAGACAATTAGTACCTGTCAAATTCAGTTTAGCTTTCCTCTAAATTCCGTAGGATATACCAATTGGTATCAGAGCGGTGACGATTCCACCATGACGACGAGGAAAACAGAAGACCGACGGATGGAAGAACGCATGGAACGAGTTGAAGCAGCAAGAGGTGAATTTCAGCGCGACTTGGGAACAATGAGTGGTGAACTTGAATCACTGCGAGAGGAGCTTAAGAAAATACCTAATTTGGAACGTGGCTTCGAACGAATCTTAGCCAGCTTGGAGGAGTTGAAACAGTCCCAGAGGAACGATCACGGCCAAGAAGGTACTTCAGCCAAAGGTGAGCAGACTTCGGTTCAATGGGCCCAAACGCAAGGGAGTGAAGAACGAGCTCGAGAACATAAAGGGGAGGAGGTTGATACGATGGGTGGCACACGTGAATCATGGCGTGAACGGCAGGAAACAGGGCGATTGGAGTGCAGACCACGCCGAGTTGAAATGCCGATCTTCGATGGCCTTAATCCCGATGGATGGGTGTTTCGGGTGGAGCGTTACTTCACCTTAAATCGTTTGAGCGACCCTGAGAAATTGGAGGCAGCAGTTATCAGCCTCGACGGTGACGCCTTGGCTTGGTTTCAATGGGAGGATGGGCGGCGCGTCATTCGAAGCTGGCCTGAGCTCAAGACCATGCTGTTAGAACGCTTCAGGCCCACGCAAGAAGGAACACGATATGAGGAATTTCTTGCACTTCGGCAGATCACCACTGTGCGCGAGTTCCGCCGGCAATTTGAAGTTCTGGCCGCGCCGCTGAAAGATCTCTCAGAGCAAGTCTTGGAGAGCACCTTTATCAATGGATTGCGATCTGATATTAGGGCAGAACTAAGGATGCTAAAACCCCAAGGGCTGGGCCGAATTATGGAGATGGCCCAACGCATTGAGGACAGAAACATACAGTTGAAGACTAATAAACCTCCGGGTTATTCCAGTATTGGGCCCAAACTCGGTTCTTCCAATTCCCCTTCGTTTCAGAAGAATTTCTCAACAGGAATTGGACGATCTAATCAATTTCCTCCAGAAAATCCTCGAAGCACCCCGACGACGCCCTTCCGTCGACTCACCGATGCCGAAATACAGCTGAAAAGAGAGAAAGGGCTGTGCTATCGGTGCGATGGGAAGTTTTCTATAGGACATCGCTGTCCAAACAGAGAACTGCAGGTCCTTGTCTTCTAAGAAGACGATGCAATAGAAGATGTCGCTGAGGAGAGTCACTGTGAACAGCAACCAGAGGAGTGCGTGGAGATCTCCTTGAATTCGGTGGTGGGTTTGACTACGCCGCGAACAATGAAACTTAAAGGAACAATTGGACTTCATGAGGTAACGGTTCTTATTGACAGTGGGGCTACTCATAATTTTATCTCTGAGGACTTAGTTACGAAATTGGAGTTGCCATTAGATAAAACAGGGGATTATGGGGTAATTATGGGCACAGGGATATCAGTTAAGGGAGAAGGAATCTGTCGGGGAGTGAGCTTGACCCTTCAAAATTTAGAAATTATTGAAGATTTTCTGCCATTACAATTAGGAAGTTCGGATGTGATTTTGGGTATGCAATGGTTGGCGACCTTGGGTGCGATGCAGGTTAATTGGGGAACTTTGTCCATGAAATTCAAGGTGGGAAGCGAACTAGTATGCTTACAGGGAGACCCTAGCTTGTGCCGAACTTCAGTATCCTTGAAGTCTATGATGAGAGCCGTGCGCCATAAGGGCCAGGGAATACTCTTAGAATGTGGGAATCTCTCGGTACGTCCAGCGGATGAATCAGGATCAACCACGAAAGTTCCTACTTTCCTTCAGGAACTATTATACAATTGGTCGGAACTGTTCCAGACTCCAACCGGCTTGCCTCCCTTCCGCGGGAAGGAACATGCTATTGTGCTTAAGGACGGGTCCTCTCCGATCAATGTACGACCATACCGGTATCCCCAAATTCAGAAGGCTGAAATTGAAAAGCTCGTGGGGGAGATGTTGGCAGCAGGAATCATACAGCCCAGTATAAGTCCTTTTTCTAGCCCAGTTCTATTGGTTAAAAAAAAAGATGGCAGCTGGCGTTTTTGTGTTGACTATCGGGCTCTTAACCGGGAGACGGTGCCAGATAGGTTTCCCATTCCGGTTGTTGATGAACTGATTGATGAATTACATGGCGCAACTGTTTTCTCTAAAATCGACCTCAAGTCTGGATATCACCAAATCCGTGTACGTCCCGAAGATGTTCCTAAGACAGCATTCCAGACCCATGATGGCCATTTTGAATTTTTGGTAATGCCCTTCGGTCTCTCCAATGCTCCAGCTACATTCCAATCATTAATGAATGAGATATTCCGTCCTTATCTACGGCGATTTGTACTGGTTTTCTTCGATGACATTCTCATCTTCAGCCGAGACCATGAAGAGCATCTAAAACACTTGGAAATGGTGTTCCAAGTATTATGGAAACATAAGTTGTACGCCAACCTTAAGAAGTGCAGTTTCGGGCAGCAAGAAGTGGAGTACTTGGGGCACATTATTTCTGGTCAAGGGGTTGCTGTGGACACCTCAAAAATAGAAGCAATGATAAAATGGCCGGTTCCTACATGCTTACGGGAGTTACGGGGATTCCTTGGCCTCACAGGATACTACCGCAAATTCGTGGCAGGATATGGTACCATTGCTCTGCCTTTGACTAATTTGCTTAAAAAAGATAATTTCATTTGGAATTCTGAAGCCGAGCAAGCTTTTCATCAGCTCAAACAAAGAATGGTGGAAGTTCCGGTGTTGGCATTACCGGATTTCACTAAGGAATTTGTTATTGAGGCTGATGCATCAGGAGTAGGAATCGGAGCAGTTTTAATGCAAAAACAACGACCTATAGCATTCTTTAGCCAAGCCCTCTCATCTAGGAATCGCCTTAAATCCGTGTATGAAAGGGAGCTCATGGCAATTGTTTTGGCGGTACAAAAGTGGAGGCCCTACTTGTTGGGACGGAAGTTTCTTATTCGCACTGATCAAAGAAGCTTGAAATTTCTATTGGAACAAAGGTTGCTAAGTGAAAATCACCAAAAATGGCTCACCAAACTCCTTGGGTATGACTTTGAGATTCAGTATAAACCTGGTTTAGAGAACAAAGCTGCTGATGCATTATCAAGATTGCCTGCTGCAACTATTTTAGGAGCCTTGTCCGCACCTATGGTACTTAACACGGAAGAACTTGAACAACAAGTTGCCTTAGATGAACGTTTGGCTCACATCAAAGCTAGATTGCTCGAGGACCAGCAGACACACCCCGGATTTGCTTTGGAACATGGGCGGCTTATGCATGAAGGGCGATTAGTAGTACCAAGAGAGTCACCCATGGTGGCCGAACTACTACGAGTTTATCATGACAGCGCCATTGGAGGCCATTCAGGAGTTTTAAAGACCTACCAACGGCTAGCAGCGGAATGGTTTTGGTTCGGAATGAAAACCGATGTGATGAATTATGTGGCCAAATGTGCAGTTTGTCAAAGAAACAAGTACATGGCCCTAGCTCCGGGAGGCTTGCTGCAACCTTTACCCCTGCCCGAACGAGTGTGGGAAGATTTGTCCATGGATTTCATTGAAGGTTTGCCTAAATCGGACGGATATAGTGTGATTTTCGTCATTGTTGACCGACTCAGCAAATATGCTCACTTCATTCCCTTGCGTCGCCCCTTCACAGCCGTAACAGTGGCTACTGCTTTTGTTCGAGACATCGTTCGTCTGCATGGAATCCCCCGGACCATAGTTTCAGACCGAGACCGAGTGTTTTTGAGCGTCTTTTGGACGGAGCTTTTTAAACAATTGGGGACTACCCTCCACCGTAGCACTGCATACCATCCGCAAACGGACGGACAAACTGAGGTGGTTAATCGGTGTTTAGAAACTTACCTGCGTTGTTTTTCCTCCGATGCTCCCAATAAATGGGTGAAATGGCTACCGTGGGCCGAATTCTGGTATAATACTTGTTTCCATACCGCAGCCAAGACCACTCCATTTCGTATTTTGTATGGACGTGAACCTCCACCTTTAGTTCGTTATGAAATAGGGGTATCACCAGTAGCTTCTGTAGACCAAGAATTGATAGCAAGGGATGCAATGCTGGAATTGCTTAAGCAGCATTTACTTCGGGCACAGCAAAAGATGAAGGCAGCGGCTGATGGTAAACGGCGTGATGTTAAATTCTCGGTTGGAGATCTGGTTTATTTAAAATTGCGGCCATATCGTCAACGTTCCCTTGCGCAGCGGAAAAATGAGAAATTGGCACCTCGTTACTATGGTCCATTTGAAGTAGAGTCTTGCATTGGGCCCGTTGCTTACAGATTGAAGTTACCACCATCAGCCGTAATCCATCCAGTGTTTCATGTGTCTCAACTCCGTAATGCAGTTGGAGCTACTACACCAGTTTCTGGCCTGCCACCACAACTTAACTCGGACTTGGAGCTTAATTCCTCTCCGGCAGCTGTTCGTGGAGTCCGTCACACCACTAAAGGAGGTAAATTGGAAAGGGAAGTACTTATACATTGGGAAAGTCTCCCGGATCATGACGACACCTGGGAATCGTTTGATGTTATTGCTGACCGTTTCCCTGAATTTCACCTTGAGGACAAGGTGCGACTCTGGGCGGGGGGTACTGATGGAAGCAACAGACCTCCTATTCGCATCACATATGTGAGGAGGAGGCAGAGGAAGGAAATTGAAGCTGGGAAAAGATCACTTAAATTGGCTGAGGTGGAAATAAGTCATAATGTTGAGGAAGATAGGTCTAAGAATGCTGACGTGGAAAAAGAAGAGGAAGAGGTGACTCCGAAGCTGTTAAAAGAAGGAAATCACGTGGTAGGAGTGATCTCCGAAGAAAGCGGGATCGTGGGCGTCTAGCAATGGGAGGTTAGTTTGTTAGCATAGGGATTGGGGAAATTCTGTTAAGGAAAATGAATAAATAGCAGAGCAGGGAAGGGTGGGATTTATGGAAAAAGTATCTGAACAATAGAGAGAGTGAGGAGTGAAGAAGGTCACTCGAAAACCTTCTATTACTATTTCTATTTCTAGTTCTAGTTCTGGTCTTTGTCATCTGAGACAGCATTATTCCGTTCAATACTAATAAAATCATTGTTCTACAGCAACTTCATAAAGAAAGCTCAATCCGAGACAATTAGTACCTGTCAAATTCAGTTTAGCTTTCCTCTAAATTCCGTAGGATATACCATTTTTCCAAGTGATTAGAAGAGTCTTATTTAAGTCTTTGGTAAACCTAGACTATCTACAGTTTCAAACCACGCAAAAAGCAATCTTTGTTCATGATAAGAATTGTGATCAAATGCAACAATAGCTTTCAAGAATTAAAGAAGGGCAAGAACAATGAGTACAGAAACAAATTTACCAATAAATGTTATAGCATACCAATTTGTATGATTCTAATTTCTCTGGAAGTTGATAACGCCTTTTTCCAGTTGTCAAGAACAACGGATGGTGTACAGCAAGCTGAGAAAGCTTACTTGGATCCTGGGTCAAAGTAGCAGAAAGCACTATCTTTACAAGCCTTGGGTTAGGTTTACCCTTAAATCCCCTCTCAACGCCCCTGAAACAAAATTGAGGAACACTTAAAAATAAATCCCTTTTCAATGCACCCGAAACAAAATTGAGTAACAGTTAGAAACATAAAAATAAGGTTGACATCAAACTTTCCAGAAAATCTAAAGTGAAATCCAACGGGGAAGTGATAAATGTGATAATATATGTCTGTATACTTTTCATATTTTTAAAGGTTGAAATCATGCTAAAGCGCCCTTGCACCATTCGCTGTTGAAAATAAGTTGTAAACGTAAACCATTCTTGTGTCAGGCTACAAAAGAGGGGAAAAAAAGCTCGAAAAAACAAAAAGGAAAAAAACTTAAAAAGGAACACAATTAGACATAGAACTCACGATCTCCTTGTGGTTTTTAACGAATCACGTGAAGAAGGTAGAAAAATGTGAGCAAGAGGAAAGAAACCTTCATCATTGAATCTAGTCAAGTGGAGCACAGTAGGCAGCCAAGATTGATATGCTTCCCTGAGTAATCTATCCGTTTCATCAACAACCTGAAAATGCATAAACAAATCATCATACTACTTAAATATAAACTTGCCTTGCAAATAATAAGTTTCTTTATTCCAATAATCCCTCAAGGCTTTTTACTTGCATAGAAAATGAATTAAGAGTTCTACAAAATTCAGTAAAAACAAAAAACAAGAAAACAGAAATTCGCAGCTTAATGCTTACAAGGTAGCAAAGATGCTCAAGTGTAAAACCCTTGGTTGAATTAATATGGTCCATCAGCCTTCCAGGGGTTGCCACTAATATGTCCACTGAACTTTGTAACCCAAGCGAAAAATCTTCGGGATCTTAACAAACGCCTGCCTCAAGCTTAGGTCTCTTGACTAGTTCAGAAATTTCATCAGCAATGGAAGATTGACCAACAGCCAGTCCGACAGATAAACCCACTGCAGGCGCAATAGCAGAAAAAACCTCTTTGACCGGAACCAAAGCAACAAAAGTAGGCACTTTTCAATGGTGGGCACAACTCTAAATTGTATGTACGAAACAACTGTAGAACTTGATTTCTGGAACAGTCAGATAAAAACAGGAGATTGAGATCTCTCTCTTTTTCTTTTTTCATTTTTTGGTAACTACAAGAATCATAAATTCAACATTCTTAGATGAAAAGAAGGAAAAGTAGGAAGGCGTCAGACCTGCAAGGCTAAATCACGAGTGGGCAACACGACTAAAGCGCGGAGACACTTAACAGAACGAGTTGACAATGCTTGCACGATGGGCAAAGCATAAGCTAAATTCTTTCCACTACCTGTTGGTGAATTAACACACAAGTCGCGCTCAAAAGAACCAGGCCCGATTGACTCTTGCCAAACTGCAACTTGAACCGGGAAGAGCGAAGTGAAGAAGAACCAGGCCCGATTGACTCTTGCCAAACTGCAACTTGAACCGGGAAGAGCGAAGTGAAGCCCATGTTCTGCAAAGCCCCCTTCAACCCAAAAAAAAAAAAAAAAAACTACTTTACTAATCCAAAAAATGTCAACCAATACAGAAAATACACCAAGATAAACTGAAACACGTACTTCCATTCTGGCTCTTCTTTGTAACTTAAAACACATACGTACTAAACATTTATTACTTTAGCAATCAAACAATAAGAGTTTTGCTTTATGGGTAAGCTGCATAAATATGAACGGGTACATATGCTCAGAAATCACATTATTCGGAGAGAGAAGGAAAAAAAAAAAGAAAAGAAGGAAAAACCTGAATTAAAACAGAACAGAAAAGATTATAAATTGATCACTTTAAATTTATATATTATTTATTAAGTAATAAGTGTATATGAGAAGTAGATTTCATCTCTTATTAAAATCATTCAACATATCTTTCTTGACATAGACATAGAAATATAAAATATATATGGAAATAATTTGCGTCCAATAGGATTTGGGACTCTATTTCTGAGTTGTGGTTTATCTAATTCCTTAAAGCATGTTCATTATTCTCTTCATTAACAATTCAAAAATCACACAAATGAGAAAGATAAACATGAAGAATACCTGGGGTCTAGGCAAGGGACGAGACTGAGAGGACATTCCTCAAAGAGGCTAACATCCATAGGGCTTCGCATCCATGGAAGTACAGCAACTTTGTTTTCCTTCTCTTTCTGCTCTTCCATTCTCAACGAATACAATAGCTCCAAATTCCTCTCCGAGTTTTTTACCAGAGCTAAAACCTCAAAAATGTCTGTCTCCCACCCACTAGGGTTTTAGGAGGAAAGGTTTTTTTTTTTTTTTTTTTCTGGCAGAAAAATGGGATGTCAGAAAAAGGGGAGAGTCTGCGGCAGGACACGCTTCATATGCACTATCAATAGCGCTCGTTATATGGGCATTGCATCATGAGTACTAGGTTATAGTGAGACAATGAAACATGTGATTCTCTTTTTTGACAAACAGTACCATTGTTGCAGCTGCAGGGGCGGCAGGTCAGGGGCGGAAGGCGGCTGAAGACGGCGGCGGGAGCTGGAGACAAGCTTCCAGGCGGCACGATGATTGGAGCTGCGACGGCCTGAGTGAGCAGCGACAGGCGGAGGAAGGCCGTGGAGGGACAGGGGGGCTGGACGGGGCAGTGGGGCGGACGGCCGGAGGGAGGAGGGAGGGGTTTGGGTTTAGGTTTGGGGCTTCTTTGTCTGGTCAGTTGCAGCCACGTAGGTATTTAATGTGCATTATTTTTTAAGTTACTTAAAAACATAGTCGAAACTATTAATCAAGTTGGGGTTTAAATCAATGTTATTATTATTTTTAATATAAAATTTAAAATTTTAGTTTAAAATTTAAAAAATTATTTATTTATGTTACCAGGGAAAATACATACAATATATTATATTTTTTAAAAATTCAACCTTCAACTTTTTTATTATAGTCATAAAAATATCTCTTAATATATAAATGATGGCGACGACGATGACCATAAACAAATATATAAATACTGACTAAATAAGACTTTCTAGTAAACATGAATATATAAGCAAGTATATCAGTAGAGGTAGAGAGAAAATATATTTTAAAATATTACGTAAAAGATATTTGAATAGAGATACTTATGAAAAATAAGTAGAGCATTTATTTGAAAAATTATTTTAGTAAGAAAATTAAAAGAAATAATATTTAAGAAGATCAAAAGTTGAAAAAAAAATACAAGATTATGAGAATCAATATTTTCAAAAAGAAAATAACATATTATGAGAAGAAATATTTAAGTCTGTATATTTAAAAAAAAGATAATCAGAAAATTAGAAAGAAAATATTAAGGAAGATTAAATCTAAAAAACATAGAAGATTATAAGGAAAAAATAATAAGAAGAGATATACTTTAAAACATTTTATGAAGATAAATTATAAAAGCATTTAAAGAGAAAAATTAATAAAAAGTTATTATTTTGATTAAACGTATAAAATATAAGACTTTTATTAAAGGAAACGAAATAATATACTGCATATGTGACATTATATAGTAAAGGAAAGAAATCATCTATTAAAGAAAGAAGCAAACAATTTACAATAGTATAGAAAGAAAAAAAAAAGAACCAAATTTTTTTAGAGAGAAAAAGACAAAAATACAAAAGAAAAAATAGAGAGACCATTTTTTGAATAGTATTTTTGGGAAACTTCCATTTATATAATAGTTGTAGGTATAGATTATAAATAGGTTAGTGTTTTAGGGTTTTTTTTTCAATGAATGGTTAAGATTTAATTTTGTAGGGCATTTAATTATTTCAAACAAAAATCAAATAAAGTTAAGTTTAAAGATGTTACTGTAATTTGAGTATAGTATAGGAGGTGTTAGTATAGTTTGCTTAAATTAAAAAATAGAAAAAAAAAACTACAAGGGATTTGACAAAATCAATTCTAATCAAATTATTAGTTGCTACAGTGTAAAACTCTCACGTGCTACAATGTAAAGCTTGGGTGTGGGCTAGGTGTCAGAGGGCAGGCTCAACATGTAAAGGCAGCTTGATTTTGAGATGGGGAGAGGTCGATCTCGTTGCGGGGGATGGGGCTTGATCTGGTGATAAGGAGGTGATTTAATCTGATAATCTCAGTGCTTTCCCTTTCTTTGTCTGTGTTCTTACTAACCCGTGCTTCTTACGTCCCTGATGTCGAAGAGAGTGATAAAGAAATTAAGAATGATTGTTTAAATTATGATATGGGTTTATTGAGGCAGAGAGGAGAAACATGGTTGAATAAACAACACAGATTAAAACAATGCTTGTCAACATTTAATACAATGACTTTAAAGCTTAAATTCATTACTATAAATATAAAAGCAACATATCAGAACATTTAATCCTTATAGAACATTCATTACTATAAATATAAAAGCAACATATCAGAACATTTAATCCTTATAGAACATGAAACTCTCACTAAAGACTTGAGTTCAAAGAATCATGGAATGATTTCGTAGTATTGTTTCAGGTCTTTCTTTTTTTTTCATTTTTTTGCCATCAGATGATTGGAATTCATTTTGAAGACAACAAAAAAGTGAGATTTTGTGAGGATAAATCATGCGAAGATTTCTGAAGAACATAAGGATCTAGTGTTTTTTTTTTTCTTGTCTCATTTGAGGTCTGAGAATTTTGTCTTTTTTTTCTTGTCCTTTTTTTTTTTTTTTTCATTTTACACTCAGCTTCTTTTTTCCCCCCTCTCTAATGCCTTTTAAACAAATATCACATACAACTAGATCCATACTGCACGTGGCATGCCTGGGGACATCAATAGCATCGACTTTTCAATCTACACTGAATGAGTAAGCACTATCGTTAGTGCATCTAATTTCCAATCTACGCTGAATAAGTAAGCACTGTCGATAGTCCATAGGTTGTTTAATAAGTGGTTAAAATTATTTTTACGATAACATATAAAAGTTTTATATTATAATAATTTTTTTATTGTTATTATAACATGTGAAAGTTTTATACTATTTATAATTAAGAAAGTAGTATGGACCACTTTCTACAAAATACTATAACTGTTTGATATTAGTTTATTCTAACCAACTTTTCAGTTAAGAATAATATGAAGCTTTCATATATTACAATAAAAGTAAAAAAATTGTTATAACATAAACAGTACTTGAAATAATGATTCTAACCATCATGCCAAACACCCTATAAATATATAAAAACTATTTTTTTGTGTAGTACATTAGTGGTGTATTGGAATATATTCTTGATGTAATGGCATTTATCATCGATCAACTACATAAGATTTGGTCTCAAGTTGTCAGTGATAAACTTGAGTTTATTAGTAATAGGCTAATGTGTTATTTTTTAAACTTTCTTATTTAAGTGTTAAAATTCAAAAATAGTACTACAGAAATAGTATTTATCAAATTCACTTTTACTCTTGTCTTCTTCTTTTGGTTCGGATTTTGCATGAATTTGAGAAATATCACTTCCATGGCATAGTTTTTCACTCTTCCCACTTCTATGACAAAGTTTAAAACATGTCATTTCTAAAAAGTATAAAAACATAATTGATCATAAGTATTTTAGATTAATGTTAGGCAAATAAGTATTATCTAATGGTATTTTGTGGCATGAATTAAAGAAAAAAAAAAAAGCAGTTGAATACAATAGTGATAATAAAGAGGTGATATATCATCCAATTTATTCTTGGATTTCCAATCTCATTTTGGACTATGATAAAGCCCAAATTGGACTATTGGACCACAAAAGACCCGTATGCTTCATAACTTCCCTTCTTCCTTTGGGGAGAATTTGTGGTTGGACACATAATTAAATTAACTGATACATTTTAATTAACTATTGATTACATAAAAAAATTGTTGATCACTAATAAATTTAAATGATATACTAAACCATAGTATGTCAGTGATGAATCGTAGTGTATCGATGATTTAGTTCATCAAAAGTAAACTATTGATTCCAAACTCAACAACCAGATTATTACTATTTTCTTAATAAGAAAAAAAAAACATAAATATCAAACGAAACCAGATCCTAATTAAAGCGACGCATGTGTACTCTTTGGCGGCCTCAGGATGTTCTTCTTGTTGTCCTACATTGCCAGGACTCCACCACCAGATCCATCACGGAGATCTTCTAGCGACTATCGTCGCGGAATACAGTTTGTGGTTAGATTCTGTTGGTCATCAGCATTCATAGACCCGCAAACGATGATTTTCTCCGTCACATTTGTACAAGCTCTGGAGGAGACCCGCCAGCTGACTACAAAATGCATGGACGACAAGGACGGTGATGAAGTCGAATGAGAGGAGCCGTGCCTGGAGATGAGAGAAGAAGTGGAGTTTTGCCTTAAATCTCGTTTTACTCGTGCAAATCGTTTTATAAGGTATGGATGGTTTGGTTTCTTCCGGTGTTCTCCATTTTTTCCTAGGACCGTGTAGCCGTGAACAGATGTGTGTTTGTGTAGTTTGATCTATAAATTGCAGCTTCAAATAAAAGGGGTGAATAGCCTTTTTAATATTGAGTAGTATGTTTCAAATAAAACCAGAGGACATAAAAATTTTTACATAGGCAAGGATTAAAAGTGACGTTAGGCTTGGTTAACTCTAAAAGTGCAGATAGTGACCATTGTACAAAAGCCGAATCCAGTGAGTAATCCTATCCAGGAACAAAAAAAAAAAAGATAAGAATTTGTTGTCACTTTATGTGTTTGGTTTGTGCTTGATTGTTTTTGAAAATGTCTATGCACATAAAAAAAAAAATTCTAAATAACTATTGAGAAAAGTTGATCTTATTAGGGTACTCTCTCAAAATTCATAAAAATAAATGCAAAAAACTAAGCAAAGAATACAAAGAATTATAATGATTCACTCTGTAAGGAGCTGTTGGAAAAAAACAGTGTGAGGTACGCAGCAAGAATTTTAAAAATTTTAACATCAGAGTATTTTTTCAAAACACAAGTTTGGCATGTTATATGTATAAATTAAATAGATCTTACTAACATTTGTGTGCCGAAAAACTTTCGCAACCCGTGAAGAGAAGTAATGTTCCATAAGAGCCTAAACTAACTGGTCTTCTTTGCTATTCTCTATCCACGATCGGAGTGAGTGTGGGCTCACATGTACAGCTCTTCCACCGATGGCTCTCCTTCCAACCAATCGAGAGAACCCAAAGCTAGTGTTCGTGATTTGTGAACAAAAGCTCTCATGAAGTTTTCAGATGCTCACCAGAAGAGTATCACTCTTAATCTCTCTATTGATCTGAGTAACTCATGAGACTTACTCCCTTTATATAGCGATTGGTCCTAGGGTCAATCCTTATCAGATTAGGTCTCAAAAACTCGAAACAGAATCAAGTTCAGATCAATATCTGATAAGATCTGCGTGAAAATGTGTAATCTTATCTCTCGTAGATCGGCAGGCCGAACTGCTGCGTAAATATTTCCGCGAATCTTTTATTTTCCACCTGAGATTCTATAGGATAAAGTCTCAGTTTTGATTCAAATAACCCAATAGAGAAGTTATCTGATCAAAACAAACTTTATCAAGATAATCTCTAAGAAAATAAATCAATTCACAATAATTCTACAAGTTTATCTTGATTTAATTTATCCAATTAAAGCAACTGATAAACAGACAAGAATTATCTGATCCCAATAATTCAATAAGTTTATCTTAAATTAATTTTATTACAAAATTAATTTAACAAATAAACAGACATGAATTATTTGATTCTTTCAAATTTTAAACCAATCCGATAAGTCCGATATAAGTCACCAATTATTGAAAAAACACGCCGTATCGTTACAGGATTTTGTGAGCTAGCAAAGGGGACCAAAATGGACCTATAAAGTTCAAGCTCTTGATAATTATGAAACCCAATATCCCAAATATACATTTCATAATTATCAACTCCAACGCTACTCCACTAAAAGCTTGGAGCTGCACTCTCGAACTCTATAGAATTACGAAGCCCGTATAGCTAAGTCTCCATGACATATCAAAATGTATCGTATCACCATATGATAATCCATAATCAGCTTAAGGACAAGTTTTGTCTTACCTTCCCGATTATTTTTATCTTACGTTCCATTATCTCACCATTAGAAAACTTACCATCCAAAGATAGTATACCATTCGGTTACACCTATGTATCCAAATGGTTGAGCGCTCCAGTTTTTCAATTACAGGATAACGCATATAAGAGGATATCATTTCTCCTAAAGAGGAGCTATGGATTCCATATCTATAAATAACAAGTCTATGCTATCAAGAGTCATGCCTCCAACGTACCGGCATGCATACCACTATTGAGATGTGGGAGTCACCGTTTGGTACATCAAAAGCACAAGTCGAGACAACGGGCCCATTATCCATCTCAGGATTAAGATACAATACAAATGATTATCTAAAGTGAATCGATTTTTCAAGACAGAATTATTAATCCAAATCAATTCACTTTATGTCCCGATCCAACACATCGTCACCTATGACAACGTGCTAATGTTTCTATTCACGGAGTCCAACTCCGATGGTCAAGACAAATTATCTCCCTTTAGGGATATAGACAACATAACAATCTTTGCGTGAATAAAGCGCCCAACTTTATTCCCTCAATTGCGGATCATATGTTTTAAACCGTCACCTTAAGAATCGTGTCTTCCGCATAATCAGTCCATCATATGCCCAATTCTTAATGGTTTAGACCGACAGTCTCAGACTACTATTTGCTTAACATACATTCAACAAATATGAACGTAAAGATGACAAGATTTGGTATATATAAATGAATAAATTCTTTATTGATAAAAATGTCTCCAAAAATGTATTACATTTTTACTCCTTAGGGCATACATGTCTAACAGGAGCCACGTAAGAGAGGGAGGATTTCACTATTATAGAGAGAAAGACAGGCTCCAATGCTCAATATAAGACTAATGGCTTTTATGGATTTAATCCAAAATTTATAATTCTTTACAATTTTTTAAATAAATTTAAATAATTGCTAATTAAATATAGGAATTATCTTGCTTTCCATTTGAACCATGGTAGTTTTCCTATTTCAGCATTGATCGCAGCACCCACGAACTTTAGAATCTAGGAAGTAAGATATTTCCCAATTTAAATGTTCAACCAATGCTTGTCCTTTGTGCGTCAAACTTCCGATAGCCTCACCCGTATAGACTTGCACATGTTGCTCAAATTGCCTCTCCATATTAGGGCTGCTTCGCCTTCTGGTCGAGCCCACTGGTGGGTGATGCGATACAAGAATAACTAAATAGAGTTTGGTTAATAAATGCTTTAAAAGGAGAGTGAAAACTAAAAATGGTGAGAATGGTTTTGTTAAGAAAATGGAAAATAAAAGTATTTTTCTATTTCCATTTTTATTTCTAAGACATTTATAACTCAACACATGTTTTCAAAAAATACCCAAGTTTCACTTCTTTATTTGCAAAACAACTCTTAGGAATTATATGCAATTTCAGAAATAATCCTAACACAATTCTTAAAAAAATCTCATTTGCATCTTTATATCCAAAATAAAATTATTTTAAAAGACTACTGTATTGTTTGTTAATACCGTTTTCTTCTATACCAAACTATAGATTGTTTTGAGGTGAGGAGAGTAACTGATAGACGGATTTGACGCTATACTTCTATTAGAAATATATATATATATATATATATATATAGATAAACAACAAACATGTGCAATATAAAGAAAACAGAAGAAATATTATTATGAAATTAGGAATAGAATATTATTATGAAATTAAGAATAGAATATTACAATGGAATTCAACCTTCAAACCTCAATTGGAACAAAAATGATAGTCGAAATGATAGTCGATGCAAGTATAGCTCACGCTTTTCTTAAAACAGATTCGTCCCCTTTGGTTGTGCACACTACCTCTGGCGAACTTGCCTCTGGTGAACTTGAAATAACGTCTTCCTCTGTAAGACTCAAAAAGAACTCGAGAAGAAGAGAGCAAGAAAACTCAGAAACAAGAAAAAAGCTATGTGTTATTTTCTGTGTGCAATTTTGTTTGTGTCTAGATGTGGAGTAAGTCCCTAATACCTATACAAGTTAGGGGATGTCAAACTTTTGTGCCTAACCAATGTGGGACTTCCCTAGTACTTATACATGTCAGGGGATGTCAAGCTTTAATGCCTAATCGATGTAGGACTCCACATTTAGGCTTTTTTCTGACAAAATCAAATGTCAATGGGCACACTTTGAGCATCAATTTCTCATTCACCTAATCACCATTTTGAGCATATAAATATATGATTTTGATCTCCTCGTGATAGAGAACGCAAATTCGCCAAAGCCCATCACTTTTACAAAGTAGGTCCCACTCAAAATTATGCCTCAAAATGGTTGTTAACCATTTTTTCCAACAATCCCCCACATGAATGAAATTGATTGACAACAAGGGAAAACAAAGACATTACATGGTGATAGAGTTCTACGATTAATAGTTGCATAGGATAAGTAGGTGCTAACCCTTTAACATTTCCTTGTGAAAGTATGTTTACTTTACTGGCTGACTAGTAAACGTGATATCCTTGAACTATTTTGCCATTTCTGTAAACGATAACATACCTTACACAGATATTTTCCTAACACAATTTCAGTTCTCATGGTTATGTTCATTTTGGCCATGAACATCTCCTTGGTTCTGTAAGAGTTTTTAAAGAATTAAGCCCTAGCAATTCTCTTTTGAAGTGGCCCCACTTCTCTCTCACATAGTTGATTTTTTACTTTAAGAGTAACCCGCATTACTCCGCTCGAATTCCCATCGTATTTGATACATAAGAATCATTAAAAGCAAACTGCTTAACCTTTTCCTACGGGTGTCACTATTTTTATTATAGGAATGGGTTGGGTAACCCCCACAGTGATCCTACTCAATCTATTCAGTTTAGTTATCCCATTAAACCTAGATCTTAGGATCTGTAGTCAACAAGGTTAGGTTTCCACTGTTTCGACCTATTCTTTCATGGGCTTAAGTCCTATTCCTCTTGTTTTTTCAACTTGATCTCTATTCGGTCCTTTAGTTAACGGATATGCAATATTCTCTTTAGACCTTACATAGTCTATTGTCATCACTCCAGTCGACATCAATTGTCTAACGGTATTATGTCGACGACGTTTATGTCTTAACTTACCGTTGTACATCACATTCTGTGCCTTGCCAATATCAGATTGATTACCACAATATATGCACATTGTAGGCATAGGTTTAGGCCATGTAGGTATATCCTCCAAGAAATTCCTTAGCCATTTCGCTTCTTCATTGCTTTTATCCAAGGCTACAAATTTAGATTCCACATTGGATCAGGTTATTACCGTTTGCTTTGAGGACTTCTATGAAACTATTGCACCTCCTAAAGTGAATACATATCCACTTGTAGCTTTAGAATCTTGTATATCAGATATCCAACTTGTGTCAAAATACCCTTCAAGAATAGCAAGATCTCTTGTATAGTGTAACCCATAATCATGAGTATTTCGTAAGTATCTGAGTACTCTAATAATCATTTTTCAACGGTCATCTCCTAGATTACTCGTGAATCTACTCAGACCACTCACAGTGTAGGCAATATTTGGTCTTGTACAACTCATTAAGTACATTAAATTGCCTATCATTCTAGCATATTCCACCTGGGATATACTTTCTCCTCTATTTTTGGATTGATGTTGATTAATATCAATTGGCGTTCTAGCCACGCCAGTGTCATTTTTACTAAATTTATCAAGTATCTTGTCCACATAGTGTAACTGACTCAAAATGAGTCCTTCAGGTGACCTTTTGATTTTGATTCCCAATATCACATTGGCAGGTCCCATGTCTTTCATGTCAAACCTAGAGTTCAACATATCCTTGGTAGATTTGATCATCTGATCATTGCAACCCACGATTGGCATGTCATCTACATATAGACAAAGAATGACATATACATTGTTTGTTCTTTTGACATAAACACACTTGTCACACTCATTAATTTTGAAACCATTTGACATCATGACACTGTCAAATTTCTCATGCCATTATTTTGGGGCTTGTTTAAGCCCATACAAAGACTTCAACAATTTGCAGACTTTCTTTTCTTGTCCTGGAGCAATAAACCCTTAGGTTGTTTCATATATATTTCCTCTTCAAGATCTCCATTAAGAAAAATAGTCTTTACATCCATCTGATGTACTTCAAGATTCCGCAAAGCGGCAATCACCAAAATTATTCTAATGGAGGTTATTCTTGTCATAGGAGAATAAATATAAAATAATCAAGGCCTTCTATTTGTCTATAACCTTTTATAACAAGTTTAGCTTATACTCGTCAATTGTTCCGTCTGCTTTCATTTTTCGTTTGAAAATCCACTTAGAACCTAGCGGTTTACTTCCTGGAGGAAGGTCCATTAGTTCCCAAGTGTGATTCTACATGATGGAATCAATTTCACTCTTTATGGCTTCTTTCCATAAAGGACCCTCAGATGAGTTTACAGCTTCTTTAAAAGTTTGAGATTCAGCCTCTAGCATATAGATCAAAAAATCTAGTCCAAACCACTTTTCTTTCCTTGCCCTTTTGCTTCGTCTAGGCTCTTTCTTTTCTTGTTCAGTTTCAACTTCTATGTGATCCTGACTATTCTCTTCAATAGTCTCAAACGTTTGTTTCAATGAACTTGGACCATCCCCTTTGGATTTACAAGGAAATACATGTTCAAAAAATGATGCATTCCTGGATTCCATTATTATGTTCTTGTGAATCTCAGGGTTTTTAGATCCATACACAAGGAACCAATAAGCACTACTATTGTGGGCATAACCAATAAAGATACAATCAACCGTTTTAGGACCTATTTTCATCTTCTTTGGTGTAAGTACTATTACCTTTGCAAGACACCCCCATACTCTCAAGTATTTGTAGGAAGGCTTTCTACCTTTCCACAATTCATAAGGGTGTCTTCTTTCTTCCGGGGTACCTTATTTAAAAGGTAATTAGCCGACAAAATGGCTTCCCCCCACATAATCTGTGGCAATCCAGAACTTATCAGCACCGTATTCATCATATCCTTTGAGGTACGATTTTTGTGTTTAGCCACACCATTTGATTGAGGTGAATAGGGTGGCGTAACCTCGTGAATAATACCATGTTGTGCACAAAATTCACTAAATGGTTCTACATATTTACCACCACGGTCACTTCTTACCATCTAAATTTTCTTATTAAGTTGGTTTTTAACTTCTTACTTATAAAGAGCAAACTTCTCTATAACTTCATCTTTGATTTTAAGCAAATATACATAGTAATATTTTATGCTATCATCTATGAATGTGACAAAATATTTATTCCCACCTCTAGTTTAAATAAATTTTAACTTCATCGTTTTGAATGAAGATCTCGTTAGTTTTGCCTCTACACATATTTCACATTTATGTTTGGGATCAATATTAAACATGGGTATGTGATCCAAGTTAATTAATCTACGCAAAGTATCATAATTAACATGACCTAGTCTACCATGTCATAAATTAGAAGACTCAAGCATACAAGCGGAAGCCTTTTTAATTTTATTGATGGAATTGGGCTTAACAACCATTACATTCATTTTTCACATCCCATCTATCACATAACTCTTTCCTACATACATTCCATGTTTAGAGAAAACTATTTTATCTGCTTCAAAAACCATCTTGAAGCCATGTGAACTCAGCAAAGTTCCAAAAATGAGATTCTTTCATATATCAAGCACATATAGCACATTTTGCAGCTTGACTTCCTTACCTGATGTCATTTTCAAAACATCATCCCTTGGCCCTTGATCTCAGATGTAGCAGAGTTGTCCATACATAGCTTCTCCCCGGAATCTAACAATACTAGTTCAGCAAAGGCAGCTCTATCATAGCAACCATGGCGTGTGGCCCCAGTGTCTAGCCACCACTCCTTCAGGTTGGAGTCCACCATATTGACTTCAGAGACCACAACAGAAAGACTAATGTCTAATGTGTGATGGTGTCCACCACATTGGCCTCTTTCTTCTTGTTCCTTTTTGGCAACCTACAATCTGCCAACTTGTAACCCACCTTATCACAATTGAAACACTTCCCTTAGAATTTCTGTTACTTTGAAATTCTACACTTAGGTCCTAGCTTGGACCTCGACTTGTTCTTGTTCTTGGAGCTTTTCTCATGCTATACCATATTTGCCTTGGCAATAGACTTGTTAGAGAGCTTTTTCTTAGATCTTCTATTGTCTTCCTCAATGCAAAGTTGAAAAATAAGATCTTCAATGCTCATCTCTTTATGCTTGTGCTTCAGATAGTTCGTGAAGTCATTCCATGTAGGGGCAACATCTCTATAATTGCAACTACCTAGAAAGACTCACTAATTACCATTCCTTTTGCATGAATTTTATGAATGAGTAATTACAATTCTTGAACTTGACTAATTATAGTCTTGGAATCCACCATTCTATAGTTCATGAACCGACCAACTATGAACTTTTTAGCACCAGCATCTTCTGCTTTGTATTTATGGTCCAAAGATTCCCATAGTTCTTTGGCCTTTTTTTCTAGACTATATACATTATAAAGTGCATCAGTAGAGCCATTTAGAATATAGTTCTTACCCAAGAAGTCAGAATGCTTCCATGCTTTAATAGCAAGCAAAGTCTGAGCATCTGCTTCATCCTCTCTAATAGTAGGAGGATCCTCTTTCAAGAATCTCGCAAGATTTAGTGTTATCAAATAGAACAACAACATCTATTGCCAAGTCTTGAAATTTAGACCACTAAATTTTTTAGGTTTCTCATTGTGGTTCACAGGAACCAAAACCGACAAGGGTTGTATCGAGGTCGAGGCATGAACCCAAGGAGATGGCATTAGGGTCTCGGAAGTGCTCCCAGTTAGAACATTCTCAGTTGAAACAACGTTCATATTATCAGCCATTTTTTAAAATACCAAAGTCCAAGTCTTAGAATTTATACCAAAATAAATTCATGTTTTTTTAATTTTTATATATATATAAAATTTTTATAATCTAAAGATGTAAACGTTTATAAGAAAAACGTTTGATAACTTAAAGCGTAAACAAAACGTATATAACTTATAATAATATATATAACTTAAAACAAAACAAAAACGTAAATATCTATATATACACATAACTTTTGTAACATAAACAAACAAAACAAGAACAATACAAATAAAAAATGGTGTAAACTGGTTCTTCAACTCCAATGAACCTGTTCGTCGTCAAAAGAGGCTAAAATCTGTTTTAAGATTGTTAGAAATATATATATATATATATAGGAGATAAACAACAAACATTTGCAATAGAAAGCAAATGGAAGAAATATTATTATGAAATTGGGAATAGAATATTACAATGGAATTTAAGCTTCAACGAAAATGATAGTCGAGGCATGAAATTCATCCCTTCTGGTTGTGCACGAGAATTCGATAGACGTCTGTCTATCGAACACCGCCTCCGATGAACTTGAAACAACGTCTTTTTCTATCACCAAAAAAAAATGTAGACACGACTCGAAAAGAAAGACTCGAGAAGAAGAGAGCAAGAAAACTCGAAAATAAGAAGAAAACTATGTGTTATTTTTTGTGTGTAGATTTTGTGTATGTCTAAATGTGGAGAAAGTCCCTAGAACTTATACATGCTAGGAGATGTCAAGCTTTAATGCCTAACCGATATGAGACTTTACATTTAGGCTTTTTTCCAACAAAATCAAATGTCAATGGGCACATTTTGAGCATCAATTTCTCTTTCACCTAATTACCATTTTGAGCATATAAAATATATAATTTTGATCTCCTTGCGACGGTAAACGCAAATTCGCCAAGACCCATCACTTTTACAAAGTAGGTCCCACTCAAAATTATACCTCAAAATGGCTCCTTAAAACTGTTGTTAATCATTTTTTCCAACAACTTCAGCTTTAAAAAACAACTTACCTAAACAAGATTTTGAGGATACAAAAATCCCATCTCAAAATTTCCAAGTGACGTTTTTCAAAGTAAAATTCTAAAGATATCCGATTCTAAACCCAATTTGTATACCAAGTTATAAGTTGTCATGTTTATATTGATACGTATTTAAAATATTGTTATATTAATAGACCACATCTATCAAATTATGACAACTTATGAGTCAAAATAAATGATAGGATTAGATATTTCTAGCATTACTCTTTTTCAAAACGTCAACCAAACTAACTTTAGGAATCTAGCTCTCTTAACCTTTTTGATAGTTTTGTGCCCATCATTTTTTTTTTCCTTGAACTGCCCTCTAGTTTTTTCTCTCTTAGAATTATTTCATTTTTCATTTAACTTGAGCTAAATTTTATAAATCCATTCTAACTTGGGTCACTTCTTCCTTTTTTTCCCCCTTTAAATTAAAAAAATTAGGACTTCAAAATGTTTGAAAACTTTCCTACGTCACTTAAATGAGGCAAATATTGAGGTGAAACAAAAATTAAAAGGACAATTTTTTTAATTCTCTTCCTAAATCACCTTTTTACTTTGCCCCAAATTTGAAAAATTAATGACATGGCAACTTAAATGCCAAGCTTGTGGCAATGAGAGGGAATGGATGTGGAATTTCTTATTCTATTAATATTTGGTTTGTCTTTCAAGGAATAGTCATTCCATTGAAATGATACTTCCATCAAGTTGATGGAATGACCTTTCTTAAGCTAAAAGGGTGAAAAGTCCTTTTAATTTCTCAATCCAATTGATCTTTTTTTTAATCTTTAATAAGTATATAAGAACAATAAATTGATTTAACTATTCAAAAATTAAAAAAGAAAAGTTTTTAACAATTTAAAAATTGAGCCATTTATAAACAATTTATATAATTATTTTATTATATTAAATAATTATTTAATTGTTAAGTAATTGGGTAATTTAAGCAAATTAAATATTTAAAAAATTTAAATAGTTATTTAATTATTAAGTAATTATGTAATTTAAGCAAAATTAAATATTTAAAAAATAAAATATTTTCTATTAAGAAATATTCAAATATGTCAATAAAGTATTAAATACAAATAGTTTAAAAATTATTATACTTCAAAAACAAAATATAAAAGTAATTATATGATTATTCTATGTCATCAACTAATTACTTAGTTATCAAGTAATTATGTATTTGAAAAAATATTTAAATCATTTAAATCTTTTATTATAATATTTTGGTTATTTAAATGTTCAAAAATTTTAATTGTTTTAACTATTCAAAAATTAAAAAAATAAAAGTCTTTAATAATTTAAAAATTAAGCCATTTATAAATAATTTAAATAATTATTTGATTATAATAAATAATTATTTAATTGTTAAAGTAATTATGCAATTTAAACATAATTTAAACAATATTATTTAATTGTTAAGTAATTATGTAATTTAAGCAAAATTAAATATTTAAAAAAATTAAAATATTTCCTAATAATTCTTTAAATATAGGAATATAAACAAACCATCTAGAAAAAGGGACTAGGTAAGCTTCGTACACCCTTTAGTGATTTTGATCCCTTTCAACTTTCCATTTTCATATGACTTGTTAATCAATCTGAATGGCCCTTGCTACAAAGTATAAAGAGATAAGAAGAGATGGGGCCCCTTTTTCGAATGTCTCTCAAAGCCTTAATATAGACATATGGACCACCATTAACAAGGATAGAGAAATCAGGAGCCTCAATACATTCCATAACCCAAACAATCCAAATTAGAGAAAAGCCAAAGCATTGCAAGACATGCTCCAAAAACTTCCACTCCACCATTACCATATGCCTTCTCCATGTCTAATTTGAGGAACATAAGCCCTACCCTACCTTTTTTCTTATTCATAGTATGGAGGATCTCCTGAGTGATTATGGCATTATCCAAAATCAATCTTCCTTTAACAAAGGCAAATTGAAGAGGAGAAACTAGAGAACTTAGAAGAGGCTTCAATATCTTAGTTATGATTTTGGAGATGACCTTGCAAGTAAAATTACACAAGCTTATTGATACAAAGTCATCGACAAGTGAAGGGAGCTCTTTCTTCAAAATGAGAACTACATTTGTGTGGTTCCAGGACTATCTTAATTTCCCAGTAGTGAAAATATTAGTGATGGTTGCCACGATATCCTCCTTAGTAATCTCCCAACAATGATGGAAGAAAATTCTATAATAGCCATCCGGGCTCGAAGCTTTTCAAGTGCTCTAGAGATGGAACCGTAGAAAGCAAGGCATTATCTTTATCAAAGAAAGATTTGGTGATGAGACCATCCACATTAGTGGAAAATTTCGAGCCTTGTCTCTTGAAGATGTTGCTAAAATGTTCAAGAAAAACCCTATAGATTTCCTTCCTAGAATCAACGCGGACCCTTTCTTGGTTATTATTGGCACTAATCCAATTCCTCCCTCTACAAACAATGGTTGTAATTTGGAAAAACTACAAATTTCTATCACCCTGTTTTAGCCATGTAACCCTCGATTTTTGCTTCCAAAGGATTTTTTCTTGACATAAGAGTTCTTCTAATCTCTTTTTTGCTTCCATAAGCTCTTGCTCTACATCCATCAATGGTACCATTTCAACCCTTAAGGAAAGGTGCAAAATTTTCTGATAAGTCTCCTTAATGCAACTCTGAATGTTTCGAAATTGCCCCCAGTTGTATATTTTTAAGGCTTCTCTAGTCTTGCAAAGCCAAGCCACCAATTAGCTAGCCAGCCTTAGTCTAGTAACTGAATTCCAAGCCCAACTAACAATGTGTTAACTCCTTAGATCCTAAGTCCACACAGATTCAAACTTAAAGCCTCTTTTGAAAAATTCAGCTCCATCAGTAGAGAGAATAATTAGACAAATGGTTAGAGAATAAGGCTCGTAAAACAATAAGTTTTGCTCGAGGAAAGATGCCTCTCCCTTATGTGTCTACAAGAGCATAATCAAGCCTTGCCTTAGCCGCATTCCATCCCAAACTACCATGTGACCAAGTTAATCGGGGCCCTTCCTTCACCACATCAATCAACTTAAGCCACTCTACGCACTCAAAAAATAGCTCCGAAGATCATTGATCACTCAAACTATCTTTAGCTGAGAACCTTTCTGATGAATGTGATGTCCTATTCATACCACCAAGTAGGACTTAAGGTTTGTGAAAAGAATACAGAATTGGGCTATTCTTGCCCAAAAGAAGGCATGCTTGCTATCCTTCCATGGGCTATACATTCCAAATAACAATTGATGATGTTTTTATCACAATGCAAAGTTAGACATGTATACCTTAAGAGTAAAATTGTAATATGTTTTTGGAGATATTTTTATCAATAAAGAGTTTATTCATTATTATTCAGATACCAAATTATTGTCCTCTTTACGTTCATATTTGTTGAATGTATAATAAGCAAACAAAAGTCTAAGATTGTCGGTCTAAGCCTTTAGAATCAATCATATGATGGACAGATTATGCAGAAGACATGATTTTAAAGGTGACAGTTTAACTTATAAGATTTGCAATCAAGGAATAAAGTTGGGCGCTTTATTCATGCAAAGATTGTTATGTTGTCTATGTCCCTAAAGGGAGATGGTTTGTCTTGGCTATCGGAGGTAGACTCCGCGAATAGAAACATTGGTGCATTGTCATAGGTGACGATATATTAGATCGGGATATAAACTGTAATTGATTTGGATTAATAATTTGGTCTTAACATATCAATTCACTTTAGACAATCAAATGCGTTGTATCTTAATCCTGAGATGAATAGCAGGCTCGTTGTCTTGACTTATGTCTTTTGACGTACCAAAGGGTGACATCCATATTTTATGATGGTATGCATATCGATACGTTGGAGACATGACTCTTGATAGCGTAGACTTGTTATTCATAGATACAAAATCCATAGCTCCTCTTTAGGAGTTGATGATATTTTCTTATATGCGTTGTCCTGTAATTGAAAAACTGGAGTGCTCAACCATTTGGATACATAGTTGTAACCGAATGATATACTGTGTTTGGATGCACGTTTTTCGATAGTGAGATAATAGAACGTAAGAGAAAAATAACTAGGAAGGTAAGACAGAATATATCCTTAAGCCGATTATGGACATCCTATGTGGATATGATACATTATGATATGTCATGGATACTTAGCTATTCAAGCTTCGTAATTTTACATAGTTCGAGAGTGTAGCTCTAAGCTTTTAGTGGAGTAGCGTTAGAGTTGATAATTATAAAATGTATATATGGGATATTGGGTTTTATAATTATCAGGAGCTTGAACTATAGAGGTCCATCAAGTTCCCTTTGCTAGCTCATAATAATCCTGTAACAAGATGGCATGCTTTTCTAATAAATTGATGACTTATGTTAAATTATTAGATTGGCTGAAATTCAATAGGATTAGATAATTCATGTCTGTTTATTGATTGAATTAATTTTATAAAGATTAATTCAAGATAAACTTGTTGAATTATTTAGAATATTTATTTTCCTAGAGATTATCTAGATATAGTTGTTTTAATCAGATAACTTCTCTATTAGGTTATTTGAATTAAAACTAAGGCTTTATCCAAAGAATCTCGGGTGGAAAATAAAAGATTTGTAGAAATCATTTATCATAAGTTCGGTAGGCCGATCTTCAAGTTTGACTTGCTAATGGAGTAAGTTTGGCAGGCCAATGTGCCAGTTCAGTCAGCCTGTAGACCGAACGATAATCTAATCACACATTTTTACGCGATTTTATCATATATTGATCCAGATTCAAATTTTTTGGGGCCTTATCTGATAAGGACTAACTCCTGGGTCCAACTACCTCTATAAATAGGCAGTGAGACTTCACAGTTATTCATATTAGTTGAGAGATCAAGAGTGAGCACTCTATTCTGTGAGTCTCTGAAACTCCCCTGAAGAGTTATTGCTCACAAATAACGAACGGTAGTTCTGGGTATTTCTTAATTGGTTGGAAGGAGAGTCATCGGAGAACAGCTATACGACGTGTGCCCACGCACTCCGATCATGGATAAAGAATAGCAAAGAAGACCAACTAGTTGAGGTTATTCTAGAACGCCTTTCTCTTCATCGATTGCAAGTGCTCTTCAGTAAACAAGGTTAGTAAGCTTTGGTTAATTTATGTATATAGCATGTCAAACTTGTGTTTTAGAAAACACTCTAACATAAAAAAATTTTAATTTCTACTACGTATTATTTTTTCAACAATTGTTATCAGAGCCATGGTTTTTGCATAAATTTACAAGTTTGTGATCATGCTATATGAATAAATTATGTGATCTTGATCTCTCATATGCTTGAATTTAATTTTTTTGAGAGTTGGCAGTCTAGGGTTTCTATATATTTATGTTGTCATGAAATTATATAATGAATGTTAATTAATTAATTAATTATAGTTGATTAAAATATTATTTAATTAATTTGTGCCGGTTATGGTTCCTTAGAGGTTAGAATGTGTATCTATGTTTTTCATGTAATTAGATGCCAATCTATCATTACCGTCTAGGAATTATTATTTAATTTTAAGTTTGTAAGAATTTTATAATTAAATAATCATTCGGAGAAGACGAATCTAGAAGATGGATGATAGCGTTCTACAGGTATTTCCTAAGTCTCTAATTTTTATGTTTTTGAATTGTTGAAAATAAGATTGAAAAACTACATAAAAAACTGTATTTTCTAGAAATTGTGATTTCTGCTCGATTAGTAAGCCGAACCACCAGGTTCGACAGGTCGATGGTCGCAGACTGGCAGGTTGAGCCTTTGGGATCGGTAGGCTATTCGCGAGGCAGAATTCTGACGGTTCTGATTGCAAGCCAAACTTTCAAGTTTGGCAGGCTGATTTGTCATAACCGGCAGGCTGAATTGTGAGGTTCGGCAGGCCAAAGGGTCATGACTGGTAGGTTGATTACACAAATTGACATACCGACAAAGAGCTGTGGATTTTTCAAAAAAGGTGCGTTTTTCAAGTGTAGTTTTGATTTTATTTTTGAGACAATTCTGAGCAACATTAAATTTGGATATGACCAAAAATATAGAGTATTCGATCTATGTAAGATTGAAGACTTGAAGATGGATAATACTCGAAGAAGGATACAATTTGAAGATTTAAGGATAAATAATTGATTATATGTTTCGATTGATCACTTGTATTCTTTATTTTCTTATCTCTAGGATGGGACCATAATATTACAGCTATTTATTATTATTTTGCTTGTGGTTTTGCATGATTTCTTTGCTTGTTTGCATTATAATATGATTTGCCATGTATCTTGATAACATGTCATATAGAATAGGGAGTGTTGCTCACTAAAAATTGTTCATGCATGTCTTTTGAAAATAAAACCTTGATTTCAAAAGATTGAATGGGAGAAGGTTTTCGAAGAGAGGACCTACGGCCTCCATCGTTGGTCCATAGGTAGCACATGGTGGTTCCGACCCCTAGGAAGAAACTTCATCATGTATTGGGTTGGATCTCCGAGAGGATAAGGTATTTTAGCATGATTAATTGTTGTACACCCCTAGGTGGTGACTATAAATTATGGATAAAATATTGAAATGATGTTTACACACTCATATTGATTTTATTATTAACCTCTACTAGGAGCTCTGTTAATAAAATTGATGGCTAAAGAAACAATTATTGATATATGCTGCATCATACGGGTTGTAGATGGTATATATTAATCAAGAGGGGGTCCGTGTTCCTAACTGAATTTGGCAAGTCTCCCCTAGGCGGATTGTTGAATTCTGAGTTGGGAATTATCATTGTAAGGTTGTGATATTTTCAAGATTTTGACACATAAATACATTGTATATTTTACATGATTGTGTTATCTTACTAAATTATTATGGTATGTTTGCTTATGTTTGGTATATGATTCTTTATTGTAGATTAAAAATGTCTAAAAATGCTTTATCATTGATACTTGAGAAAAACCAAGTAACCGGTGAGAATTTAATGATTGGAAACAAAACCTAAATATCTTCCTATCCTTTGAGAAACTAAAATTTGTGTTGACAACTTTGTGTCCTCCTGAGCCTACAGGAGTTCCACTAATGAAAGCGTATGATCGCTAGAAGGATGCTAATGATTAGGCCCGCTATTATGTTATAGCCAGCATAAATAACGTGCGTTAAGCTTAACATGAAGATTATGAGATTGTGAAGCAGATCTTAGATAATCTCGAAGACATGTTTGGAGGCCACACTATAACAAAACGAAAAGGGGCACTTCGAAAACTTCTAAACTGCAAACAAACACCGAGGACTCCTATGAAGGAGCATATGATGTTAGTCATATGTTAGCTCACTAAGGCTCAAACCAATGGAGCTGGCATTGATGTTAAAACACAGATGACTATGGTCTTTGAGACTCTATCTAAGGAATTTATTCCGTTTAGAGCTTCATTTAATTTGAGCAATAGACAGGATATGACATTGACTAAATTAATGAAGCAGTTACAAGAGTTCAAAAATCTGATAAGGGAAACTCTCACTGATGGTGAGGCCAACTTGGTAGCTACCTCTGGTTCCAATCCCAACCCTGGGAATAGAAAGAAGCAACGGACTAAGAACAAGAAGTCTTTTACTCTTGCAAACGGCAAGAAGAAGAAGAAGAAAAAGAAGAACCCAAAGAAGCTTAAATGCTTTTTTTGTGGGAAAGTTAAGCACATAAAGAAGAATTGCAAGGACTTCCTTTCCTGAGGAGGTAGATATGATCTTCTGGTTATTGAAACTTGTTTGGTTAAGGAATCAAGTGACACTTGGGTCATAGATTCTAGAGCAACTAATCGTGTTTGTGTTTCTCTGCAAGGGTTCAAAGAAACGAGAAGTTTGCTACATTAAGACCTCACGCTTAGGATGGGCGTGGAACCTTAGTGTTAGTTGAAGTAGTGGGAGACGTCCATCTTTATTTTGATAATTATAAGAGTTTAATTTTGCGAGATTGTTTTTATGTTCCTAAATTGAAAAGGAATTTAATTTCTATAACTTATTTATTTAAAGACTCTTATGTAGTTTCTTTAATAATAAAATGGTGATTCGTAAAAACAAATCTTTTATTTGTAATAGATGGATGTAAAATAATTTATATTTTATCAAACCTAAGATGGACTTACTACTGAACACTGAGGTTAATGATAATAACTCTAAAAGACTTAAAGCTTCTCACTCTAATAAGACTTATCTTTGGCATTTGTGACTAGATCATATCAACCTTAATAGGATTCCATGGTTAGTAAGGGATGGATCTTTAAGTCACTTAAAGGTGGAATCTATACCACAATGTGAATCTTGTTTGGATGGTAAAATGACCAAAAGACCATTTGGGTTTAAGGGCAATAGGGCCGAAAGGGTTCCAGAACTTGTGCATAGCGATGTTTGCGGACCTATGAACATCCAGGCACAAGGATGGTATGAGTACTTTGTCACTTTTATTGATGATTACTCAAGGTATAGGTATGTGTACCTAATGCACCACAACAACAAAACTTATGACAAGTTCAAGATGTTTTGGGCTAAAGTAGAAAAACAATTGGGTAGACCCATAAAGGCACTTTGATCCGATCGAGGTGATGAATACCTTTCTGATGAGTTCTTAGGACACTTATTAGAGAATGAGATTCTATTCTATTTGACTCCGCTCGGTACCCTACAGTAGAATGGCGTGGTTGAGAGAAGAAATGGGACTTCGTTAGACATGGTTAGGTCCATGATGAGTTATTCATCATTGCCTTTGTCCTTCTGGGGACATGCACTACAAACCGCATGTTATCTTTTGATCAATGTGCCTTTAAAATCATGGGAGAAAAGGCATCCTTAAACCATATTCGCATATGGGGATGTCCATCTTATGTCCTGTTTAAGGAAGAGAATAAGTTGGAAGCACGTTTTGAAGTTTGAATGTTTGTAGGATATCCAAAAGGGACTAAAGGGGGTTATTTCTATAACCCAAAAGAAAATAAAGTCGTGGTTTCAACTAATGCAACATTCCTTAAGGAAAGTTAGATGGACGACTTTAAACCTCAAAGCAAAGCGTTGCTTGAGGAGTTGGCCAGTGATTCAGTAACTCTAAGGGTTCCAAATGAAACCATTCCAATCAATGTAGAAAAACCAACCAAACAACAACCTAAAGGGCTTTGACGTAGTGAGAGGATTAGGCGTCAACCTGAGAGGTATATGTTCAATAGTGAAGCCTTTTTGGCTGAACTGGTTAAACATAACAGGGATCCTTGCACTTATAAAGAGGCAATGAAGGATATTGATTCGAAACTCTAGACAGAAGCCATGAACACTAAGATAAAGTCTATGGAGACTAATCGGGTTTAGGAACTTGTAGATCTTCCCGAAGGGGTAAAACCCATAGGGTGTAAGTGGATCTATAATGGAAAGAGAGAAGTGGATGGAAAAGTCAAAACCTATAATGCTAGACTTGTAGCTAAGGGATACACACAAAAGGAAGGAATCGATTTTGAGGAAACATTTTCGCTTGTAGCCATGCTTAAGTTCGTTCGTATTCTTCTGTCCATAGTTGCCGCTCTCAACTATGAGATTTGGCAGATGGATGTTAAGACGACTTTTTTAAATGGCTATCTTGATGAGTCCATATATATGGTACAGCCAGATGGGTTCAAGGCCAAGGGTTAAGAGGGTAAGGTTTGTAAGCTGCTAAAGTCAATTTATGGACTTAAGTAGGCTTTCTATTCTTTGGAACATAAGATTTGAGCAATGGATCAAGACTTACGGGTTCGCACAAAATGTGGACAAACCATGTATTTACAAACACATTAAGGATGGGAAGGTGGTTTTTCTACTACTCTATATAGATGAAATTCTGCTAATTGACAACGACATTGAGGTGTTGTCATCGGACAAATTATGGTTGACCAAGCAGTTTGACATGAAAGACTTAGGTGAAGCTAATTATGTTCTCGGTATCTAAATTTTTTAGGATAGAAGAACAAAATGATAGCTTTATCCCAAGCAAGCTACATAGATAAAATTCTTAAAGGGTATGCAATACAGGATTCCATGAAAGGTGGGCAACCATCTAGGTCTTGAATTACTCTTTCTAAGAAAGACTCACCAAAGTCTGATGAAGAAAGAGAAAATATAAAGAAAGTGCCTTATGATTTGGCAATGGGTAGCCTTATGTATGCCATGCTTTGCACATGACCGAATGTTAGTTATACAGTCGGGATAGTAAGTTGATTTCAGTCAGATCTAGGACCGTCCCACTGGGTTACAGTCAAGCATATTTTCAAGTGCTTAATAAGGACTTGAGGGTATGTGCTTGTGTATTCGGGTGAGGATTTAACACCTCTAGGATACGCTGACTTGGATTTCCAATCCTGTTTGGATTTGAAAGGATCAACTTCAAGCTTTGTGTTTACTCTGGGTGACAGTGCCATTGTTTAGAGAAGTGTCAAGCAAGATTGCACGTCGGATTCAATGATAGAGTACGAGTATGTGGCAGCTAGTGATGATTCGAAAGAAACAGTATGGCTCTACAAATTCCTTGGGGATCTTAAGGTAGTTGCTGGTATAGATAAAGTGATATCACTGTATTGTTATAACTCTGCAGTGATAGCTAATGCTAAGGAACCAAGATTTCATAAGAAGGGTAAGCATATTAATCAAAAGTATCATGTGATAAAAGACTTCGTTGAGGGTAGGTATGTTGCTGTATGCAAATTTGCATTCTAGGACAATTTAGCTGATTCATTTATGAAGACACTAACTGCGAGAGTTTTCGAGAGGCATAAAGCTATAGGGGTGCGGGATTTGTTATATTTACTCACTGCAAGTGGGAGATTGTTAGACATGTATGCCCGAAGGAGTAAAAATATAATATGTTTTTGGAGATATTTTTATCAATAAAGAGTGTATTCATTATTATTCATATATCAAATTGTTGTCTACTTTATGTTCATATTTGTTGAATGTATGATAAGCAAACAAAAGTCTAGACTGTTGATCTAAGCCTTTAGAATCAGGCATATGATGGACAAATTATACGAAAGACATAATTCTAAAGGTGATGGTCTAAATCAAAATATCCTTAATCAAGAGAATAAAGTTGGGCGCTTTATTCATGCAAAGATTGTTATATTGTTCAAACCCTAAAAGGAGATGGTTTGTCTTGGCCATCGAAGGTGGACTCCCTGAATAGAAACATTGGTGCATTGTCATAGGTGACGTTGTGTTAGATCACGACATAAAGTGTAATTAATTTGGATTAATAATTCTATCTCATCAAATCAATTCACTTTAGACAATTATATATATTGTATCTTAATCTTGAGATGAATAGTGGGCCCATTGTCTTGACTTATGTCTTTTAATGTACCAAAGGGTGACATTCGTATTTTATGATGGTACGCTTACCAGTACGTTTGAGACATGACTCTTGATGGCGTAGACTTGTTATTCATAGATACAGAATCCATAGCTCTTCTTAGGAGTTGATGATATCCTCTTATATGCGTTATCCTGTAATTGAAAAACTAGAGCGCTCAACCATTTAGATACATAGGTGTAACCGAATAGTATACTGTCTTTGGATGGTAAGTTTTTTGATAGTGAGATAATGGAATGTAAGAGAAAAATAATCGAGAAGGTAAGACAAAATTTATCCTTAAGCCGATTATGGATATCCTATAGGGATGCAATACATTATGATATGTCATAGATACTTAGCTATTTAGGCTTTGTAATTTTATTAGTTCGAGAGTGCAGCTCTAAGCTTTTAGTGGAGTAGTGTTAGAGTTGATAATTATGAAATGTATATTTGGGATATTGGGTTTCATAATTATCAGGAGCTTGAACTATATGGGTCTGTCAGATCCCCTTTACTAGCTCATAATAAATCCTGTAATGATATGAAGTACTTTTCTAATAAGTTGGTAACTTATGTTAAATTATTAGATTGGCTGAAATTCGATAGGATCAGATAATTCATGTCTATTTATTGGTTGAATTAATTTTGTGAAAATGAATTCAAGATAAACTTGTTGAATTATTAGGAATATTTATTTTCCTAGAGATTATTTAGATATAGTTGTTTTAATAAGATAACTTTTCTATTGGGTCATTTGAATTAAAACTAAGGCTTTATCCAAAGAATCTCATGCAAAAAATAAAAGATTCGCAGGGATCATTTATCGTAAGTTTGGTAAGCCGATCTTCAAGTTTGGCATGCTGATGGAGTAAGTTCGGTAGGCCGATCTGTCAGTTTAGCCTGCTGACCGAACGATAATCTGATCATATATTTTTACGAGATTTTATTAGATATTTTTCCAGATTCAAATTTTTGAGGCTTTATCGGATGAGGACTAATCCCTAGGTCCAACCTCTATAAATAGGGAGTGAGACTTTATAGTTATTTAGATCAATTGAGAGATCATGAGTGAGCACTCTATTCTATAAGTCTCTGAAACTCCCCCTAAAGAGCTTTTGTTTACAAATCATGAAAGGTAGTTCTGGGTATTTCTTAATTGGTTGGAAAGAGAGTCACTGGGAAAGAGCTGTACGACATACGTCCACACGCACTCCAATCACGGATAAAGAATAGCAAAGAAGACTAGTTGTTGAGGCTCTTCTGGAATGCCCTTCTCTTCATCGATTGTAGGAGCTCTTCAACAAACAAGGTTAGTAAGATCTGGTTAATTATGCATATAGTGTGTCAAACTTGTATTTTGGAAAACACTTTGGTAGAAAAAATTTTTGATTTCTGTTGCGTACTATTTTTCTAACATGCAAAACTTCCAAATTAATGTTTGTTTTCTAAGCAACACATAATCCCCCAGATAAACCAACCAGGACCACATACCAAAAATTCCCATTCTCCACTGACTAACTAATTTTCCCATGGAATCTTCAATGATTTTGTTTCAACAAGGATTAGGATCTTAGGTT